>JAPXFY010000019.1:21503964-21536464 GCA_030674185.1 Monoplex corrugatus
ACATACAGATCTGAAATCTTTGCAGACAATGTAAATTAGATCTCCTTCGGGACAGAATATTCTCTGTCTAGCCTGATAGTGTCTAATTATAGACTGTGTGTTTTGGCGGAACGTGATAGAAACAAGAAAAAACACGAAAAAGGAACAAGAACGTGCATTTGTTACAACAAGACAAGACAGGCGCAAAATTTTGGCCAACTGGCCTTTGTCAAGCGTAAGACAACAAACAAACAAACAAAACACCAGATACAAAAATTAGGAGAAAAAGACTAAAACTTCCCTGCTGCTGTGTCCAGTGTGAGAAAAAGAATAAACTGCTGTATGTTCGTTTGTTATCTTACGCTTGACAAAGGCCAGTTGGCTGAAAATTTGTGCCTGTCTTGTCTTGTTGTATTAAATACGCGTCTTTTTTTTTTTTTTTTTTTTTTTTTTCTTGTTTTTTTTTTTTCTTGTTTGTGTTTGCTTGAATGCGGGCAGTCACATTTGTTTTGGATTTCTTATTATACCTACTCTTAAGACTGCATTTTATCTGTATTAGTTGTCTTGGTGTCGTCACGTCTTGTTTTTGTTACGTAATTTGTTGCATAGAAGATCATTCATAAGGAAAATTATGAAAAGAAGGCAACATTTGTAGGCCATTTAATGAGGAGAGGGGGGGAATTGGAGCACCTGGCCACGACGGGAAAGCAGGAGGGGAAGAGAGCATCAGGTAGACCCAGGGAGAAGATACTAGACCGACTTGCAGAGTGGCTGAGGACAAAGAGGGTGGAAGAGATGATTGAGGCAACAAGTGATAGAGACAGATGGAAGTCCATGATCGCCAACGCCATGCGGCAAGGCACCTGATGATGATGATGATAATGAATCTGTTGCATGATGTCACGTTTTACATCAAGAGCTTATTCCTTTTCTTACACTGGACAGAGCAGTGAGGAAGTTTCAGTCTTTCTCTCCTAATAATTGTATCTGGTGTTTGTTTGTTTGTGATCTTACGCTTGACAAAGGCCAGTAGGCCGAACATTTGCGCCTGTCTTGTTTTGTTGTATTGAATACGCGTTCATATTCTTCTTTCGTGTTTTTTCTTGTTCCTGTTTGCTTGAACGTGGGCAGTCACACTTGTTTTGAAACGTGATAGAATCGTATCTCGCTCGCTGTCCGTCTGGAAATAGCTGCCATTTCTCGTTTACAGTGGGGTCGACTGCTCAAGGGGGTTCATTGTGTCTGAAATAAAAAGATGTATGCCTACTGTCAAGGATGAAAAGTGATTCTTCCATGTTTTGAAAGAAGACGAACGAATAGACGAATGAATGGATGCTCTTTAGTTTCCTCCAAAAGAACGCAATTCCAAGTCTGCTGTTGCAAAGAAAACGCAACAGTACACACCAAGGAAAAAGTCGAAAGTAATAATATTAACCCTTGGACTCCTGCACCATATCTACCAGCATGCTGCATTGCCAACCATGCCAGCAAAGCAAAAACTTAACCCTTTGAACCCCTCACCGTATCCACCAGCTTCCTGCAGGTGAGGGATCCAAAGGGTTAAGTTTTTGCAGTTGGTGGATAGGGTGCGGGAGTCAAAGGGTTAACAACGTAAGAGTTATATATAACTTAGAAAAAAGAAAAAAGGCCGAAAGTGATAAAAAACAAACAAAAACAAAAGAAAGCAAAGAAAAAATAGAGAGAGAAACGGAGAAGAACCAAAAAGAAAAGAAAAAAGAAAGAAAAAAGAAGAAAGAAAGAAAGAAAGAAAGAAAGAAAGAAAGAAGAAACGAAAGAAAGAAAAAGAAAGAAAGAAATACGGGAGAACAAGAGACACAAGAAGACAGACACAAGATGCTCTACATTCTCCACACATGTGAGGCCCAGAAAGATACACATGGAAGTTACAAGAACAACCCCAAGACGTGTCAGGGATAGAGTTTATGAGCAGGCCTTTACTGTGTACCATAGTTCGTTTCTTTGGTCTCATCTCACGTTTTTTTTTTTCAACGGTCCTGTGGGGGACACTTGAGGCGAGGAGAAGAAAGGGGCGATCGTACACTTCCTATTTCAACAATATCCTTGGAGTCTGTGGTCTGGAGATCCAGGAGGACGCCCACAGATGTTTTAATCGTGTTACCCGGAGAAAACTTGTGACGTCCAGCGTGGCTCCTAACTCCGATCCTGGCGAGGGAGAGAGATAATGATGATAGTTCACTTGCAACCTTGTCCTATGGCCACAGATATACGTAGAGATATATGTCTGTGTCATGGTATGTAATATGATCTATTTATCATCATTTTTTTTCTTTCTAATCAATGATGTTTTTATTATGTACATCAATATTCAAGAACATTTCATGAAGAAATTCTGTTTTCTACGGGGAGAACATTGGCATACAGTTGTTCCACTGATCATTAAAAATGAACAATTGAAAGTTTATTTTGGCATTATATTGTTCAATTTTGAATCTCTGATTTAGCATTCTTTGGAAGGTGTATATATTCGGAACACATTGGTCTATCTTGCATTATATAAAAATGATTTTGCCAGCATTATCATAAGATCAAATACTATGTTTTCACATTTTGATCAACACGAACAACCCCAGGTTTCGTGTGAATTTGATGTTGAAGGTGTTTTCGCATTTTGCTTTGATTAGTTTTTCTGTTAAGTTCAAAAACTTCCGGACACAGTAACAGTTCCACAGAAAATGTTCACCAGAGTCTCTTGCATTATTACACCATGTACAACTTGTCGTAGTTGCTATGCCCATTGTATTTAATATTATATTGGTGGCAATAATCCCATGAATTATTCTTAATTGCAACCATTTTAATTTAACATCTTTTATTTTATGAATGTTTAGAAAAACCTTTTCCCACGAGATGTTGATGTTCAGTTTCTCTGACCACCTTGAACAACAATTTGGTTTGCTATCATCCAATTTAATTTTTTCATCGTAAAGTTTTGCTTCCTTTTGTACACTCATTATTAGTGCATTTGGCGCATTCAAAATACTACTCGTGTTGTTCGGTTGAATTCTGGTTGTTCTTAACTATTGTTTGATTTAAGATATCCATCCAACATAAGTGACAAAATTAATACGGCAATCAGTGTTATTTTCAAATTCTTCATAGGTAAAAAAAAGCAAAAAAGCAAAAAAAAAAAGCACACACTCACACACACACGCACACACACACACACACACACACACACACACACACACACACACACACGCACGCACGCACACACACACACACACACACACACACACACACACACACACGCACACACACACACACACACACGCACACACACGCACACACACACACACACAATTTTCCTTAAGAAAATTATTATTTTTTATCTTTTTATGTGAGTCGGAGTCGGTCGCTGGTCACAGTGCACAAGGCTAACTTTCCGACATAGGAGGTAGGAATGTCAGGGATCAATTTGGGGATTTTAGTTTAAACTGTTTCTGAGCTCATTCTGCACATACTACTGCCTGTTACTATGATTCTGTCCTTGTTGAAATGTTGTTTTTTAAAACGCGTCACCCGTCACCCGTTAGCATCATCGAGTTTGACGTAGCCGCAGCAGTAGACGTCACAGCAGTTCTCCATTCATTCCTGTCTTGACTTCTCTGATCCCATGGCCCAACAGGAACGGCCGTTTTTTATTTGTACATGCATTCTGCTCTCCACGGTCACCTACGGTGCAAAAATGTGAAATCTAACGGATAAAAAAACCCTCGCTATGAGACCAAGAACCATGCAGCGAGCACATGAAAGAATCATGCTTGGTACCACCTGGAAAGATCGCAAAACAGCTCAGTGGATCAGAGAAAGAACAAAAAGTGCGAGGCATTCTGGAAACCGTCATCAACAAACTGAAATGGATATGGGCAAGACATTTCACCCGGAGTATGGACAATCGTTGGACAACAAAAACCACGTTCTGGATACCAACAGACGGCACTCGCAATAGAGGAAGACAGAAAACTAGATGGAGAGACGACCTAGATGGATTTGACAAGAACTGGAGAGGAAACGCGCTGGAACGAAGTGACTAGAAACAGCTGGGGAAGGCCTACGTCCAGCAACGGACTTTCGATGGCTGAAAGATAATGATGATTTCTCTGTGCTACTTTCATCATAATCATCAGTGCCCTGCCGCATGGCGTTGGCGATCATGGACTTCCAACCATCTCTATCTCTCGTTGCCCCAAGCATCTCCCCCACCCTCCTCATCCCCAGCCACTCTGCAGGTCCGTCCAGCATTCTCTCCCTGGGTCTACCCGGTGCTCTCTTTCCCTCCAGTTTTCCCGTTGTGACCAGGTGCTCCAAATCCCCCTTCCTCATAAAATGGATTATAAATGTTGCTTGTCTTTTCCTAATCTTCCTTATGAGTGATTTACTTGTGTCTGCCTCCATCAAGACTGTCTCGTTTGTTTTCTTTGCTGTCCATGGAACTCTCAACATTCCTCTGAGAAACCACATCTCGGCTGCCTCAATCTACTTTGTTGACTTCAAACCGTCGATTGTGAAGATGTTGTTCATACAGGAGGTGGGTGGTCTGAGTGGATTTCTCTGGGCCTCCACTTTTCCTTGCAAAACTGTTGTCAATATGGTTGTGTTGGTGTTGCGGTTTGTATGGCCGATGCATCTCATTTTGTTTCTGTTGATTTCTGCCAGCAATTTACGTTGGACTGTCAGTCCGTTCAAAATGATTTCATTTGTTTTTATTATCAGTCTATTCGCCGCCTGCATGCAGAACCACATCTCTGTTTTTATCTATTTTTCTGCATGCCCAGGCTTCACAGCCATGTAGCGTTACTGGCCAGTTCATACAGTTTAGAATTGTCTGAATTGTCTGACCTGGCCAATAATGCGAACAAGACACCCCCGAGGGTGCTTGATGGGAGCCACAATACCAATGCCTCGATACTCTGGACAATCGCCTCCCAACTCCCGACCCCACATGGTAGCCAATTTCACCAAGCAAAGAAGGGATTTGTCCATGCGCTGTGTGGCCCATTCGGACCCAGTCATCAGTTTCCTCGTTTACATGTACAAAACGAACGGCAAGGTGGAGAGATGACAAACACCGGGGCATAGCCACAGAACGTGCAGCAATTAGGTTCAGCCCAGTTACTGGACTAAAGAAGAATGGAAGAGCCCTCTCTCGCCCCACTCTGGGCCTTCATCTCTCTATAGAACTGTCCTACAAAACCTTGTGAATATACTAGAAATAGAAAGCAAAGGTAAAGGGTTTGGAATTAAACAGCAGGATGACTGAAGTCATGGTGATCAGTAAAAAACATGAAATCCCCTCATGCAAAATAACAGCAAATGGCACAACCTTGACACAGGTTAATAAGTTCAAATACCTGGGAATGGTCATTTCATCAGACGGCAGATGCACATCGGAAATAGCCGGCAGAATCGGCCAAGCCAAAACAGCATTCAAGAAGATGACAAGCATTCTTACTAACAAATGCCTATCAATTAACATCAGGAAGAGAGTTCTTGAATGTTATATATAGAATCAATACTGTTGTACGGATGCGAGGCGTGGACAGTCAACAAGCAAAGCCAGAACAAGATTGAGGCAGCCGAGATGTGGTTTCTCAGAAGAATGTTGAGAGTTCCATGGACAGCAAAGAAAACAAACGAGACAGTCTTGATGGAGGCAGACACAAGTAGATCACTCATAAGGAAGATTAGGAAAAGACAGGCAACATTTATAGGCCATTTTATGAGGAAGGGGGATTTGGAGCACCTGGTCACAACGGGAAAGCTGGAGGGAAAGAGAGCACCAGGGAGAAAATGCTAGATGGACTTGCGGAGTGGCTGAAGACGAGGAGGGTGGAGGAGATGCTTGGGGCAACAAGAGGTAGAGACAGATGGAAGTCCATGATCCCAACGCCATGCCGCAGGGCACCTGAAGATGATGATGATAGAACAGTCTGCCTAGCCGCCAACTCGCATAGCTGCCAGCTCTTCTCCCCATACTAAAGTCTCGACACTTAGCAGTCGGAAGCTCCCAACGCTAGTTTATGACAACCACAAGGGGGTGGGGGGGGGGGGGTGCGAAAGAGTGTAAGAGTGACCAGGCCTCATGCTCTAGACATAACTCATTTTGCTTTTTAAGCAAGACCCAACATATCCCCCTAATGATCCCGAGGTAGCCTGCGGTCATCAGATCAGATTCCCTGAAGCCAGCAGTCAAGCCGCAAGTCAAAGTGAAGAAGATTTCATTTGTTCTTTTATCAGTCCATTCTCCTCTAAGAAGCCGCCCGTGGAAACACATCTCTGTTTTCATCTGCTATTCTGTATGTCCAGGCTTCACAACCATACAGCGTTCCTGGCCATTTCACACAGTTTAGAATTGTCTGGCTAATAATGCTATATGGCTGCAGAAACATGAACCCGACAATTTACCAGCATTGTTTAACAAAACAAACAAACAAACAAACAACAAACAAACAAACAAACCAAACAAACAAAACAAACAAACAAACAAACAACAAAAACAAAGAACAAACAACAAAACAAACAAACAAACAAACAAACAAGCAAACAAACAAACACAAAATCATCGAAAATGGAAACTTTTGACATTCAATTGCCCTTCAGTTGTGCAACATACCCGCTAGATCGCACATAAACGAAAAAGACGTTTCCTTCATGAAAATTGGGTTTGGTTGCTTTGGACAATTTGTTACAGAGACTGTGATTTGATTTTCCTTTTGTTTTTCATAATAGCGAACACGAAGGGTACCAACTGTCATGTAAAAAGTAAGCCTCTGATTTCAAAACGGATTTCACCATTAGAAGAACGTAAAACTTAATGTCATCATCATCATCATCATGTGCCCTGCCGCATGGCGTTGGCGATCATGGCCCTCTTCCCGAATCTATCCTTGTCGCTGCAAATACATCTTCCACCTTCTCTGTCCTAGCCACCCTGCAGGTCTGTCCAATATTTTCTCCCTGGGTCTATCTGGTGTTCTCTTTCCCTCCAGCTTTCCTGTCGAGACCAGGTGCTCTAATTTCCCTTTCCTCATAAAATGTCCTATAAAATGTTGCTTGTCTTTTCCTAATCGAATTTCCTAAACTTGATTTAGATCCCGCAATGAACTAAAAAGGACTGTCTGACGACGAGTGACTCATTTCCAGGTATAAGGTCACAAAATGTGTAGCGCACTTAGCGTCAACCATTTCTCTCCAAGGAGCGTTTTCTTGAACAACGCAAACTGAACTGTATGATTCAGGTATCCCATATGATTCAGGTATCCCATATGATTGAGGTACCCCCTATGATTCAGGTATCCCCTATGATTCAGGTATCCCCTATGATTCAGGTATCCCATATGATTCAGATATCCCATATGATTCAGGTATCCCATTGAACGACAGTGTCTCAATCCCATGGCCTTTAAATCGTTTCCCAATTCTGCTGTATAAAAACAAGCGACAGCAATCATTTTAAAACCTTTCTGCATTTAGAACAGGCTATTAACTGATCAGTTGCCATTATTCAAAGGGAACAGAACAGCGCGTAGGTGTGCAGAATATTTATGTGTTGTTCTGAACTTTCATGCTTTGAAATTTAAGCTGAAGACTGCGTGGGGGTTCTGCATAAATGAAACGTTACAAGCATAGAGTGTCGCGCAAGTTATGACTTACAATCAACATAACCGCACTTTCTGCATCATTGTTAAACCCATGCTTAGCATTAGGGAATATATTGCAGTTCAGGATTGAAGTATACTGAAAGGTTTTGAAGAGAAAGTTTACCATAAAACAAAGTCCAAGTCGCTTTGCACTCTGCGGCTGAAATAAGGAAACCATTTTGGCCGAAGAATAATAAGGCACTTTCTGAAGCACCGGGAGACTAATTAGCATCACTGAAAGGAAAGATTTCTTCCAGAAAAAATATTTTTTGTGTAATCCGACGACAAATGGCTGATGGTGCCCTTTCCATGTTTTCGTGCTTTCAATGGCACTTTTGATCAGGTTACCTAATCAATATTTTTGTCGTTGATACCCTGCCTGTATTGCCTACTTTTATTCCTTCTCCTACGTCGCAACAAAAGAACTTTCCCTTCCAAGGTTTTTGTTCTGTCTTGTCATTTATGCCCCTCTTAATCTGTACAAAATGAAATGAAATGAAAGAAGGTGATTTGAAAAAGAACAAAATAAGTTAAAATAAAATGAAATAAAATAAGGCTTTCAAAAGACAGGAAATGAAGACAGTGGGGTCATTTTCAAACCCTCTGTATAAATCTATCAATGAGCAGATCTTGGGCGGTTATGATAAACACAAACTGAACTGTCACACAGTAACATTTTTCTTCAACGTTGAGAAACTGGATAACATCAAAATGAATGTGTTTTTGTCGTCTCCAAACAATGTTTTTTTGTTTGTTTTCATCTTGGAAATGAATGTCGTTTTTGTTTGATTGTTCATCTGTTCGTATCATTGTTTTCCTTTACGCCGTAAGCTAGCGACACAAACAATTTAATATCGATATCACCGTTGAAAAGTCAGAAGGCAAGCAAACCAAGAAATATAGAAACACAAGAAGTAATATCTAAAAGTTCTAAACCAGAACATTGAAACTGGAAGCTGACTTTTCTCTCTCCTTTTTTTCAAATTAAAAGAAACATCATTTCTTTTCTTTCTTTTAGCATGAGTAGTCAATGTTCGGTAATACGTATCATCATCATCATCATCATCATCATCATCATCATCATCATCATCATCATCATCATCATCATCATCATCATGTGCTCTGCCCAATGGCGACCATGGCCCTCCATACGAATCTGTCCCTTGTCGCTGCTAGTACATCTCCCACTCTCTCAGTACTCAGCCACTCTGCAAGTCCGTCCAATATTTTCTCCCTGGATCTACCTGGTGCTCTCTTTCCTTCCAGCTTTCCTGTTGTGATTAGGTGCTCTGATTTTTTGCGCCTCATAAAATGTCCTGTAAATGTTGTCTTTTCTTAATCTTCTTCAATCATGTTCTTTTTGTGTCTGCCTCCTTCAAGACTGTCTCGTTTGTTTTCTTTGCTGTCCACGGAACTCTCAACATTCTTCTTAGAAACCATATTTCAGTTGCCTCAAGTTGGTTCTGACTTTGCGTGTTGACTGCCCACGCCTCACAACCGTACAACAGTATTGGTTCTATATAACACTCAAGAACTCTTTTCCTGATGTTAATTGATAGGCATTTGTTGCTAAGAACGCTTTTCGTTTTCTTGAATGCTGTTTTAGCTCGGCTTATTCTGATGGCTATTTCTGATACTCATTTGCCGTGTGATGAGAGGACCGTTCCCAGATATTCAAACTTATCAACCTGTCTCAATGTTGTGCCATTTTGCTGAGGGGATTTTTTTTTTACTGATTACCATGTCTTTAGTCTTCTTGCTGTTTAGCTCCAGCCCTTTAATCTGCTTTCTATTTCTATTACATTCACAAGGTGTAAGTCTTTTTCATTTTCTGCAATTAGAACGGTGTCATCTGCGTAACGATTGTTTATCATTTTTCTCCAACTTTTGTCTATGGCTTTCTTCTGGGTTTCTCGTGATGGTTTCCCTGTAAAGTGAAAACAAATCTGGTGACAGAGCATATCCTGCCTAACCCCTCTTTTAATATTTTGGTAAGGACTTGTATCGTTTTCTGTTCTCATTGCTGCCTTTTGCTCCATATACATATTCCTTATTATTCGTAGATCTTTTCTATCAACATTGAGCCTTTCTAGCTGGCTGATCAATTCTTCGTGTCTTACCCGATCAAAAGCCTTGGTATGATCAACAAAGCATAAATGTAAGTTCTTATTCAACTTGATTGACCTTTCCATTAGAGTTCTTAGGATGTATATGGCATCAAAAGTTCCTTTCCCTTCGACAACTTATATTCTCTGCTTTTTTTGTTTTGTTTTTGTTTTTTGAAGTGCAATGAAAATTTCTTTTGGCATATCTTCAGGGATTTTTCCGGTGTCATAAATTTCATTTAGGAGGACTAATCATTTTCGATACAAATTCATCTAGGGCCTCAATCATTTCTGTAGTAATATTATCTGGTCCTGGGGCTTTTTCCCGTTTCATCTTTTTTCAACGCTGCTCTAACTTCATCTTTCATTATAGGTGGTCCTTCAATGTTCTTTCTTACAATGTGTCTTCGTTTCTGTCATCCGCCAAAGAGGTGTTTAATTATACTATCCCCATCTATCTAATAGTTTTTTTCCCATAATAATCATACCATCTTTAGATTTTAAGCAGCCAGGTGAAACGAAAATACGTGGACAATTTATCAACACAGCTAAGCACGAAAATCTGTACTGGAAATCATTTTGACGTCTGTAGTTGTGCTCTTAGATACGTTATCTCCCGCTCTTTGATAAGTGTCTTCCACAGTATCACCCGCACCAATAATTGCTAATTTGCATTCACTTTTTATGGCTCTCTGTCCAAAGATAGACATAATACAACAAGCCCTATCTTCATACACCAACACCAACACCATTCTCGCCTGTCGGCGTCACTGGGTTTTGCGTTGGCCGCTGCACACTTTGTCACCACCATCTCCCTCCAGGCCGCTCTGTCTTGACTTTTGTGGACAATTTCTTGAATATTTAGGCCACTGATGTTGGTTATGTTCTCGATGTATGAGATTGGAAGTCTGCCTTTCTTCCTTTTTGCCAGTTTTTCCGTGAAAGATGGTTACCATGAGGTCCCGTGTTCTTGTTGTGTGACATATGGCCAATGTATTTCAGTCTTCTCTTGTTGATGTCTGCTAGTAGTTTTCTGGTGATATCAAGTTCTTCCAGGACACTTTCATTAGTTCTTCTGTCTGTCCATATGACGCTATTACCCCCTCTTTTTCTCCCCCCCCCCTCTCCCCCACGGCCTCCGTAAAGATATTTCTTGATAAATTGAATGATTTATTGATTACACAGTTCAGCTGTGGACACACAAATCTCCAAATGGGAGCAAAGCACAACTCGACTATATTATCATCAATAAGAAATGGTAAAATAGAGCAAAAAATTGCAGAGCATTCAACTCGTTTGTCAGTGTTGCATCAAACCACCGCATCGTTTCTGCTCGACTTCGATTGAGCCTTCGAGCAAATAAAAAGGAATCACATTAACTGCAATTTCTGCAAAGATCTACAACCTAATGCTCCTAAATAGGATAAGGCCGGAGATAGATCCAATTCAGAGGAAAAACCAAAATGGGTTTCGCCAAAACAGATCGACATCAGGATAAATACTCACCATCAGACGTATATTGGAAGGCATAAAAACCAAAAACCTCCCAGCTGTTCTCCTATTTATCGACTTTTCCAAAGCTTTTGATTCGATCCACCGAGGAAAGATGAAGAAGATTCTAACTGCATATGGATTACCAAAGGAAACAGTAGACGCCATCATGATGCTGTATCAGAATACCTGCTGTTTGGTCCGCTCCCCCGACGGAGACACAGACTTCTTCAACATCACTGCTGGAGTCCTTCAAGGAGATACGCTTGCCCCCTAATTTTCATCATCTGTCTCGATTATGTGCTGAGGAAAGCAGTGGATAAGAACAAAAAACTCGGCTTTACCCTCACAGAACAGAAGAGCAGGCGCTACCCTGCCGTAAAGATAACAGATGCGGATTACGCTGATGACCTGGCTGTTCTCGCAGACCTCCTAAAGGATGCAACATCTCTCCTTCACAGTGTCGAAAGAACAGCAATGGAGATTGGGCTCCACCTCAATGCAAACAAAACAGAGTTCATCTGTCTGAACCAAGATGCATCAGAAGGCATGAGAAGTTTCAATGGAGATACGATCAAACAAGTTCAAGACTTTAAATACCTGGGCAGCTACATTGACTCCACAGAACAAGACGTCAACACCAGACTCAGAAATGCCTGGGGCGCTCTAAATCAACTGGACAAAATCTGGAAATTCAATCTACCAGACAACCTGAAAAGGAACTTCTTCCGAGCAGCAGTAGAGTCCGTTCTTACATATGGCTCAATCTCTTGGACCCTAACAACGACATTGGAGAAGAAGATTGATGGAGCATATACACGAATGCTGCGTGCAGCCTTGAACAAATCCTGGAGAGAACATCCAACTAACAAAGAGTTATATGGTAAGATCCCACCAGTCACTAAATCAATACGTCAACAAAGACTGCGCTTCGCGGGACACTGCTGGCGTAGCAAAGAAGAACTGGTGGGGGATGTTCTACTATGGAGACCCAATCACGGCAAACAAAGACCAGGACGTCCAAAGAAGACCTTCATCGACCAACTGATGGATGATACGGGCTATCAGAATGATGAACTACCTACTGCAATGTCTGATAGAGAAGGATGGAAGAAACGTGTCATGGATAGCTGAGCAAGCTCGACATGATGATGATGATTGATTACTTGATTTGTAGAATTATCATTGAATTGATTGTTCATTGATTTAATTGGTTAACTTTACTTTACTTTACTTTATCCGTCCTCTTATACCATCTTGGGCGTCGAGGGGAGAAAGAGCTTTCTGTCTGCGGCAAGTTTGAAGGCCTGGTTGAGTGGGATGTTGTGGGTCTTCAGTGTTTCTTTCACACCCTCGATCCAGGTCTTCCTCGGTCTACCCCTTGCCTTGTACCCTGACACCTTTGTGTTGTAAGCTTTACTGGCAAGCTGGTGAGGTGCCATGCGTGTCAGGTGCCCGAACCACCTGGTTCTCTGCTGTTGGATGTAGTGGAGAATTGGTGTTGTTCCAATCATTTCTCTGATCTTGATGTTCTTGATCTTATCATGTCTGGTTTTGTTGACTGCTCTCCTTAGACATCTCATCTCGCAGGTGGTGATCTTTCTTTCAAGACTTTTGGTAAGGGTCCATGTCTGACACTGGTAGGTCAAGGTTGGTCTAAATATGGACTCGATGAGTTTGGCTTTGGTCTCGATGGGGATGTTGGGGTGTCTTAGGAGTGGGGCAAGCTGGTAGCTGACGCTGTTGGCCTTTTGAACTCTTGTCTCGATCTCTCTGTTGAGACGTCCATCTTCTGTGAAGATACTTCCAAGATACTTGAACTCGCTGACTTGTTTCAGTGCTGTCCCCTCGATGTTGATGTTGAGGCGGCCAGGTGTTCTACTGACTTTCAGTGTCTCGGTTTTGCTGATACTGATTTTCATGCCGAAGTTCTCACATTGTGTGTTCAGGTTGTTCGTGTGCTCCTGGAGTTCCCCTTCTTTTTCATGTGCAAGGCTTTGATCATCTGCAAACAGCATCTCGTTCAGATCTTCAGGGTTGGGATTTGCTTCCTTCGTGATTTTGTCCATATATACAATGAACAGCAGTGGTGATAGAACACACCCCTGCCTCACTCCCGACGTCACCCCAAACCATTCCGTGAGTCCATCTTGGGTGCGTACTGCACTCATGCTGTTGGTATAGATGGCTCTTATATTGTCTAGAAGTTGCCCCCTAACGTCATATTCTTCTAACGTTTTCCACAACTTGTTTCTATTTACTCTGTCGAAGGCCTTTTCTTGATCCACGAACACGAAGTTCAGTTCTTTATTGTGTTCGATAGTCTTTTCGCTCAGTTGTCTGAGAGCGAAGATAGCGTCAGTGCATCCTCTTCCTTTTCTGAAACCCATTTGCGCCTCACTCAGTAGAGGTTCCACCTTGTACCTTATGCGCTGTTCAAGGATCTTTGCATACATCTTTCCCGTGTGGCTCAGAAGGGATATACCTCGATACGTGCTGCAGTCTTTCTTGCTGCCTTTCTTTTTCCAGATTGGTACCACGACTGCACGCTGCCAGTCTTTTGGGACTTTCCTCTCTGTCCATGCTTTCTGGAATATTGTGGTCAGCCAAGTGGTTCCTGTTTCTCCACATGCCAGGATAGCTTCGGTTGTAATGCCATCAATTCCTGCTGCTTTGTTCTTTGGGCTGGTCTTCAACGCCTGTTGTACCTCTGATCTCAGGATGTTTGGCTCTTCGTGTTCTGGATAGCTAGGGTGAAACTGGCTCTGTGTGTATCCCTGTCTGTTTGGGTTGAGGAGTTCCTTAAAATATTCTTGCCATCTCTTCTTGATGCCGTCTTCATCACTGATAGGGTTTCCATCTCTGTCATTGACTACTGTTGTTGGGCTGTATGGCTCGTCTCGTAATCTCATTGCTTTGACGCTTTTGTAAAAATGTCGTGTCGAGAGCTTGCACAGTTCGCTTAGTTCCTCTCCATATGTTTTCCATGATTGTTCTTTGGCCATTCTGACTGTCCTCTTGCTGTGTCTTCTTGCCACTCTATATTTCACGTAGTCCTCCTCCAGCTTTGATTTCACCCACACCTTGTACAACTTCTTCTTTTCCTTGATGGCCTCCTTTACTGTGTCATTCCACCAGGCTGTCTGCTTTACCTGCCCTTTTCCGGTCTTTGTGCCGCAGGTTTTACTAAGTGTGTCTGTCAGTGTGTTCTTGAAGACTGACCATGCTTCTTCTGCTGTCATGCCTGTGCTGTCTACTTCTTCCAGCCTCTTTGTGATTTCTGTCTGTATCTCCCATTGTACCTCTTCCTTCTGGAGTTTTCTTAGGTTTATCTGTCTGTCGCACACTTTACTCTTTGTTCTCGGTGTTCTTCTTTTCTTCATCGTAGAGACCAAGATCACAGGGCGGTGGTCAGTGTCCAGATCTGCATTTGGAATGGCTCTTGCGTCTGTGACCCTGCTTCGTTCTTCTATTCGTGTTAGAATGAAATCTATCTGAGATGACACATTCAGATCATTCCACCTGTACCAAGTTTGTCTCTGGCTGTGTCTGTGTTCGAAAAAGGTGTTTGCAATCCACAGCCCATGCTCTGCACAGAGTGCTAGAAGTTGTTCCCCGTTGTAGTTGCACTCTGTATTGGTGTCACTGTGTGGGCCCAAGTGCTGTTCCCAAGGTGCTCTTCTTTTGCCCACTCTCCCATTGAAGTCTCCCATGACAATGAGTTGTTCTGTGTCTGGGACTGTGTTGATGGTGTCTGCCATCTTCTCAAAGAATTCCTCCTTCTGTTCTTCAGTGTAAGAGTCATTACAAGGTGCGTAAGCCTGGATGAAGGTTGTGGTCTCCCGTTCTCCTCTTACTCGGATTTTTATTAGTCTCTCTGAGATAAACTCTGTTTCCAACAAATTCTTTGCTGTGTCTGGGTGTAAGAAAAAGCCTACGCCGTGTGTTGCCCTTGTTGTCATGTCCACACCACTCCAGGTCAGTACATAATCCTCGTGAATCTGTTTGGTCCCCGTACCCTTTAGCCTACAGTCTGAAATTCCCATCACTGTTATTCTCCATTTTTTCATGAAGTCAATGATTTCTGGTTCCTTGTCTCTGATTCCACACACATTCCAAGTGCTTGTTCTTTCTCGTAGTCCTTTTCCATTTCCAGTTCGTTTTCCGTTATGATCCGTCCATTTCTTTCTCCTTTTACTTTCTCGAGCAATGAGTAATCCACCGCCGGCTTGCTAGGCCCGTCGCAGCTTCACCAGTGCCCCGTTTGCCAGCTTTACCTGTTTCCACCTTCCACGACGAGGACGAGGGGTTGGACTTTGGAAGGCAATTGGTTAACAGCTTGATTAATTCATTGATGGATGGATGGACTGATCAACTGATCTACTGATTGGTTGCTGATTAAGTTCTTGATCGGGAGGGTGATTCACATGAAATTGACCAAATTGTTCGGTGCATTTATTGACCAGTTGATTTATAGATGAGCAATTTCATTGGTGAAAAAATGATTGATTTTCTAACTGAAGTGGTTTGTATGGTTAATTCAATGATCGAGTGATAGATGACTGATCGATCGTTTGCCATAGTACAATGAATGTACTAAGTATTCCTTTGATTACACTGAAAAAAAATGAAGTGATTATGTCGCAAGTCAGTTGATTAACTGATCAATTGTTGACCGATTGATGACCGTGTTAATTGACTGACTGGCCATTGACTATAATTGACAGATTAAATGTTTGACCAGCAGATCGAAAAATGGAATGATATTTTCATGTTCACTGGTTGAGGCTTTAATGCACTGATTAAACTTTTTGATAGTCAAGTATTGATTAATATGTTTCTTCATTAAATTATTATTTTTTTTTTTTTTTAAGGATCATTGCACTCAGGGAGGTTATTACCTTAGTGCTCACCTTTTTTGTGTCTCATTTTCTACGCCACTTTAATGGCCACAGAAGCTGAAACAGTTTTTATTATGCGATGATGATGATGTCGATGTGGATGATAATCATGATGCTATGGAGTTCCATCTAGGATTGAGACTGCGTGACAGGGTTGTACTCTACGCTTACTATCATAATATATCCTAGCGTCAACCAGGCCCGAGAGATACAGACACCTGCGGTGCTGGTCAGAAGATTTGAGCAACACCCTCAATGACGTATCCGCGAAGTGGATGAGACTCGACTGTGTGGTTCCAGTCTTCCCAATGAGCCCATAGCACGCCCAACTCTGGGTAGGAGCCGGTTAGAGCCGAAAAATCCCACAATGATTTTTGAAGGTACTGATGGGGATTCGAACCCACAACCTTCCAGTCGGTAGTCCGTTGCTTAACCACTACACCACGGCGACTGGTTTTCTTCAATAAATGTTAGATCGGGTCAGCAAACGAGGAAGCTGTTGACTGTTACATCGATGAAATATAAACTGAGGGAAGCATTGAAAGTTACAATTTTGATGATATAATTATAGGCATTGTAAAATTGGTATAATTAAAAAACATATTTCCCTGCCCACCCAGTGACTATTGTATTGTGGCCTATAGCAGATGTACATTAAAAGTGCTCAGTTCTGAGTTCTCTCCCCCCCCCCCACCTCTTTCTGTGCATGTGTCTACCTCACTCTGTGTCTCTTTCTATCTGTGTGCATCTCTCTTTCACTCTCTGTTTCTGTCTTTGTCTGTCTGTCTGTCTCTGTCTGTCTGTCTGTCTGTCTGTCTCTCTTTTCTGTTGTTCCGCTTCTTATTCTGGTAGCTGATTGTGATCAGATTCCTGCTTCCCTTTCTCTATTAACCTTGTATCAAAGATGCCTTCCTTCTGAAAGAATTGTACTCAAAAGTAACCACAATAACACATCACATCACATTGTTCCACTGTACCATATGAAAAATACGTCATGTATAGACCATTCTCACCTGTCTCACCTGTCGGCGTCACTAGGTTCGGTGTTGGCCGCTGCACACTTTGTCACCATCATTTCCCTCCAGGCCACTCTGTCTTGACTTTTGTGGACAATTTCTTGAATATTTAGGCCACTGATGTAGGTTATGTTCTCGATGTATGAGACTGGACGTCTGCCTTTCTTCCTTTTTGCCACTGTTTTCCTTTAAATACGGTTGCCATGAGGTCCGTGTTCTTGCTGCATAACACATGGCCAACGTATTTTAGTCTTCTCTTGTTGATGTCTGCTAGTAGTTTTCTGGTGGTATCAAGTTCATCCAGGACTCTTTCATTAGTGCTTCTATCTCTCCATTTGATACGTAGTAGTCTCCGATAAAACTAATCTCTTCTGCCTTAATTCTTCTGCAATCAGTTTTTTTCTCAGAATCTAGGCTTCGCAGCCATAAATCATGACTGGCCAGATCAAACATTTTCAAAGTCCAACTTTCAAGACCATTTGGTATACCTGTCTTTTCAGATGTTGTTCAGTTGGACCACTTTTTGCTTTGCCATTCCAGTTCTTATTTTGATGTCTTTAGAGCAGGTTCTATCATCACTTTTTACAGAGCCAAGATATTTGAAATCCTTAACATTTTCCACAGTTGACCTTGGTTTATTAAGATGTCATAGTTGTTTTCAGTGTCTTTGCTTTTGATTTGTAGCATTTTTGATTTCCTGGCGTTGAAATTTAGACCAGTTTATTTTTTCATTGTATCATAAAAAAAACACAACGTTATGTGTATATCACACGTCAGTTTAAACCACTGAAACACATTATCCCTTAACGAGTGCCACTGTCTTCAGATTAAACCAAATGAAACGGGTGACCGATACCTCCAAAAGAGTCTGATTGTCTTGAGATTAAGTAAATAAAATGATTATTTAGAGAGAATGATTGGAGCCAGATATTGTGTGTCAGTTGTTTTGCTCGTGGTGAAGTTGTGTCACACTGCACCATTTCACAATGGAGGCTTGGCTTGGAAAGCGATTGCTTGGGAAAACCAGGGTAACATTACCAGCGCAAACAAGCTCAAGTTCTGCACTGACAAAACGCAACCCGTCGCTAGAGAGAAATTCGAGTAAGAAAACAAACAGAAGAAAAACGAATAAACGTGCAAGACGAACGTTCACCAAACGTGACAGGTAATGTTTGTCTGTCTATTTTAGTTGTTTTTCATCCCAAAAAATATCAAAAGAGAATTTCATGTTAATTCTTTATGTTATCAGCCTAACGTGAACAAGACACGGGCAATATGTACTGCTTGGAACGTAAACTGTTCCAGACAGAAGGAGAGTACATCGGCCCACAGAAATGGTGGCTGTAACACGTGATAATGAAGCGCTTGTTCAGTTTACGACGCTTCACGTTTTTGTTGTTTTGTTGTTTTTTTATTTTTATTTTTTGTGGGACAAATTGAGACTGATGTACTCTTCTTATGTCTGGAACAGTTTACGTTCCGAGCAGTACATATTGCCCGTGTCTTGTTCACGTTAGGCTGATAACATAAAGAATTAACATGAAATTCTCTTTTGATATTATTTTGGGATGAACAACTCAACTAAAATAGACAGACAAACATTACCTTATTTTATGAATTAACAGAAATCTGCAAAACATTTTAATGATTTTGATTTTATGTAGGCCTACTTCCACTTAAGTTTTATTGTATTTAAAAGTGATTAAACAAAACAGAAAGAGAAAAAGAGAGAATGTGTTTGTGACAGAGAAGATGATAACTTAGGTCAAGGATCATTTGTCGAACAGGCTTGAGTGTTCTCTTGATCAGCATCCTCTCTCTCTCTCGCTTGCTCGCTCGCTCGCTCGCTGTGTGCCTGTGCGTGTGTGTGCGTGCGTGTGTGTGCGTGCGTGCGTGTGTGTGCATACGTGAGTGTGTGTATGTGTGTGCGTGTGTGTGTGCGTGTGTGTGGGTGCGTGCGTGTGTGCATGCGTGCGTGCGTGCGTGCGTGTGTGTGTGTTGTGTGTGTGTGTGTGTGTGTGTGTGTGTGTGTGTGTGAAATCTTGTAATGTGTGCAATGACGATGACAACAGTAATTGGCAGACTTGGAAATGTATTGTGCTTAATTGTAACAGACCCATGTTGGCCAACAAGCAACAACCGCAAAACGACCATCACATTTATATGTATCCTCGACCTCCCACCAGTTTGAACCACCTTTCCTAAAAACAAACAAAAAAATAAAATAAAACAACACAACAACGACAACAATAATAATAATCACAGATCTCTGTTCTCAAAGTATTCATTCATGTTTATAGCTCTGCTTTCCACATGGCCATTTCAGGGTTGGCACTCTAAACAGAAAGTGATGTTGAAACAAGTCCATATACGCTTTGCTAAAATCCTACATCAATTATCCGGCAGACACAATGAGCGTGGGCAAAACCGTATGCGCTGGCAAGGTCTTTCAGTAAGGGTTGGGGTAGGGGACTGAACCAATGGAATACAGAGCCCCAGGTCATATTTTATGTTGTGGGTTGGAATTGAACTTTAGACATAAGATCTTATAATAATAATAATAATTACAATATTTATATAGCGCAAAATCTTGATAGAAATCAAATCTAAGCGCACACGCACACACACACACACACACACACACACACACACACACACACACACACACACACACACACACACACACACACACACTACACATGGCTATAAATGGGGAAAAAGAAGAAAAGCAATGGAAAATTGTAGAGAGCATATTGTATACAAATATATATTACAATGTGATTCCACTCCGAGTGGAGACAGGCTGCAGAGGGGATTGAGTGAGGTCAGGATTTTATGCAGAGGAGAAAAGGTGAGTTTTGAGAGCGGACTTGAAGGAGACAAAAGTAGGTTGCTGACGGACTGAGAGAGGAAGTTTGTTCCAGGAGAGTGGACCAGAAACAGAGAAGGCTCGTGGACCATAGGTATTAAGCTTAGTGCGTGGAAAGCGAAAAGTCAGAGGATCGGAGGCTGAGCGGAGGGTATGTGAGGGAACATAGATCTCAAGTAGGCTTGACAGGTAATCGGGGGCTGCGTTTTTGAGGCTTTTGTAGCACATGATGTCTAGTTTGTACTGTATGCGCTTTGATACAGGGAGCCAGTGAAGTTGTGCCAGGAGAGGAGATATGTGGTCAGCTTTTTTCTTTTTGAGTACAAGGCGTGCAGCATTGTTTTGAATGCGCTGTAGGATGTGAATGGTGGAGGCAGGAAGACCAGACAGGAGTGAATTGCAATAGTCAATGCGAGACATTATGAAGGAGAGAACGAGTTTTGTAGTTGTTTCGACAGAGAGATACTTCCTGATCAGGCTTATACGATGGAGGTGATAGTAGCAAGATCTTGAGTCCATGATGGCTCTGTCACGTGTCCAGTGGACAGTGTGCTGAAAGTTATACAGAAATTGGTGGTGGGACGGGTCAGCGTTTTTTTTGTTTGTTACGATATTCGTTTGCTCATTTGACTGGCGCTTGCCTGTACTTAGCTTTTACTTAATGAAGTTTTAGCGAGGAGTGGGTGTTGGCTGGTCATGAGCTTTGGTCTGGTATGGATAAACTTTTCCAGTGGGTTGTTATCATCAGAAAGGTGAAAGTAAGTCAGACCGGTGCTGGCAGTGCTAAAAGTTTCCATGGAGGTGACTGGTAAGAGGGGAAAGAGAAGGGGCCTTTCGTTGAGTGGAGCTACTGATCATCATCATAATCTTATCCCCAAACAATCCATTGGTCATTCACGGTGTATGGGTATGGGTGTGGGTGCGGGTAGGGGTGGGGGAATCGATGAGACGCAGCAGCAGACAGGGTCATTCTTTTCTGCCCGTGGACAGTGAGGTGACGTTGTTCCCTTCCTATGCAAAGAAAGTGTTCTACTCGCGAGTTTGTGGGCGTCGTTTCACTCGCTTTTTCATCCAGTGAACGACGAGCTTTGGACTTCCTTCTTGAGCATTTGGCGGAGTTTGTGAGCGTGCGACGTGCCCCTAAAATATCGAAAATGTGAAAGCCCTTTACCTTGATCATTACATTGGATGCATCAGTCAGATGTAGACTTAGCAATCGTTTGAATCTGTTTTCTGCATCATTGGCAAAGTTAAAACAGTATCAGGTAGTAACATGGGAGATAATTCCTACGTGACTCTCGAGGGTTATGTCCTTTGATTGATATTATAAAAATTCTCCCTGTTTCCCTGTTATTTCTTAAGTAGCATGTAGAATTTACTGATGATATCACAACGAGCCAGAACTTTTTGCTGTAGTATTGTTGTAGTAAATATTGGTTACTTCAGTTTGTGAACAGGACCGGAGAACATGACGACAGCGACAAAACAACATTTTAAATGCCTCATCCTATCATTCAGAAGAACAGAGCAACATCTTTCCAAATCAAAACTTTTATTGTACACCACAAGCATTTCATTTAGACAAATTCAAAATGGCAAAAATAGGTCACAACATGATCTTCAAGTTTTTGAACAGCATCACTCCTTTTTCCCACCCTCAGCGTGACCTTTGTACGCACCCAGGGTCATTCCACTGAACAACTAGATGTCTATCAGTCTGTTTGAACACATTCGTTCTAAATCCAGACACGAAATGTAACATGACCCACTTTTGCTTGGAGTGATAGAGTGACCCAAAATCAATCAACAACTGGAATGGGGAAAAGTACTACCGAAAATCGAACTGTACTCGATCAAAGCATACATGTCAAGTTTGCTCACAATACCGTCTGTTACTGATGGCCGTACACATGCCTGTTCTGTTAACGACTGAATTATCCGATCCATCAACCCTCCAACCCCGCAACCCTCCCCCTCTTGCCCGAATGGGCCTGTCGACATACCGAGAATCTCTTGAATATACTCCAGAGCTGAGACTCAGCATCTCTCAGAAATGGGAGAATGTGATAGCAGACATCAACCAAACACCTCCAGTACAGTTTTAATACCGTCTTATGGTTTGAAAGACTGGGAGACTAAAGTACATGTAATTACACCGTGATTTTCCAGTTGAGAAATACCTGGGAGACTAACGTTTAGTCAAGATCTCAATCAGTTCACAGGCTGTGTGGAGACTGGCCAATACAAATTTGTCCCAGCACATACATGTATTCTGCCTGTCATTTACAATGTGGATATGGAGCCAGTAAGGGTAAAGAAAAGGTTCTGTTATTGCACAATTCCCACGTGTAGGCAAGCACGTAAAATGAAAAAAAAAAAAAAAAAAGAAAAAGAAAAGCGCGCAGCGAATGATTGGCCATGGCTGGACCACAGACATAAAATTGTACACAGGTACACCTGTGGTCAGTAGGCACCACCATGCTGGGAGGGATGGGGAGTGCTATGGGGTCACAGGACAGAGCAAATGGTGTCGAGTGCAAGTCTCTAAGTTAGCGGGTCCCTGTAGCTCAGCTGATTTGAACGTCGGATTCAAATGCTTATGATTGTGGGTTCGAATTCCGGGGTGCGCTACATTAAAACTGACCTTCTTACTGCCCCAATCTTAACATCATTGTTGTTCTGGTGGTGTCAGTATAGGATTAGATAGGTCCCCTTTCCCCCACTTCCCTGGGATGGTTATCCCCGTCGGCCATATCACCTAAGGTGGGTGTCGACGTAAAAACTGAACCAAATCATTCAATCAATCTCTACGTTAGCATTGCTTCACACTTCTTTCTACTCTCACAGTATATACAGAGAGGCAGTGCTACTGACAAGGGCCGGCCAGTCGGTCAGTCTGTTCACCAGCTTCCTGTCATGAGATCAGGATGCACTTGTGACTGATTGGCCTGAAACTTGTCTGGTTGTATTAAATACGTGTTCTGATTCTATTTTCCAGGATTTTTTCCTGGTTTCTGAGACTTTGTAAACTGGGGGTGCTGCAGCAACTAGTCCAACATACTAACATTAGTTCAGCCAATGGTGTTGGTCATCCAGCTTGTCCTGTGTCTACCTCATGGACGACCTCTGTCAGGGCCAGGAAGATGGTTTCAGGTAATGTATCATGGTGTTGATAAAGATCCACGCGCGCACGAGTATACCCGAGAAACGTTAAGCCAGCAATTATAGAGACAAATGAATACAAACAGCAGCAGTCGAGATGAAGTCTTCCAGAGTTTCATGACTACCATGTGCTTCTCCCAACATTTGTTATGTACCCATTACACCACTGTTACACCACTAGGGAGAAGAGTGGCAAAATGCTTTGGACGTTCGCTTGCCAATAACTTAACTTGTTCCGGGGTTTGCTCCCCGTAGAGGCCTCGACTTTTCTCCTCAGTTTGACCGGAAAATCGAACTGAACGTCTAGTCCTTTGGAAGGGGACGAAAAACGAGTCGGACCCGTGTGCCTTCTGGCTGTGCATGCTAAAGATCCCACGGCAGTCGAAAATAGTTAAGAGCAGGGTATTGCCCAGCTGCCTTGGTATAAAACATTACAGAGATAGGTTGATTTCCCAGGTCCCATCCCTTGAAGACCAGTTTGCGTTTTTGCCTTTCTGAAGTCTTGGTAAAAAAAATGTAAATATGGGTGTGGATCTGAAACGAGAGGATGGGATGGGCACCGCCCTTATAATGCTGGCCACGGTAAAAGTTGAGGTCTCTGTCACCTCACTCCCCTACGACCTCAGGGTTATGGAATTATCTAGGTAGGATCTCAGGACCTGGCCAGATATTGGGTTTATGTGCAGGCCTAAGGCTTGTGCCGTGATCATTCAGGATTTTTCCATCACGTGACACCTACGACGACAGTCAGTGCATATGGAATTCATCCCGAGCGCGGAGATGTCATCTTGAGAAATTGAAACTGACTACTATATCGCGTGAGATGAGGATCTTCACTGTGAGTTTTGAAGGGTAGGTTTCGATTCAAAAATTGCCGAAATTTTAACAAGTGAACTGCACAATCAGTGCAATGCTTACCTCCATTCAGCGCCCTCAACAGTTCAGAAGTTAAAAAAAAAACAACTTTAAAATCTTAGACGATCGAATCAAAAATTGCCGAAATTTTAACAAGTGAACTCCACGATCAGTGCAATGCTTACCCTTAACAGTTAAGAAGCTAAAAAAAAACTTTAAAATCTTAGACAATAACATTCCTACATGCCAACATAACAAAATAGATCAGTTTCCAAAACGGATCATTCGTTACTTTCAAACCAGGTCACAATCCAGCACACTCTCTAAGCAGTTCAGACTATTGATAATCAAACAGTTTTAACTCAAAGCTGACAAAATATAAGCTCAGCCTTTAAGGGTTCCAAAAGTGGCGAGCATTCAAAAATAAATATCATCCCTAAACCATTCAGTGGTAGTTGTACACCCTGTAAACAATTGATCAATGAAATAGTTCACATGTCGGAGTTGCCCAAACAGTTCAATAGTTATAACTCTCCAAGCATTTCAAAAGTAAAACTATTATAACAGCACAACATTCATACAAACAGTTCATGTTATGCTTGGAAAAAGTTCCGACAGGTGAGCTCAAAAACAGGTTGACAGTTAAATTACCGAAACGGCTGAACAGTAAAACAATGCAACAGTGGAAATTTCTTTTAAAATCAACAATTACATTCTGCAAACACTTTCACAATTAAAATGTTATAACTGTCTAAAAAATGGCGACAAGCAGAGGGGCATCCTGGAGTCATTACCTGGATGTGGCCCGGCCCCCTTAGAGTGTCAAGAGTTAAGGACTGAAACACTTGCTTGACGGGGGTTTCTCCTCTGATGACCCTCTGCTCTCCAGCTCTCCCCGGAGTTTGTTACTACTAACTGTCTAACAGAACTATATTATCAGATTAACAGGCAAATTCCACCCAATATTTCAGTAACGGATTTCCTTATGGAATGAAGCTATTTCAGTCTTTTGATATATCATCAATCATATTCCACAAACATTTCAACAACAATTACAAGTTCTAGTTCTCCAGCAGTCCAGAAAGTGAACTCTCAAGTTAGGCATTTATCCCAAGCAACATTTGGACAGTTTAACTAAGGCGATACTGCTTGGTAGAAGTTCCTCTGCAACATCCGCAGCAGGCGTGACGTATGGTGGTAGTAACACCCGGGCCTGGTGGCATTATGAACGGCACTACAGTTAAGGGAGGTCAAAGCGTTGTGAAGCTCTTCAGAGTCGCGCAGTTGTTGCTGTAGTTGTTGTTGTTGTTGTTGCCGTTGGTTCCGCAGCTGTGAGAGTGTCGGTCTTTGCATCATCGTATGCGCTCTTGAAGTGATGTTACGTGGATTCTGATGCTGGTGATCTGTAGGACAAGACTGTACCATTGTCAGATCTGTCACGTGGCGGTCAAGAACAGAATCAATTGCTTTCTATTAGATCATGTATGGAGTAGTGCCACAATATGATTCTTGGTTGTTTTTAACTGTCTGTTTGCTTTTGTTTATTGTGTGTTATTTTGTTTGAGATTTTTAAGGATCATCGCACCTAACGACATTTCCTTAGTGCTCATCCGTCTCTCTCTCTCTCTCTCTCTCTGTCTGTCTCGTTCTCTCTCTCTAACTCTCTCTCTTTTTTTGTTTCCAATTTCTATGTCACCTTAATGGCGGCAGAAGCTGGCAAAATTCTTACAATATTATGATGATGATGATGATGACGATGAGGATGATATTCAAGAAGCCGTCGAATTCCGTCGATGACTGAGATTGCGTGACGGCGCTGTACTCTACGCTTACTATCATAATATATCCTGGCGTCAACCAGGCCCGAGAGATACAGACACCTGCGGCGTCGGCCAGAAGATGTGATCAACACCCTCAATGACACCCGTAAAGTGGATGAGACTCAACTGTGCGATCCCAATCTTCCCAATGGGCCCATAGTACACTATTGTTGGAGCCGAAAAATCCCACTGTGATTTTTGAGGGGATTGATGATTTGAAAACACAACCTTCCAGTCAGTGTTCATTGTTCTAACCACTACTCCACGGCACTTTTTTTTTTTTAAAGAACTGGTCAAATTGGCACGGCACAAAAGGAATAATAAGAGAGACAAGCTAGTCAGGGAAGAAAGGCTTGCTATTAATTATCAATGGTATGTATATATATGTATTACATATATATATACATACATACATACACACAAACACACACACATACAACAACCCATATATATATATCAGGGGGGTGCAAAAGTAGGTATACAGTATCACTCATTATCATTAATGTTTTAATTTCCGCTCTCGATTAGAGGAGTGTGTGAATACCGACGGCAAGCAGTTTGATATCTGAGGATTAAGGCTGTGCTTGTTATTACATGAATATGCAATATTCATATTATATACATGTCTAGAGAGTGGAATGACTGTTTCATATGCCAATTACCCTATAATATCGCGTACTTTATCAGTATTGTTACTATTACTGTTATTTCTTTTTTTTACTAAAAGCCAGCCGACGGCGTAGAGCAATATCAGGGCTATAACCGTTTCAAAACATACACAATACTTCAGAAGGTTAAAACAGGAAAAGAAAATTAAGTACACACATCAATGCATTCGTGCCCATAATCTACGGAGATGCCCATGGCGCTGACCACCCCTGTCCAATTTATGACACAGGGGATTTAAAAAACAAACCTGAATACAAATTTAAACATAACTAATGACACTAAAACATATATAAGAATAGGCCTAAATTACCTAATATTGCTTCCGCTTATCTCCTTTCCGTAGAGCCAAAAACATGTACCCAATTGTCAATCCTAAGAGAAAGTACGTAAGACCTTATTGAACACATACAGGTTAATGGACCAGGAAGGCAGAAAATGACAGGAAGAAATGACAGAAAGCAAAGGAACAAGGCAGAAACAAAGATTAAGAGCGTGACAGAAAAAAGGAAATCTCTGGCACAGAATTTCCAGAAGATGGGGATACTATTTATACTGAAAGCGCCCCCGGCATCCTCACGGGGGAACTGTATCAGTAAACGCTACTGACCATATAGTAATAACATGTAAAATGTCTGTAGAATGGCATTCCTTTACCATGCTTTACAAAGATCTGTTTTACTCATGAAAGTAGTACATAATTAATTTAACATTAAATGTGCCAAAGAACGAAAGTGGACACAGATAAAACCGTGTTCTTTCATTATTCAAGGGTTTAATCAAGTACACTTTGAATGTGCAGCGCTTAACATGATACTCTCTTGAAATTCTGGCCGCAGAGACCACACACACACACACACACACACACACACACACACACACACACACACACACACACACACACACACACACACACACACACACACACGCATCTCATGCGTGTTACCTGTGTGTGTATGTGCACCACGCGAGCATGCATACACATGTATGCTATGAAACGGATCATAATTAAATATGATGTGCATATATGCATATACACAGAAATTGAGCAGTTCTTCAATTACATATAAAACATATTAGGCCCGAACATTTGCGCCTGTCTTGTCTTGTTGTATCAAACACGCGTTCTTATTCATTTTCGTGATTTTTTTCTGGTTCCTGTTTGCTTGAACGCAGGCAGTCACACTTGTTTTGGATCTCTTAAAGGGATGAGAACATTTTATACGTGTAAAACATAAGATCTAAACTGAATCAGAGAGAAAGAACGAAGAAATGAACGAACGAAAATGTTATACTGAACATTGGCTATGGTCGCAATTCAAAACAATTTGAAGGTGTGGGGGATGGGTCTGCACAGTCATGCCACTTGCCTGTATCAAACAATGTAGGTATGCATTTACTTACACATATATATATAAACATACCGTAAAGTTCGGGCTATAAGCCGCGACTTTTTCCCCCAGCTTTAACCCCTGTGGCTTAAAAAACGATGCGGCTTATTTGTGTACACGTCTCGCTGCAACACTTTAAAAGATATTTGAATCAGACTGCCCAAGTCTTCTCTAGATACTTCTTACTGCATTTCACGTCACACAGTCACTTAACTGGAACTATCATTCTCTCCTATCAATTTGCATGAACCATGAGCTTTGCAATTTGCATGACACGTTTCATAGTACGTATGAAATGTTCTCATCCATTTAAGAGATCCAAAACAAGTGTGACTGCCCGCATTCAGGCAAACAGGAACCAGAGGAAGAAAAAAAAACACGAAAAAGATAAGACGCGTATTTAACACAGCAAGACAAGACAGCGCAAATGCTCGGCCAGCTGGCCTTTGTCCTTTCCTCACACTGGACGGAGCAGCAGGGAAGTTTTTTTTTTTTTTTCTCATAATTTTTGTATCTGGGTTTTGGTTGTTTGTGATCTTACGTTGACAAAGGCCAGTTGGCTGAAAATTTGGGCCTGTCTTGTATTGTTGTATTAAATACGTGTTCTTATTCTTTTTTCGTCTTTTTTTCCATTTACGAGATTTGTGAAAAGCAGACAAAGACAGATGTACTTAGTCACATAGTTCGTGGCCAGTGGATGTAAGACAATAAATAGAATACTGTACCGTGTCGTTCTTTGAAGTAGGGAAACCAGTTTGGTCGCAGTATCACCGGCTGGCTAAGATGATGTGACGTGATTACCATGACGACAAATGACATCACAAAACCCCGTGGCCACGTGGATGACATACTGGTGATGATGACGGTGGGATTGGCAAAACTATCGGCAGGACCTGTTCAGAAAAAAACCAAACCAATATGATCAAAATTCCATTCCAATCCCACTCTGTCTTTTTATTCTTATTTATTTATTTAATTAATTTATTTTTGAAATTTTGTTGTTGTTCTTTAATCACGTATGATGCGATATTTACCCCAAGAGCACCTGTTCTTTTTGGCTTATTTACAGCGATTGAAAACTCAGAAGCCTCAAACATACTTTTACGGTTGGTTAGAATTGGTTCATAAAGAGCTGAGATCACCTTGTCACAATGTTGTGCCATTGCTGTTAACAAGAAACACCATGAGGGTGCGGATGGGACCCAGAGCATCAATACCTCGCCACACTACGGACGATCACCTCCCAAGCTCCTGACGCCACTCGATAGTAATTTCATCATGCAAAGGGGGATTGTCCATGCGTTGCGTGACCCATTCAGACCCAGCCATCAGTTACCTTGTTTACAAACCGAATTGCAAGATGGGCAGATGACAAACGCAGGGACATAGCCACACAATGCGCACCAACCAGGTCCAACCCAGCCTCTGGACATTGGACAAAGAGAGAACGGAAGACCCCTCTCTCGCCCCACTCTGGTCTTCATCTCTCTTTCGGGCAGCCCGCCCTGCCACCAGTTCGTATAGCTGCCAGCTTCTTTCTCCTTACTGTAGTCTTGACAGTTAGCAGTTGGAAAATCCCTATTGCCTCACTTCAACTACAGGGGCTGTTTGAACGGCTGCGAACGTGGCCAGGTATGATGCTCCAGACAGCCCATTTTGCTGTACAGCAAAGTCCGACATGCTTTGAAAGGGACCCCAAGTTTGCCGTCTTTCCGAATAGCCAGCAGGTCTTTCCCTGCTGTCATCAGACCTGATTCCCTGGACTCTGGTGAGATAACTTTTCCCAGATATTTATATGTATCAACTTGTCTCAATTTTGTGCCATTTGCTGTTCTTTTACATGGGTGGATTTTTTGTTTCTTACCGATTATCATGACTTCAGTCTTCTTGCTGTTTAGCTCTAGCCCTTTATTTCTGCTTTCTATTTCTGTTATATTGAGAAGATTTTGTAGGTTTTCTTCATTTTTTTCCAACTAGAACGGTGTCATCTGCATAACGAAGATTGTTTATCATTTTACCTTCAACCTTTATCCCAGTGCATTCTTCTAGGTTTTCATGATGGTTTCATTGTAAAGTGAAAATAAATCTGGTGACTGAACACATCCCTGCCTAACCCCTGTTTTGATATTTTGGAAGAGCTTATATCGTTTTCTATTCTCACGGCAGTTGTTTGTTCCCAATACATGCGTATCTTTATTATTCTTAGACCCTTTCCATCAACATTGAGCCTTTCTAGTAGGTTGACCAATTCTTCGTGTCTTATCCGATCAAAATCCTCGGTATAATCATCAAAGCATAAATATAAATCCTTACTAGACTCAATTGACCTTTCTATGAGAGTTCTAAGGATGTACACGGCATTAAGAGTTCTTTTCCCTTCGGCAAATTCACATTGTCCGGCTCTTGCAAAATGCTAAAACATTTTGCCCTCAAGTTTTTCCATTCGCTCGTTCACACTAGCAAAGAGTTTGTCAACATCCATTTTATATTGTCCCAAATTGTCTTCAGTTGCCAACAATTCCAGTTTAGACATTACGTTATCAAGAGCAGCTTGTATTTCTGTATTACTTTTTTTTGCGTCACAAGAATCTGACAATAAATGATATACAGGGGAGTGCAAAAGTAGGTATACAGTATCACATCACTATTATATTGCTTAATTCCGCTCTCGATTAGAGGAGTGTGTGAATACCGACGGCAAGCAGTTTGAGTATCTGAGGGATTAAGGCTGTGCTTGTTATTACATGTATATGCAATATTCATTTGTTTGTGTAATAAATGCAATGAGTATTGTACGTGTTTTCTTTTTTCATAACGGTATACCTACTTTTGCACCCCCCTGTATATTTCTTTTACTAGGGTTTGTTTTGTCACTCGTAGGACTATAGTCACTGGACGATGTTGAAGGTTTTCGTTTTTAACTTAGTTTGCTCACATATTGAGTGATGATGTTACTAGATATAATAGTCACAGAAACGGGTTACTTACATAGCTGTGTGCCTAGTAAACATCCATCTGTTCAGAAAATGTCTAGGGCGCACAATGTTCACCGCAAACACAAACCACACAGCACAAACAGTGGAATGGAAAATACACACTTGGCTACAGACATATCACAGAACAGTTCAGGTCTCCATATTGCTTACAGTCCAGTAGCACGAGACTTGAGGCAAAAACAAAGTCGCGCCTGCACTGTCCTTTTACTGTCCTAACCACGCTAACACTGCATGAACCGTACAGTGCAGAAAGTTTACAGTTTTTGTTGTTGTTATTATTATTGTTTTTAAAGCCCAGCCGACTGCGAACGGCCATATCAGCGCTACAGGCACTTCAAAATTTACAAAACTTCAACAGGGAAAAAAAAAAAAGAAAAGACAATTGAGTACACATGTCAATGCATTCGCGTACATAATCTAAAAACATGCCCCTGGTGTTGACCACTCTGTCCAACTGATCGCACAAGGGATTAAAAAACCCCCCACCTAAATACAAATATAAACATACCTAAGGACATCAAAACATGTATAAAACAGGCATAAATTACTTAAAATTGCGTCCACATCTCTCACCTCCCTAGAGCCAAAAATGCACTTAATACATGTACACGATTATCAATCCTAAGAGAAAATACGTAAGACTTTAGAGAAGACATACAGGTGAATGGACCAGCAAGGCAGAAAATGATAGGAAGAAATGACAGAGTGCGAAGGAACAAGGCAGAAGTGTACCAGACTGAATTTGATCAGTCACGTAAGTTTAATTATTTACTTTAAATGTAAATTTTTCTCATGTATTTCTTATCAGTGCCTGTGGAACTATTATGAGTGTTGTCTTGAGAAGACTGATACTAACAATCCTTACTGGATGCCGTCCATATTGAAGATTTTCCGATTTGTTTAATTTTTATCCCCTGTCATCCATCTCTTCCATCCCACCTTTCATTATTCTAGTTCATCATCTATTCAGTGAACGAAACAAGACAAAACAAGACAAAACAAAACAAAACAAAACAAAGACAACAACAACAAAACAAAAAGCAAAACACACACACATACACACACACACACACACACACACACACACACACACACACACACACACACACACACACACACTCACACACACACACAAACAAACAAACAAGAACAAAACAAAACAAAACCCAAACAAACAAACAAACAAACAAAAAAGCAAAAACAAAAAACTAAACACGGGGAGTATAAATTCAAGCACAAAGAAGAAAAACTGCACAGTCTGGAAATCTGCTATATTAGTCAGTGTAAATCACAGTAAAAACAGAGTTCAAGTTGAATCGGATAAAGAAAAAGAAAACACCTACATATCAAAGATGATTTTTCTTGTTGTTGTGACCAGTTTATTAATAAGATGCTTTCTTACGGGCGTTTCAAAATCTACAAAGACGATATTGGATCAAGACAGTACTTACAATTTAACATCAAGAATCGAAACAAAAAAACACAAAAAACTGCCTTTTCACTATTTTGAATACTGAAATCATTTCTAAACCAACACATTCTTTTTTCATAGGTGTGAATGCATATG
>JAPXFY010000019.1:21538964-21566464 GCA_030674185.1 Monoplex corrugatus
TCAAAAGATAAACATACATATTACGGAACATAAAATCAATGAAAACAGTACAAAACTTAGTTTTATTGAACACTGAATATCAAAGGAAAGTGTCTGGTACTCATTGTACTCCAAGTAGATAAAGTTGATGTGGTAATCCATGAACAAAAAGGGGTAACATAGTCCAAGCCTGGAGGCACGTTCTTGGCATGCATATTTCAGTGTGTTTAGTAAACAATCTTCATCAAAATCATCGTCATCTTCTCCTAAAAAGTCCTCTTCATCACTGTCTTGGTCATTTAGGACTTCATCTAAAACTTCCAATACGGAAAACTGTCGGAAAACTGATCAAACTGGTCGACCAGATGAGCTGCCTGAAGCGTTCGCCATCTTGGATATGCTAATCGGTTTCTCCGAAAGTCTTAGAAATTCCAAGAAAAACTACAGTGACTAGCCAATCATTGACCAACAATCAAAGGGCTACAACCCTGATTTTTTTTCCTTCCTAGATAACAGTGAAACAGTTTGTAGTGTTATTTCCCTTATAGTTTTGCCAGGCGAAGCCGACGAAAAACGAACGTGAATTTTACGTTGTTAGGCGCCTGCTACTACCAAAACTACAACGTGACAGTTACGTTCTCGGCAGTCAAGGGGTTAAACGCATGAGAAATTATTGCTCAAGCTTTTTCACAGACACACATACGAACAGTTACTCCTCCGGACGTTTTGAAATGATATTCTCTGAAAGGACCAGTTGCCTTGGTGTAGTGGTTAACGCAACGGACTACTGACTGAAAGGTTGTGGATTCGAATCCCCATCAGTATCTTCAAAATTCATTGTGGGATTTTTCGGCTCTAACCGGCTCCTACCCAGAGTTGGGCGTGCTATGGGCTCATTGGGAAGACTGGAACCACACAGTTGAGTCTCATCCACTTCACGGATGCGTCATTAAGGGTGTTGCTCAAATCTTCTGACCAACACTGCAGGTGTCTGTATCTCTTGGGCCTGGTTGACGCCAGGATATATGATGATAGTACGTGTAGAGTACAGCCCTGTCACGCAGTCTGAATCCTAGATGGAACTCCATAGCATCATGATTATCATCCTCAACGACATCATCATCGCATTGTAAAAACTGTTTCAGCTTCTGTGGCCATGAAAGTGGCTGGAACGGAAAAAAAAAAAAGGTGAGCACAAAGGTAACCTCCCTGAGTACAATGATCCTTAACAAAAAAATTCCCTGAAAGTAGTTGACTGTAGAAACAAAAGTTAAATCAAGCTACCATGGTAATTCCACTCTTTCAGGCAAAAATACTCGAACTGTTTTAGTTTCACTCGAATGAAAAAAAAGCAGATACAAACAGCACTATTCTTGGTTGTCTCTTCATAAATCAGCATGGCCTTTCTTCGATAAAAGCAGTTGAACGTCCAAGCTACAAGTCATTGACGCCGTCATTCCTGGCGAGAAAAGATTTGTTCTTTTTCTCGATCTCTTTCATAACACCCCCCCCCCCCAAAAAAAAAAAACAACAACAACAACAACAACAACAATAACAACAACAACAAAACAAACAAAGAAACAAACACACAAAAACCAGGAGGTGGGTGGTTATAAATTTTCATAAAAATAGAAAAGGGTGAATATCATTCTTCATAAAGACAGAGACGTGGTTATTATCATCCATCATAAAAACAGAAAAGTGATGATTATTATCCTTCATTAAAACAGAAAGGTGATGATTATTATCCTTCATTAAAACAGAAAGGTGGTGATTATTATCCTTCATAAAAACAGAAAGGTGGTGATTATTATCCTTCATAAAAACAGAAAGGTGATGATTATTATCCTTCATAAAAACAGAAAGGTGGTGATTATTTTCCTTCATGAAAAGAGAAGTGTGGTGATCATTATCCTTTATTGAAAAGAGAAAAGTGATAAATATCATCCTTCATTAAAAACAGAATGGCGATAATTATTACCCTTCATAAAAACAGAAAGATGATGACTATTATCCGTCATAAAAACAGAAAGGTGATGACTATTATCCTTCATTAAAAACAGAATGGCAATAATCATTATCCTTCATAAAAACAGAAGTGTTGATTATTAACAGAAAGGTGACGATTATTATCCTTCTTAAAAACAGAAAGGCGATTATCGTTATCCTTCAAAAACAGAAAGGGATGATTATTATCCTTCATGAAACACCAAGGTGATTATCATCGTTTATTAAACAGAGAGGAGGATGATTGTTATCTTCATAGAACAGCAAGGGGTGATTATCATCATTCATAAGACAGGAAGAGTAATTACCATAATTTATAAAACAGGATTATTATTATTATTATTATTATTGTTTTTGTTGTTATTGTTATTATTACTATTATTACTATTATCATTATTATTATTATCATTATTATCATCATCATTATTATTATTGTTATTATTATTGTTATTATCATTATTATTATTATCATTATTATTATGACGATGATGATTTTTGAATGTTATATAGAACCGATAATGTTATACGGTTGTGAGGCGTGGACAGTCAACAAGCAAAGCCAGAACAAGATTGAGGCAGCCGAGATGTGGTTTCTGAGAAGAATGTTGAGAGTTCTATGGACAGCAAAGAAAACAAACGAGACAGTCTTGATGGAGGCAGACACAAGAAGATCATTCATAAGGAAGATTAGGAAAAGACAGGCAACATTTGCAGGCCATTTTATGAGGAAAGGGGAATTGGAACACCTGGTCACAACAGGAAAGCATGGAGAGAAAGAGAGCACCAGGTAGACCCAGGGAGAATATATTGGACAGACTTGGAGAGTGGCTGAAGACAAGGAGGTTGGAAGATGTGCTTGCAGCAACAAGGGACAGATGCATATGGAGGACCATAATCACCAACTTCATGTGGCAAGACACTTGATGATGATGATGATGATGATGATGATGATACATAGCGCAAAGTGTCCATGTCGGGCACGGTCTCAGTAATTTCTGACGACAAAAATTTTTGAGGAAGTCGTGGTGTGTACAGCACTTCGTCAAGAACTGACATAATTTAAAACCCGGTTTCATTGTTATGATAGTCTACTATTGAATTTGCTTGTTGTCAAGTTTTGTTTCATTTGAAGCTTCTTCAAGATCACAATGACCTTGAAAATTCAAATATGTCGGGGGGATTTTGTAACATTTTTGTTTAAAATGGGAGGTGACTAGAATGATTGGCCCATCTTGTTTTTTTCCCCTTGCAATAAAATTTATTGTGAATATTTGTTCACTGCTAACGATCGTCAACTACAGTCATCACACCTGATAGTGCTTATAAATTATATTTTCAATTAATGATTGCGTGTATTTCTAAAATGTTTGTAGTTTGTTCACATCTTTCCAAATGGAGCTTTGGTCTTTCCGATTGAGTCTCTGAGTCTGATCATGAATCTCTCTCTCTCTCTCTCTTTCTCTGTCCCTCCCCCTCTCTCTCTATCTGTCTCTCACGCCTCTCTCTGTCCTCCCTCCTTCCCCCTCTCTTACACCTCTCTCTCCCTCCCCACCCCCTCTATCATGCTTCTATTCCACCTCCTTCCCCCCTCTCTATCCCCCTCTTTCATACGCCTCTTCCACACAACACGCTCACGCCCTGTTTCCACGTTGACACGGTCAGCAGTCACAACGCCGACTGATTAACAAAGCTTCCAGTCCCCAAGTGTGTGGGACTACGTGTGATGTGCACATGAGAACACCATGTACACGTGCTGCACGAAGCTACATGACTTCCGGTCAAATTAAAACGTGGACGGGAAACCCGGGTCAGGTTTTATTGACAGGAGAGAAAATCAGAATTGTGTCCAACTGATGAATTAGGAGATGACAAATTTTCGCGTGGTCACTTCTTCAAAATAGATGTGTGTGTTTTCGTGTCTCTCTGCTTCGGATGTTGCTCCAGATTCCGTGACCCACGAAGAATCACGTTTCATTTTTGCTCAGATTTGGGTATTGAAACTTGGCAGCTATTTTCACATGTCAGAATGATAAAAGAAATGTATCGAAAACAAATATTGATACATATCCCAAATATACGATTATCTTTCCATATCAAAAAGAAGTTGTCAATCGATTGTCTTTGTGAAAACATATGCTGCTGCTGCTGCTGTTGATAATGATAATAATAATAATAATAATAATAATAGTGATAAATATTTAATAATAATTATTATTATTGGTGATTATAATAATGATGAAAATGATAATACTAATAATACTATTACTACTACTACTACTGCTATTGATGCTGATGATGATAGTAATGACAATACTCATCATCATCATCATCGTCGTCATCATCATCATCATCGTCGTCATCATTTTCTTTTCAATATTAAATATTGTAAGGTGGCCTTTGTCGATTGTACGCGTATGCCTGGTGCGTGAGTGCGCTTTGATTTGAACTGTCAAGATTTGGCGCCTTATAAAGACTGTATTATTATTGTTATCATATGATGATGATGATGATGATGATGATGATGACGACTTAACTGTGGTAATGGTGATGACGATGATGATGATGGTAGTGATGACGTTGACGATGAGATGATAACAACAAAATCGTCATCATCATCATCACCATCATGATAACAGCAAAACGGCAATGCATTCTCAGAATCTCACTATTTGTATAAGAAATACTACAGAAAATTAAGATTTGTATTACTCGAGGTCACTGTGACCCGGAAGAACCATCAGATGAAAAGCACCTTGACGTGAAGCCATTACAGTGGTTGACTATAAGGTGAAAACATTTTAAATGTCGTCAGAAGTTACTGAGAAGGTGCCATTCATAAATCGTCATCGTCAGAAGTTACTGAAAAATTCTCTTAAAAAATCTTCATTCTCAGAAGTTACTCACGAAGTGCTCTTCTAATATCTTCATCGTCAGAAGTTACTGAAAAATTCTCTTAAAAATCTTCATTCTCAGAAGTTACTCACGAAGTGCTCTTCTAATATCTTCATCGTCAGAAGTTACTGAAAAATTCTCTTAAAAATCTTCATTCTCAGAAGTTACTCACGAAGTGCTCTTCAAATATCTTCATCCAAATGCTAATATTCAGGCACTTTTATACCTAAACTGAGTGACCTTGACCTTGGCACTGTGACTTCCAAACTGTGTGACCTTGATTTTGGCGCTATGACTTCCAAACTTTTGCATTTGAGACCCCTTTGCCCCAAATTTGGTAAAGATCCATCCAGAAAATAGCTAGGAAAATCCTGCTAACGCTTTTGGTCAGGGACACACAGACACACATCCTTGTTTTATGGAAATGAAACAATCCCCATTTAAAAGAAAGAAAACGGAGACAGAAAAAAAAAGAACAATTGTCACACCAACGTTGGTCAGTTCCTGACTGAAGAAAAACAACAACAACAACTAATCATAATAATAATAATAATAATAATAATAATAGCAATACTGGATAAGCTCGTGATGCTGGTCAATCGTGGGTTGAACGCAGAGTCACATGCTTGGAACTGCATGCAGTGTGGGGCGGGGCGGGGCGGGGCGGGGCGGGCGGGCGGGGCAGTCAATAACATAGAACTGTTGTCGACACGCACGCACGCACACAGGCACACACAAGCACACAGACACGTTTTCTTCAAAATTACCATTCTGTCATGGCCAGCGAAAACGGAGCTTAGAAACAGCTGCTAAGCAACGAAGCTGTCACGACCGGGGCATGTCTGAGATACGGGAGTGGCGCGCTAAATTACCGGTGTTGGTTACGTGAAGGCTTTCGTCAGGAGACATGGGAACTTGACAATTGAACACTTTATTAATAAGCCGTTGGCCTTCGTGATCCGCTCTTTTTGTGTGTGACGTTGTTTTAAATCGTTTAACTGCCGGCTTCTTGTTCGCTGCGTGACTGGAAAGAGAGAGAGAGAGGGTGGAAAGGAGGGGCAGAGAGAGGCGCGTGAGAGAGAGAGAGAGAGAGAGAGAGAGAGAGAGAGACAGAGACAGAGAGAGAGAGAGAGAGAATGACGATGACAATGACTATGACAATGATGCTTTATTTTCCAATGGTAAAAGTTATTGATTAGAAGCCTTTTTTTTCAAACTGCCGAGAGAGAGAGAGAGAGAGAGAGAGAGAGAGAGAGACAGACAGACAGACAGAGACAGACGGACAGACAGACAGACAGACAAAGAGAGCGATACAAAGAGATACAGAGAGAAGGGGAGGGAGGAACAAAGAGAGGCTTAGAGAGAGAGAGAGAGAGAGAGAGAGAGAGAGAGAAGTTGGAATGGGGGTGGGGGGTGGGCAGAGAAGTAACAGAAAGCTGTATTCATCAATTTTTCATGAACTGGAGAAAAGAAAAGAACATACAAACTCATTTATTTTTCTGATACATGAAAGTACATAACATTCATATAACAAGAAAAAGATCATGTAACAATAATATGTACATGCATAAGAAGAGCAGAACAACCCTGATCAACCAACAAACAAGAAAGCTTTCATAGTCAACATCTTACTGTCAAAGACATACCGTCTATATGACGTTCTGGAGATTTAGAAAAAGAAAAATGGCTTGTGCAAAGAGAACCAGAAAAACACGAAATAGAATCAGAACGCTTATTTAAAACAACCAGACAAGACAGGCGCAAATTTTCGGTCAACTGGCCTTTGTCAAGCGTGACTGTAAGATCACAAACAAACAAACACCTCAACTGTTCACCTGTCGGCGACATCATTCTTGATGGTAGCCGCTGATGCAAGCCCCATCAGCTGTCTCCGTCCTCTTCTGTCTACAGAATACAAAAGTTAGGAGAAAAAGACTGGAACTTCCCTGCTGCTTCGTCCAGTGGGAGAAGACTATAATGAAATCATAATGTGTTTGTGAGTAATGGTGAGAATGGGCAGTCGCACCTGTTTTGGGTTGTGCAGGGGGATTTAGCATGTGAAAAAAGGTGCGCATTCCATATGCAGTTTGTGGCATGTTTTTATTTAATACATCTAAGGCAGTGTGGAGCTTATCATGATCACAAGTGGAATTCCTATTTTCGCTGCGTTCAAACTTAAAACCAACACGTTTAGTTCAATGCTAATCCGAAACAACGAATGGATTTTTCATTAATTGATGATGAAGCATTTCCATAAGACATACATGTTTTCTATCTTGTGTCTGCATTTCAGTTTACCCCTAAACGTTTCAGCATTAGGATTTGTTTTATTCATACTGCATTTGCTGATGTAAAATGTTCCATATAATTATTACAGCCAAGTCAAATGTTTTGCCTGTTTTCGCTGTTTTATATTATTCCAAATAAAGCCAAGTTCCAGTTGAGTGATATTCTCTGACAGTTCAGACATCTGTCTTTCAAAACTCATACATTTTTTTGTCTTTGTATATAGTATCATTTCTCAGATTAAGAAATCCATCAGTCTGTTTGTCTCTCTGTCATACTTTCCGTCCGTCTGTCTGTCTATCTATCTGTCTCTCTCTCTCTCTCCCTTTCTCTGTCTCTCTGTCTCTGTCTGTCTGTCTCTGTCTGTCTCTGTCTCTCTGTCTCTGTCTGTCTGTCTGTCTCTCTGTCATCTTTTGGTTTATCTGGTTTTACACGTTTACACACACACACACACACACACACACACACACACACACACACACACACACACACACACACACACACACACATCACTCACACACACACACACACACACATACACACACACACACACACACACACACACATACACGCACGAAGGCGCGCGCACTCGCACGCACACACACAGACACACACACACACCAATACTTGCTCACTCATTAGCCACTCGCCCACTCTCTCTCTCACTCATTGCCTGTCTTAAATTTACATGTAGTTCCTGTGAATATGTGTCTGTAACACCAGTTTATATGCTCATATTGTAGTAGTGAAGAATAACATCCTTTATTTTAGATTTCTGAACCCCACATCTATCTTTTCTCTGTCTGTCTGTCTGTCTATATATCTGTCTGTGTGTGTGTGGTGGTCTTTCATTTAATGTCTATTCACTTAAGTGATTTTAGACCCCCCCAAAAAAGTGAAGAGTATACATTGGAAATGGTAAATCTTCAGGAAAAAGAAATGAACCAGAAAACAACTATGCCGAAGACGAGAAGGAACAAAATCACAAGACGTTATCATAATTAACAATTGAAACAGTAAAATTGGCTAAACATAACATTGAACATGTGAAATAACGGCGTGTTAAAGATAATTTGCTATAGGACTTTTTGACAGGCTGACAAAAAATTCATATGTTAAGGATGGTGAGGCAAATATATCAGAAACTGTCTTCTTAGATAGTGTAGGAATATGCCGTTTCACCCGAACGCATGAAATAATATGACTATGTGTTATCTTCTTTCCACACAGACACACTATATTCCTGGTGTATTTCGAATTAAATGCATCAAGTTTCCACCTATACATAAGGGATTGTATACTTCTGCTGGCAGGAAACTGCTTAAGTGTTTTGCTAATTTCAAAGTTCAAATAACAGTTTTCATACTTTTTCTGTTTATCTTGAAGCTGCTTCCATACATAGGAGTCTACTAAGGTATAACACTCATGCAATGAGAGGGAAAGTTGTACATTATTTGAATCTGGTGAGCTCTTTGTCCCCCGTTTGGCAACCCTATCAACCATATCGTTATAAAGAAAAGAACTATGAGATGGTATCCGGTGTGTGTCTCTCTATGTCTATCTCTGTGTGTCTATCTCTCTATCTGTTTGTTTGTCTGTCTGTCTGTCTGTCTGTCTCTGTGTCTCTCTCTTTCTCTCTCTCTGTCTGTCTGTCTGTCTGTCTCTCTGTCTGTCTGTCTGTCTGTCTCTCTCTCTCTTTCAGTCTCTTGTTCCTCTCTCTCTCTTTCTATCTCTGCCTGTCTCTCTTTCTGATTCTTCTGCGATAAAATTTCAGGTTATACAACAGATACGTTTCGAAAAGACCTCTGACGACAAAGTGTGCACAATAATTTCACACAATAACGTCTTGTATTCCAGGAGCATCACTTGCTTCGCTGTGGACAAGACGGAAGATGAAAAAATGGAATTCGTGTGTCGCTTATATGATATGGTTGGACAAGTTGAACTGCATTTTGTATGTTTGTTATCCTGTACTACATAATCTTAGAATGAAACTGATACCATGCTATTTTGACTGTGATCTGTGTAAATTCTGAGTTATTTACTAATGCTTACACATTCTTGAACAATTTCTTTAAAAACTGAGTTATGTATAGATTTATAAATGAAGAACTGAAATACTGGGTACTGTTAAGACATATCTTTAACCCTTTGACTCCCGCACCCTATCCACCAACTGCAATAGCTTAATCCTTTGACTCCCTCACCCTTTCCACCAGCTTCCCCCAGGAAGCTGGTGGATAGGGTGGGTGAGTCAATGGGTTACGTTTTTGTTTTGCTAGCACGGCTGATAATGCAAGATCCTGGCGGACAGGGTGCAGGAGTCAAAAGGTTAATACATTGAAAGAATTGTGGTTATTGCGTATAACGGTTGTCCCTGATGGCAGATGCACATCAGAAATAGCCAGCAAAATTGGCCAAACCAAAACAGCATTCAAGAAGATGACAAGCATTCTTACCAACAAATGCCTATCCATTGACACCAGGAAGAGAGTTCTTGAATGTTATATAGAACCAATACTGTTGTACGGCTGCGAGGCGTGGACAGTCAACAAACAAAGCCAGAACAAGATTGAGGCAGCCGAGATGTGGTTTCAAAGAAGAATGTTGAGAGTTCCATGGACAGCAAAGAAAACAAACGAGACAGTCTTGATGGAGGCAGACACAAGTAGATCATTGATAACGAAGATTAGGAAAAGACAGGCAACATTTATAGGCCATTTTATGAGGAAAGGGGAATTGGAGCACCTGGTCACAAAGGGGAAGCTGGAGGGAAAGAGAGCACCGGGTAGACCCAGGGAGAAGATACTAGACGGACTTGCAGAGTGGCTGGGGACAAAGAGGGTGGAAGAGATGCTTGAGGCAACAAGTGATAGAGACAGATGGAAGTCCATAATCGCCAACGCCATGCGGCAAGGCACCTGATGATGATGATGATGATGGTTGTCCCTGCAGGGATGACGGGAAGTCTTTCTCTAAGAATAACATCCCACCCTCCTCTTCTCCTCTTCTGGACATGCTGTGCTGGTTTTTGCCTTTTTCCCCTTACCCTCTCTGTGTCTGCCTCTGTCCTTTTTCCCCTTACCCTCTCTGTGTCTGCCTCTGTCCTTTTTCCCCTTACCCTCTCTGTGTCTGCCTCTGTCCTTTTTCCCCTTACCCTCTCTGTGTCTGCCTCTGTCCTTTTTCCCCTTACCCTCTCTGTGTCTGCCTCTGTCCTTTTTCTCCTTACCCTCTCTGTGACTGCCTCTGTCCTTTTTCCCCTTACCCTCTCTGTGTCTGCCTCTGTCCTTTTTCCCCTTACCCTCTCTGTGTCTGCCTCTGTCCTTTTTCCCCTTACCCTCTCTGTGTCTGCCTCTGTCCTTTTTCCCCTTACCCTCTCTGTGTTTGCCTCTGTCCTTTTTCCCCTTACCCTCTCTGTGTCTGCCTCTGTCCTTTTTCCCCTTACCCTCTCTGTGTCTGCCTCTGTCCTTTTTCCCCTTACCCTCTCTGTGTCTGCCTCTGTCCTTTTTCCCCTTACACTCTCTGTGTCTGCCTCTGTCCTTTTTCCCCTTACCCTCTCTGTGTCTGCCTCTGTCCTTTTTCCCCTTACCCTCTCTGTGTCTGCCTCTGTCTTTTTTCCCCTTACCCTCTCTGTGTCTGCCTCTGTCCTTTTTCCCCTTACCCTCTCTGTGTCTGCCTCTGTCCTTTTTCCCCTTACCCTCTCTGTGTCTGCCTCTGTCCTTTTTCCCCTTATCCTCTCTGTGTCTGCCTCTGTCCTTTTTCCCCTTACCCTCTCTGTGTCTGCCTCTGTCCTTTTTCCCCTTACCCTCTCTGTGACTGCCTCTGTCCTTTTTCCCCTTACCCTCTCTGTGTCTGCCTCTGTCCTTTTTCCCCTTACCCTCTCTGTGTCTGCCTCTGTCCTTTTTCCCCTTACCCTCTCTGTGTCTGCCTCTGTCCTTTTTCCCCTTACCCTCTCTGTGTCTGCCTCTGTCTTTTTTCCCCTTACCCTCTCTGTGTCTGCCTCTGTCCTTTTTCCCCTTACCCTCTCTGTGTCTGCCTCTGTCTTTTTTTCCCCTTACCCTCTCTGTGTTCTGCCTCTGTCCTTTTTTCCCTTACCCTCTCTGTGTCTGCCTCTGTCCTTTTTCCCCTTACCCTCTCTGTGTCTGCCTCTGTCCTTTTTCCCCTTACCCTCTCTGTGTCTGCCTCTGTCCTTTTTCCCCTTACTGTCTCTGTGTCTGCCTCTGTCCTTTTCCTCCATACCCTCTCTGTGTCTGCCTCTGTCCTTTTTCCCCTTACCCTCTCTGTGTCTGCCTGTGTCCTTTGCTTTCTTTCATCTCATCCTTTCTCATTTCCTACCTTACTGATCCATTCATCTGTATGATTTTCATAAAGCCTTACGTCCTTTCTGTCCATTAGGATGGATGATTGGCTACATATGTTAATTGTGTTTACATCTCTAGGGAAATGAGAACTAGTAAGTGGCAATTGTACAAGTGGCAAATGTACTATAAGCCATTTTTTGGTATGTGCTTTACTTTGTTATGTTTATGTATTTGTATTCAGGTTTGTTTTTTTAACCCCCCCCCCGATAGTAAACTAGGGTGAATGGCGAACACTAGTGTGGCATAGCCTTAGATTATTTGCGTGAACGGAATGATATGTGTGTTTATTTTTTCTTATAGTTTTTTTTCTGGGGCCGTCAATGTACTGTTTAGATATGTGTGTTTTGTTTGAGATGTTTATAGCCATGATAATGTTCCGAGCAGTCGGCGTGACTTTAACCACTTCAACTATTAATATTGATGTATAGCATTAAATGTGTTTGGCTTTTGTATCCAGAACTGTCTTTCCTTTAGATGTGTGTGTTTTGTTTGAGATGTCATAGCCCTGATAATGCTCCGAGCAGTTGGCTTGGCTTTAAACACTTCAAATATCGATAATGATGAATAGCATTAAATGTTGTCGCTTTTGTATCCACGACTATCTTCTCTTTCAGTAAGAGAACGTGGCCTCATTTGAACAAGTTAATCATATTCATATTCGTTATCTTGCCTTTAGCTGAAAGGTTTTTACATTTCATAGCTGACATTTTTATATCCAAAACAAGTGTGACTGCCAGCGTACCAGCAAACAGGAACCAGAAAAAAAAAACCCACGAAAAGAGAATAAGAACGCGTATTTAATACAACAAGGCATACGTTTAATACTATACAACATTATCGACTGTATTAAATACGCATTCTTATTCTTTTTTCGTTTTTTTCTGGTTCTTGATATTTTCATGTCGGTTTAGTTATGACGGATGGACTGTGTGAAATTCGGGTTGTTCTACTCAGGAAGACTACATCACCATCCTGGTTTTCTTTTTGATGTATTTTTGTTTTTGTTTGTTCTTCCCTTTACATCGTCGACAACATGTTTTTCTCTCTCTTGGGCCAGTAGCAATCTACCCACACTTATTTTACAAATGAAAGTCGATCTTTTTAAAGAATTTTGCAAAGCACAGAGTGTGTGTTTCGTGATAACAGTCATCTGGTCAAAGACCAGAAAAACTGACAAATTCAGTAAATTAAATCTCGCCTGTTGTCACGTAGGCGAAGACGTGAGTCTATTTAAATCAGCGCCCACGTTATATTGCCCCGCTCCGATGACAATCACACTGAAAGAAACATTCTCACACGAAATCGAGATGCTGAAGAGAAAAATAATAATCAGTATCACTGCTAACGCACGCAGACCGGCATCAAAGCAAAAGTATTATCAGACAAAGTACACACTCACACAGACTCAGCATTCATAACCCTCACTCAACCAGCTGCAATTACATCGCAAAATTGTTGCAGCGTGGAGTCATTATGTCCACACTAACCCCCCGTGATGTCCACTGGATCAAATTATATACGGACATGTATACAACAGGAGATGTACAGTTAGTAGGATTAGAACCCTATTCTCGTGGACTTCAAACGTCAGAGAGCACTAGGGCCCTTGGCATTCCAGAAATGTCCAAGCGGTAACAACAGAACAACAACAACAACAACAACAAAATATAAACTGTAATCTTTCACAAAAGAAAGAGAAAGACAAAGTTAACAGAATCTCGTCATTTGACCCTTTGACCCCTGCACCACCTCCACCACCTGCACGTCATTTGACCCTTATACTCCTGCACCACCTGCACGTCATTTGACCCTTTGACTCCTGCACCACCTGCACCTCATTTGACCCTTTGACTCCTGCACCACCTGCACCTCATTTGACCCTTTGACCCCTGCACCACCTCCACCGCCTGTACGTCATTTGACCCTTAGACTCCTGCACCACCTCCACCTCATTTGACCCTTTGACTCCTGCACCCCCTCCACCACCTGCACGTCATTTGACCCTTTGACTCCTGCACCACCTCCACCACTGCACGTCATTTGACCCTTTGACTCCTGCACCACCTCCACCACCTGCACGTCATTTGACCCTTCGACTCCTGCACCATCTCCACCACCTGCAAAAATTTAACCTTTTGACTCTCTCACACTATCCACCAGCTTCCTACTGCAGGAAGCTGGTGGATGGGGTAAGGGAGTCAAAAAGGGTTTAAGTTTTCACTTTGCTAGCATGTTTGAGAACGCAGGAAGCTGGTGGACAGGGTGCGGGAGTCAAAGGTTTAACCAAAATACACCTCAACCAACTCTTCTCCCACCTCAAATGTATCAATTTTAGCTGCATATAGTTACCAGAATTCAAATCCGCCATATTCTCCTGTCCTGCTGAAGACAAGGGAAGCCTTGTTGCTCTTTTCTGTACTATGTTCTCCTGTCCCAAAGTCCAACCCCTCGTCCACGTCGTGGGAGACAGAAACAGGTCAAGCTGGCTAACGGGCTCTGGTGAAGCTGTGACTGGCCTAGCAAGCCGACAGTGGATTCTTCAACCGCTAAGAAAACTAAAAGGAGATACAAACGGACGGATACCAACGGAAAAAGACCTCGCAATGGAAACGGACATCGAGATAGGAATAGCGACTACACTGGAACATGGAACATCTGCGGCCTAACAGACAAGGAACCAGAAATTGTGGAATTCATGACCAAAAGAAAGATCTCCATCCTGGGCATTTCAGACACTAGGAAGAAAGGAGAAGGAACGAAAGAAATCCATTCAAACTTTGTTCTCATCTGGAGTGGTGTCAGGAAAGACCAGAGAGCAACGCATGGTGTGGGATTCATCCTACACCCAGACATAGCAAAGAATCTCATGAGTACAGAATACATATCAGAAAGATTGATTAAAATCGGTGTAAGAAAGTCCAACAAAATCGTCTACTATATCCAAGCATATGCACCGTGTAACGATTCGTACTCAGAAGAGGAGAAAGACTCATTCTATCAAGAGCTCTCCGACCTCATCAACAGCACCCCTGACAAAGAGGACCTGTATGTCATGGGGGATTTCAACGGCAGAGTTGGTGAGAGAAGAAACCCGTGGACAAAACATCTTGGACCCCACAGTGACCACAGAACACCTTGCAATTACAACGGGAACCACGTGCTGGAACTATGTGCAGAGCATGATCTGATCATCACCAACACCTTTTTCCAACATCGAGCCTCCCAAATTTACACCTGGTACAAATGGAACGACCTCAGCATCTCGTCTCAAATCGACTTCATACTTGCAAGATCTAGAACACGTTACACCATCAAAGACTCAAAAGCCATCCCCAATGCCAACCTTGACACTGACCACAGGCCTGTCATTCTGGCCTCCAGTACTCAGAAGGAGAAAATAACAACTGCTAGGAAGAACCAGCCTGAAAAGATCAACCTCCTCAAACTGGCAGAGAAAGAAGTGCAAGAACAGATTGAAAGTGCTATCAAGGTGAAACTTGACCCCATTGATACAACCCCCCTCATCATGGAACAAGCCTGGGACACCTTCAAGCCAGCTCTCTTGAACACCTTAAGGGAAGTTTGCGGGACAAAGAAATGTAGAGGTAAAAACAGGAAAGCTACAGCCTGGTGGAACCAAGAGGTGAAGGAAGCCATCAAGAAAAAGAAGCAGCTATATAAAGCTTGGGTCAAGACCAAGATAGAAGAGGACTACGTCAAGTACAGAATCGCAAGAAGATATAGTAAACGTGTTGTGAAAGCCTCCAAAGAAAAATCTTGGGCGACCTATGGAGAGAAGTTAAGTGAAATTTGCAAGAACTCCCCAAGAGAATTTTTCAAAAGTGTGAAGACGATGAGAGTAAGAGATGAGCCATTCAACCCAACAACAGTAGTGAATGATGCAAATGGAGAGGCACTACACAAAGAAGAGGAAATTCTGAAAAGATGGGAAGACTATTTTAAAGACCTTTTAAACCCATCTGGAGTCCAGGCTTCCAGCTCCCAGTTCTCACCACGCTATAAAGACCAGTTAGAGCCCCAAATCCTTGAAGCAGAAACACGAAAAGCAATTAAGACCAGCCCAAAGGGCAAAGCAGCAGGCAATGATGGCATAACAACTGAAGCCATCCTTGCATGCGGAGAAACGGGAGTTAAGTGGCTCACCATCATCTTCCAGAAAGCATGGGAAGAGAGGAAAGTACCAATGGACTGGCAAAATGCAATAGTGGTGCCAATTTTGAAGAAGAAGGGCAGCAAGAAAGACTGCAGCACATACAGAGGCATTTCACTTCTCAGCCATGTAGGGAAAATGTATGCAAAGATTCTGGAACAGCGCACAAGAGCCAAAGCAGAACACCTACTGAGCAATGCCCAGTTTGGCTTTTGGAAAGGAAGAGGGTGCACAGATGCCATTTTCGCACTCCGACAGCTGTGTGAAAGAGCCATCGAATACAACCAAGACCTGCATACAGTATTCGTTGATCAAGAAAAAGCTTTTGACCGAGTCAACAGAGACAAGCTCTGGAAGATCCTGGAGCAGTACGACGTGAAGGGGCAGTTGCTTGATAACATCAGAGCAATCTATGCCAACAGTAGGAGTGCAGTCCGAACAGCCAGTGGAACATCGGACTGGTTCCCGGTTACATCAGGGGTCAGGCAAGGCTGCGTACTCTCTCCCCTTCTCTTCGTGATCTACATGGACCAGATTACAAAGGAAGCCAATCCAGATCTGGAGGCCCTGAACGAACTATTATTTGCTGACGACCAGTCCTTGATGAATCAGAACAAAGCAGCTCTTCAAGAACACACAGACCAACTCAACACAAGCTGCGAGAAGTATGATATGAAGATCAGTATCAACAAAACAGAAGTTATGTCTGTCAGCAGAAATCCAGGAAAGCTGGACATCAACATCAACGGCACCCAGCTGAAACAGACCAAAGAATTTAAATACCTTGGCAGCCTCTTCACTGAAGATGGAAAATTGGACAGAGAGATAGAAACAAGATGCCAGAAAGCGAACGCAGTCAGTTACCAACTCGCCCCCCTTCTGAAACATCCCAGCATCCCAATGAGCACCAAGGCAAAACTCATCAACGCCATCTTCGTTCCAACACTCACATACCAGTGTCAGACATGGGCCCTAACAAAAGCCTTAGAGAGAAAATTGGTCACATGTGAAATGCGCTGCCTGAGAAAAGCTGTCAACAAGACCAGACGCGACAAGATCAAGAATGAGGTGATCAGAAACATGGTCGGACTAACACCAATTCTCCACCATGTCGAACAAAAAAGGATCAGGTGGTTTGGTCACCTCACCAGAATGCCGCCCGACCAACCGGCCCTACGGGCATACACCACCAGATACACTGGCTGGAAAGCCAGAGGTAGACCACGGAGACGATGGAGCGACTCCGTGGCTGACACCCTGCGAGCCCATGACCTGTCACTCTATCAAGCCTCCCGCCTTGCTGCAGACAGACGTCTGTGTCTCCCCGCGACGCCGAAGGGCACCAGCGGCAGATGAAAGAAAGAAAGAAGAAGTTCTCCTGTCCTGCTGAACACAAGGGAAGCCTTGGTGCTCTTTTCTGTACTATGTTCTCCTGTCCTGCTGAACACAAGGGAAGCCTTGGTGCTCTTTTCTGCACTATGTTCTCCTGTCCTGCTGAAGACAAGGGAAGCCTTGTTGCTCTTTTCTGCACTACGTTCTGTGTATCTATTCTTTGTTGTCTTTTGCTGACACTCGACAAAGGCCAGTTGGTCAATATGTGGATATACCGCCTCCATACATACATACATACATACATACATACATACATACATGCATACATGCATACATGCATGCATACATACATACATACATACATACATACATACATACATGCATACATACATACATACATACATACATACATATGTAACATACATAACACACATAACATAACATAACATAACATATACATACATACATACATACATACATACATACATACATACATACATACATACATACATACATACATTTTACTGTGGCCTTTCTCGTCGATGGCGACGGTCGGCAGTGGAAAATTAGTTATCTTAATTTAAAACACAGCGACGCTCATGGCTAAAACAACCAATGCGCGATCGGCACGGTTTCTGACAACGACTACAGTAAGTAGTATACTGTGGAGTCATCCACCGTGGGGCATTTGCGTCTTTGTCTAGCCTCCATAGCGCGCTCGATCCTATCCTCTTCATAGCTCTTTGCTCCCGCGAAAACAGCAGCTCTCCACCCCACTCGATCCTGGGCAACCGTATCCCAGTTCTCAACATTGATAGAAAATTCCATCATGGACGTTTTACACTGGTCCTTGAAGCGAAGCTTGGATCGTCCAACGTTGCGCGTGCCCTCAGACAGTTCCCCATAAAGTATCTGGGGATTCCAAGTTTGTTTACTTGGGATCCACCATAACATCGACCCTATCTTTGGATGAGGAATTGACAAGCAGAACAGGAAAGGCTACAGCTGCATTCAAGAAACTTATGAAAAGAGCATGGGAAAATGATAAAAAGCTTAGGATAAAACCAAGACTCTAATCTACCAAACATGCGTCCTCTCAACACTCCTTTACGGGAGTGAGACGTGGACCTTGTATGCTGGTCAGGAGAGGAGGCTAATATTCATATGAGGTGTTTACGAAAATTTTTAAAAATTAAATGGCAAGACAGAGTCAGGGATACAGATGTGCTCAAAAGAGCTGGCATTCAGTCACTCTATCCCATCCTGCGGTCTCGGCGTCTCAGGTGGCTTGGTCACGTTGCGTGCATGGACAACTACAGAATACATGCATGCATGCATACATACATACATAATATAACATATATACATACATACATACATACATACACACACATACATACATACATACATACATATATACATACATACATACACACACATACTATACCTTGACATGACATGATATACATGTACACATACATACAGTTATTGCCCTCCTGTTTTTCCCTTTGGATGTGTGTGTGCTTTGTGCCCTGGGATTTTGTTCGTTGTTGGTGATTGCTTTGGTGAATGGTGAGAGTGCGTGCCTTGGTTTGATTCCTGAATCAAGATTTGGCGCCTTATAAATTTGTTGTTATTATGATCATGATCATGATCATTATTATTATTGTTATTATCATTATCATCATCATCATCATCATCATATCATATCAGTATCATCATCGTCATCATCATCATCATCATCGTCGTCGTCATTATTAGTGTTATTATTATCAGTACCATTATCATCATCATCATCATTATCATTATCATCATTGTCATTAATAATAATAATAATATTATTATTATTCATCGTTAGTAGTAGCAGTAGTAATAATAGTAACATCGTCATCATCATCATATCATCATCATCATCATCATCATCATTATCACATATGGATTATAATACACAAAACATACATTCATATACAGCTGCCATTTTCTCCCACCTGAACCCAACGTTTGGGAAGTTGTCCACTGTATTGTTGTTGTTGTTGTTGTTACCTGTATACCCTTGACAAAGGCCAGTAGGCGGAAAGTCTTTGTTTTGTCATATTTACTACGCATTTTCCTGTTTATCTGGTTTGCATTTGCTTGAACGCTGGCAATCAGCTTGATTCAAATTTCTTGTCAATTAGCTGAAAATGACTTACCTGTCTGGTGGCTAGTACTGGAGTCTGCAGATTGCCAATGTGTGGGCGGTATGTTCAAATTCCCCAGTAAGACGCGTTGTTCAAATATCAGGCAGGTGTGACAGTAGATCGCTGTTATGATTTTACTTTCATTTCGTACGTAGAGACGCCGTAGGAGGGGAGAAATCAAATTATTTACCACAGTACAGGTTGCCAAAGTCGTTTCTCTTTCTTTTCTTTCTCTCTCTCTCTCTCTCTCTCTCTCTCTCTCTCTCTTTTTTTTTTTTTTTTTTTTTTCCTCACTTCATTTTGTTTGGGTGTCGATGTATAGACTTCATTATAGTCAGTGGTTTATTATGGGTTCAGTGATCTATAAAATCTTGAACTATGCGAGTGCACAGTCTGTGTGTTTATCACGTTGAATCCAAACGACTGCCAGTGTTCAATGACATGAAAACCAGAAGCACAGAGAGACAGAATAAGGACGTTGTTTCAGATTTATCATCTCGAACTCGACGAAATATTAAGGAAGTTATCTGGTCTGTTGTTTTTGTTCTAATCATGCTCGATTTATTTCTTTGCTTGCTTTTGTTTTGTTTTGTTTTGTTTGTTTTTGTTTTATTTTGTTTTGTTTTGTTTTGTTTGTTTTGTTTTGTTTTGTTTTGTTTTTGTTTTATTTTGTTTTGTTTTGTTTTGTTTTTGTTTTATTTTGTTTTGTTTTTGTTTTATTTTGTTTTGTTTTGTTTTGTTTTTTGTTTTGCTTTTGATGGAACCATATTATGAACAAACTAAGAGAAAAGACAAATCCAAACGCAGTGTTTCATACAACAGAGTGACAAGAAAATCCTTGAAGAAAAAAGAAAACTAATTGTGGACTTCAACAAAACGTGGACACAAACTGAACTAGATGATGAAATAACTGAACACGTAATGCATGAAGTACTTGCACGGTGCAGAAAAGACAATACTGGTCCAGACAAGATTCGACACTTTGACATCAAAACGCTGTCTGAACACGATAAAAACTGAATAATATACTCTCTATTGATTTAAGACAGGTTCCTGAGGACTGGACACACAGCTTTTTAAAAAGTCTTACCTAAACCGGGTAAAGATGATCGCAGACTAAATGGATATCTCATTCTGACTATGCAAAACCTAACTGGGAAACTGATGGAAAACATAATAGCAAAGAACTAGAAACTACCTAGAGACCTAGAAGACAGAAAAGTATCCCCACCTAATCAAAGAGGTTTTAGAACAGGGAAAAAATTACATGGAAAACGCAGCTGACTTTTCTAACGAAGTCTACGAAGGTTTTCAGAACAAAGAAGAAACTGTTGCTATCGCAATTGACCTAAAGATACGTACGATAAAGTCCAATTCACACTACTCATGGACCTATATCTGCGACAGTCACAAGATGGATTGCTGCTACGCCCCAAGAACGAACAGTAGTCCTACGACTTGGAAACTGGTGTTCAGCACCACAAAAACTCTCCAGGGGATTCCCTCAAGGATCACCACTTTCTGTAATTCTCTGCAACATGTATACAAAAGGACTTGCTGACCTAAAATAACAACGGACCAATCCGCATACTCACCTTTGTTGACGGCGGACTCGTCTACAGGACAGGTAAATTGCTCTTTAAAATCAAAACAAAACAAAACAAAACAAACAAAAACAAACAAAAAATCAAAACAAAACAAACAAACCAAAAACCAAAAACAACAACAACAAATATACAAACAAAAACACACACAACAACAACAACAACAAAACGAACAAAGCAGTCCAAGAACAGTTAAACAACGTAGATGAATGGTGTCAAGAAACAGGATCAGCAGTCAACCCCATCAAAGCACAGGTACTGTTCTGCACCCTTGATAACAAAGCAGCGAGTGAAAACACACCACCAGTTACGTTAGAGAGGAACCAATATCGAGCGAACAAACAACTTACGGTATCTTGACCTCAGTTTTGATAGAATGCTAACTTTTAGAAAACGTGTGGAAACCACAACACTCAAAAGTAATTCAGTCTTGAAAACAATGGCAGCTTAAGGCAATGAACAACATCATCTGTGTCAAATCTTCCTTTTCTTTCCAAGGTCTTAGAGAAAGTTGTTCTTGACCAGCTGTTAAACCACCTTCATTCCAATAACCTTGTCTATTCCCTTCAGTCTGCTTACCGTTCTGGACATAGTACCGAAACTGCTCTTCTCAAAATCTGCAACGACTTACTGACTACTCTCGACTCTAACAACGTATCACTTTTGACTCTCTTGGACCTATCTGCTGCCTTTGACACTATTGACCACTCTATCCTTCTCTCCCGTCTACATCACTCTTTTGGGCTCCATGATACTGTCTTGAACTGGTTTCATTCTTACATCACCAATCGTCTGCAAGTAGTTTCTGTCAATGGTCTTTCTTCTAATCCTTCCTGTCTGACTTACGGAGTGCCACAAGGATCTGTTCTGGGCCCCCTACTTTTCATTCTCAAACACCTACCCTGTCTCCTCTATTGTCCAAGAACACCTGCTTCAGCATCATTCTTTCTCGGATGACAATCAGCTGTATGTCTCTGGGCCTCTCCCTGACCTTCCCATCATGATCCAGAAAACCCAATCTTGTGTAGCTGACCTGAAGGATTGGATGACTGAAAATAAACTGAAATTAAATGAAGAGAAATCCGAATTGATCTTGATCACCCCACCCAAACTCCAAAATCACCCCTCTCGTCCAACCTCTGTCACACTTGTTGACTCATCTATCCCTCTCTCCCATTTTGCCCGTAACCTTGGTGTAACTCTTGATCAAACCCTGTCCTTCCATCAGCATGTGAGCAACGTCTGTCGGACTTGTTTTCTTGAACTCCGCCGAATTGCTTCTATCCGTCACCTCCTCTCAGAAGACACGACAAAGGCTCTTGTCTGTGCATTTGTTCTATCCCGTCTCGATTACTGTAATGCTCTTTTTTCTGGTTCCCCCTCTCATCTCATTAACAAACTTCAGAAAGTTCAAAATCATGCTGCCCGTCTCATCTTCCGCTCTTCAAAATATAACCATGTTACGCCATTGCTCTGTTCTCTCCACTGGCTCCCTGTTCAGCAAAGAATATCCTACAAGATTGCCTGCCTCTGCTTCAAATCTATTGAGTCTTCCTGTCCTGAGTATCTCACCCATCTGTTACATCTCTACACGCCATCTCGAGCTTTGCGGTCCTCATCTGATACCCGTCTCTATAGTATCCCCATAGTCCGCACTAAAAGGTTTGGGCAGCGTTCTTTTTCCTATCAAGCTCCAACCATCTGGAATCAGTTACCTCGCTCTCTTAGATATACCACCCTCTCTGTCCACATTCAAACGCTCCCTCAAAACTCACCTGTTTCCCAAAACTGGTAATCTCTGCCCCCTTCCCCCCATGTAATGTAATGGTGACATTATAGTGTCTTAGTGTCAATGTGTCATTGTATTTGCATGTCATGCTGTGTGTGTGTTTGTGTGTGTGTGTGTGTTTGTGTGTGTGTGGGTGCTTCTGTGGGCGTGTGTGTGTGTGCTTGTGATTCTGGTTATATGTTTTGCCATTGTAAACGCTTAGGGCATTAATTTGATTAGGCGTACTAAATGTTCATAATAATAATAATAATAATAATAATCTCTTCCAGCTATTCCAAGCTATAATAATGAATGTAATCGACTATGGACTTGTCTCACAACGCTGTCACAGACAGATATTTTGAAACAAGACAGAATACAAAACTCTAAAGACACACCCACGGAGAATATGACAGAACTAAAAGGGACAAAAGAATGGTAAAAACATTGTTTTGTATAGGTTTTTGAGATGATTTGGGTGCGTTTTTCCCCCCATTCCTTTGTCTCTTTGAATTGAGTCATAGGCGTCATGGATGTGTCTTACTCGGAAAGGAATCATCATCATCATCATCATCAGGTGCCCTGCCGCATGGCGTTGGCGACCATGGACTTCCATCCATCTCTATCTCTCGTTGCCCCTAGCATCTTCCCCACCCTCCTCATCCCCAGCCACTCTGCAAGTCCGTCCAGCATTCTTTCCCTGGGTGTACCTGGTGCTCTCTTTCCCTCCAGCTTTCCCGTTGGACCAGGTGCTCCAAATCCCCCTTCCTCATAAAATGGCCTATAAATGTTGCCTGTCTTTTCCTAATCTTCTTTATGAATGATCTACTTGTGTCTGCCTCCATCAAGACTGTCTCGTTTGTTTTCTTTGCTGTCCACACTAGTATAAGACACAAAATCCATAGGCTAGGTAGGAGCTCAGGACCTGGTCAGCTCGTGGGTTTATGTGCAGGCTTAAGGCTCGTGCCATTATTATTTTGATCTTCTTCGTCACATGGCACTAGTGACATCACGCCTATGCAATTCATTCCAAGCGCGAGATGTCATTTTAAAAAAGGTGAAACTGAAATGTTGTTGTGTCACCCTCTCTCTCTCTCTCTCACTATATATATAAATATATATATGTGTGTGTGTGTGTGTGTGTGTGTATAGATATATAATAAATATATATAATATATATTGTGTGTGTGTGTGTGTGTGTGTGTGTGTGTGTGTGTGTATAATAAATGTATAGATTAATATAAATATATACATACATACATATATGTATATAATGCGCGCGCGCGCGCGCGTGTGTGTGTGTGTGTGTGTGTGTGTTTGTGTGTGTGTGTGTTTACGCTTGTCATAGACCAGATGCCGATCATTTACGCTTGTTTTGATTAAAACGCGTTCTGTCATTCTATTTTCATTTGTACTTGGTTTCTAACAGCGTCTCAGTTTGTTGTTCTTGTTGTTTTGTTGTTGTTTTAGCAGGAGGGAGATCTTCACCACATTTAGATAAAAATTTATTTCTACAGACTTGTCTTACTTGGAGTGCTCACAAGTGCTTAGCATAGAAAACCACCGTCTGGTTGGTGCACATTTGGTAGCAAGTGGGGGGGGGCGGGGGTTAGGGCTTAGTGGTCACTTCACCTGCCAGTGGTCATCATCATCATCATCATGTGCCCTGCCACATGGCGTTGGCGATCATGGCCCTCTACACGTATCTGCCCCTTGTCGTTGCAAGTATATCTCCCACCCTCTCTGTCCTCGGCCACCCTGCAAGTCCTTCCAATATTTTATCCCTGGGTCTACCTGGTGTTCTCTTTCCCTCCAGCTTTCCTGCCAGAGGTCATCACCATCGTCGTCGTCGTCATCATCATCATCATCATCATCATCATCATCATCATCATCATCATCATCAAGTGCCTTGCCACATGGCGCTGGCGACCATGGCCCTCAATATGCATCTATCTCTTGTTGCATCAAGCATATCTTCCACCCTATCTGTTTTCAGCCACCCTGCAAGTCCGTCCAATATTTTCTCCCTGGATCTACCTGGTGCTCTCTTTCCCTCCAGCTTTCCCGTTGTGACCAGGTGCTCCAATTCCCCTTGCCTCATAAAATGTCCTATAAATGTTGCCTGTCTTTTCCTAATCTTCCTTATGAATGATCTTGTGTCTGCCTCCATCAAGACTGTCTCGTTTGTTTTCTTTGCTGTCCATGGAATTCTCAACGTTCTTCTTAGAAACCACATCTCGGCTGCCTCAATCTTGCTCTGGCTTTGCTTTGTTGACTGTCCAAGCCTCACGACCGTATACCATTATCGGTTCTATATAACATTCAAGAACTCTCTTCCTGATGTTAATTGATAGGCATTTGTTGGCTAGAATGCTTTTCATCTTCTTGAATGTTGTTTTGGCTTGGCTGATTCTGCTGGCTGTTTCTGATGTGCATCTGCCAGAGATACAGTTTCAAGAACCAGTCAGATGGGAGTTTTCTCCTCCACCCACCTCCACTAGACTATGTGTGATGGTCTAGGTGATGGTCGTTTGGACGATATGATGAACAAAAGTCCCGTGCGCAGGATGATAAACGAGTTATCTCTCTTTGCTGTCAGTACTCTTTGTCCCTTCCTTCCTTGTTATCCTTCAAAGCAAGTCATTTTTGTAATGTCCCATTTCCTATACCGTGCTAATACCCACAGAATCGGCGACAATTTCCACAATGCTATGACGATGATGAACGATGGGGGATGATAATCATAGTGCTGGGGAGTTTTCATTGTGGATTGAGGCTGTACGAGAAACTGTAGCGTACGCTTACAGCCATAATATATCCTCTGTGTGTTTGCTATTATTTGTTATTTCTTATTTCTTACTTCTTTAGACATGTACCTATTCCTTTTTTCTTTGTCATTTTTTCCCTCGGAAGTGAACAACAGACTGACATTAGCCAGGCCTGATAATACAGACACCTGCCGTGTTAGTCAGGAGATGTATCAACACCCTCAGATATACATCCGTTAAGCGCATGAGACTTGACCGTGTGGTCTCAGTCTTCCCATATCCCACTCATCTCTTGATGGGATCCGGCCTGGCCGGAAAACTCCCACTGTGACGTTGACAAGACTGACGAGATTGGAGCCTACAACCTTCCTGTCAGTAGAGTGTAGTACTAACCACGGCACCACGGTGACTAATTGTTGTTCTTGTTATTATTGTTTAAAATTAAAGCCCAGCCGACTGCGTAGAGCCATATCTGGGCTATCACCGTTTCAAAACATACACAATACTTCGACATTGTTGTTACTTCTGTCCATAGCCCACCCGACCGCGTTGAGTCACATCAGGGTTACAAACCTTTCAAAACCTACACAATGCTTTAACAGAAAAAAAAGGGAACAGAAAATTAAGTACACATATCAATGCATTCACGCACATTATCTGAGGAGATGCCCCTGGCGATGACCACTCCGCCCAATCTATCACACGGGGATTTAAAAAAGCATACCTGAATACAAATTTAAACATAACTAAGGACATTAAAACACATAAAAACAGGCCTATATTTTCTGGATTTGATTCCGCATATCTCATCTCCGTAGAGCCAAATACGCACTAAATACATGTACCCAATTATCAATCCTAAGAGAAAGTACATAAGAATTTATCGACTGCTACAGGTGAATGGACCAGCAAGGCAGAAAATGATAGGAAGAAATGACAGAAAGCAAAGGAACAAAGCAGAGACAAAAAGGGCGACAGAAAAGAGGAACTTTCTAGCACAGAATTTCCAGAAGGTGGGGATATTCTTTGTACTGAAAAAGCCCTCGCATCTTCACGGGGAAAGGCGATTGATTACATAGAAATGTGGTACAGATCTTAGAATGAATGAAAACTTGTTTTGGACATTTCTCTGATCTTACAAAGAACCAGGCTTGTTCTGTATGATGTTGTGCTTGTTGTGCTTATATGATTGATATTATTGTTAAACTGTATTATATGGCATAGTGTGTTCTCAGAAGTCAAAGAAGAGTTTTATTGTTCAAGGCTTTGTGACCGTGTTACACTTTTACCTTGCCACCCTCTCTCACTTTCTGTCACCAGTATGCCCGGGCACACATATGCACGCATCGATGCACACACTACTACACAACCACAGACACACACACATACACACGCACACGCACACTCGCGCACACACACGCGCGCCACACACACATACACACACACACACACACACACACACACACACACACACACACAACACACACATACACACACATACACACACAGACGCGCGCGCATTCGGGCTCTCACTAATGCACATTCCTGCATACGCACGCTGATGCGCATGACTATATTGTGCATGGAAACGGTAACAAATTGCTGAGAGATCTTCACGGATATTTGACATTCATCATCATCATGCGCCCTGCCGTATGGTGTTGGCGATCATGGCCCTCCACACGAATCTATCCCCTGTCGTTGCAAGCGCATCTCCCACCCTCTCTGTCTTCAGCCACCCTGCAAGTCCATCTGATATTTTCTCCCTAGGTCTACCTGGTGTCCTCTTTCTCTCCAGCTTTCCTGTTGTGACCAGATGCTCTAATTCCCTTTTCCCCATAAAATGTCCCATAAATGTTGCTCGTCTTTTTCTAACCTTCTTTATCAATGATCTTCTTGTGTCTGCCTCCTTCAAGACTGTCTCGTTTGTTTTTCTTTGTTTTCTTTGGCTTAAGTGAAACAAATCGTGTGTGGTGATCAAGTGACGCAAAACGACACTTAAACATTTGCTCAATAAATGAACTATCCATTTTCATACAGACATGATTCATCTCGCTTAGACAGCTTTAGAGTGATGACAGTACATTTGGTTGTCAGAGACAGGATATACTTTCGTCTCAAGTCAGTCAGAGATGACAGTAAAACAGCGTAT
>JAPXFY010000019.1:21571464-21591464 GCA_030674185.1 Monoplex corrugatus
GGCGCTGAGATATGCCAGTCACACCCCAAAACGAGCCAGGGTCCTGTTTTAGTGTCACAGAACAATTCTCTGCCTTTGTGGTGATTGTGTGATAAGGCAGAAAGTACCATCAGTAAACCAGAGCGATTGTCGATTTCATGCTGTGGTAGGTGGTGGACGTGGATTCAACCATTTGCATAACAGATGCAATCCATTAATTCTAGAACACAGGCACATGCCTGAAGGTATATTGCATCTCATTAATTCTAGAACACAGGCACATGCCTGAAGGTATATTGTAGAAGTCTTTGGATTTAAAGCGAAGTTCGAAGTCCTGATCAGCATTGAAATAAGTTTGTAAAGATTATCAGAACACCAATTGTTATTATCTGGAACGAGTTTGTTCCCAATGTAAAATTCAGAAACGATGCATTTAATGATTTTTTGCTGTTTGTTTGTTTGTTTGTTTGTTTGTTTGTTTGTTTCATACCTGTTGTTGTTGTAGTGTTATGGCGCTGGTGGTGTGAACAAGTCCAGTGGTTGTTGATACTACGTAGTGCCTCGTAGATTTCCAACTTCTGGCTTCCTTGTTATGTTAGTTATACTATTGGCAGATAGGACAGCAATGAGGATCCTACACCCGGTCTGTTCTTAAGCCAGCCTCGTGTGGTTCCCAGCCTGTGCCTCAGGTTTTGAGTTTCTCTCTGTCTTCTTCTCTCTCTCTCTGTCTCTCTGCGTCTGTTCTGTCTGTCTCTGTCTGTCTGTCTGTCTCTGTCTGTTTGGTCTCTGTCTGTCTCTCTCTGTCTCTCTCTCTCTCTGAGTCTCTCTCTCTTTGTGTCTCTGTCTCTCTCTCTCTGTTCTCTCTCGTCGCTGCCTCTCTCTCTGTCTGTCTGTCTCTCCCCTCTCTCTCTGTATCTCTGTCACTCTTTCTCTCTCTGTCTCTGTCCCTCTTTCTGTCTCTCTCTCCCTCTCAATTCCTTTCTCTCTGTGTCTCAGTCTGTCTGTCTGTCTGTCTCTCTCTCTCTCCCTCTCTCTCTCTGTCTCTCTGTCTCTGTCACACACACTCTCTCTCTCTGTCTCTCTTTCTGTCTCTCTCTGTCTCTCTCTCTGTCTCTCTCTCTTCTCTCTCTTCTCTCGGTGCGTTGTGAGTGCGTACGTCTGCAAATAAAATTGAAAGTACACGTAGACCCATCGGAAAATTCCATTTACCATCTGCCCACTCAGATCCGGTTTCATTGAGCTGATGTTATTTTTTGATGTTTCATTGAGTTGACGTTATTTTTGGAGGTATTATGCTAGCGTCTATGCTAGCTGAATGGGTAGCACAAGGAACGTTCTGAGCTTACCACTTTATGCTTTGTGGCTGCGTCTATGCTAGCTGAATGGGTAGCGCAAACTGTGTTGGGTTTGAGAAATTCTACATGGGAGATAACTCCGTGACTCTCAAGAGTTATGTTACTTTTAGTTGGTATTATAGATACTTTATTTGCGTGCTTGTTCTTTTGCTCGTTTCTGTTTTGTTTTTTCTTCTTTGTCCATCGATTTCGTTGTTTGATTGTTCGTCCGTTCGGTCATTCTTTTGTTCGTTTGGTTTTGATTATTTGTTTGTTTGTTTATTCGTTTCCTTTGTTTTGTTTTTCATTGAGGAAATTGTTGTATGTCTTCTATCAAAATTGCATTCATACTGAAAACAGAAACTAATCATGTGTTTGCTTGTTTATTTTGTTTGTTTGTTTGTATCCCTGTTTGTTTCTTGTTTTTGTTTGGTTTGGTTGTTGCTGTCTTTCTTAATTTGTTTTTTGTTTGTTTGTTTGTTTGTTTGTGTTTTATTCAGCACGGAAAGCCATTATATGTCTTTTTGCATCCAGATTACAACAAGTTGAAAATTGATAGAAGAAATTTTAATCGAAATGACCGACTAGATGGTCTAGGCGTAATAGAGTGGGGAAATTACCATTTCTTATTTTTGCAGTTATTGTTGTCATTTTGTTGTTGTCGTCGTCGTTGTTGTCATTGTTGTTGTTGTCCTTGTTGTTGTTGTTGTCATTGTTGTTGTTGTCGTCGTTGTTGTTGTTGTTGTCGTCGTCGTCGTCGTCGTCGTTGTTGTTGTTGTTGTTGTCGTTGTTGTTGTTGTTGTTGTTGTTGTGATTCTACCTCTCCTTGAAAAGGGGGGTAAGGAGACTGTTTCCCATGTTCTGGAAGAAAGCTGTGTGTGTATGTGTGAGTGCGTGCGCGTTTTTTGTTAAACGTGGAGGAAATAAGAATGGAGTGTGATCTATCTTTCAAGCGCCTGTTTAGGATGCCAGTAGTTTCGAGTCTGATTCTGGGATTTTTGTTCTCTTTCCACTGAATGTGATTAGGGATCTGGGTACTAGTCTTTTGCATCAGACAGTAACTAAAGCCCCGTGTATTGCGTGCGCTTCACGCACGTAAAAGACCCCACAGCAATAAAAGAGTTTTACCTGGCAAATTTCCATAGAAGGAAGCAACTATCCCTGCTAAATGAAAATGTACACAAATACTCAAACTGGAAGCAGTACTGTGGCGATTTGTTTCCAGAAAGAGCAGTCTGAACCACGCACGATAGATCCGTTTTAGCAAAATTCTTTTTCAGAGGTAATTAAAAATTGTGCTATCCATACGGGTCCGCATAACTAAGTGGTTGGCGCAGCGGACTACTGACTGGGGGGTGTAGTTTCGAATCCCCATGAAGGCAAAAAGAAAAATTGTTGTGGGCTGTTTTCACCTTTATGGCTTCCTATACAGAGATGAGTTTGCTGTGGGCTCGTCGGGAACACTGGGAACTATACAGTCGAGTCTTATCCACTTTAAGGATGCGTTATTCAGGGTGTTGCTCAAATTTCATGACCAACACCGCGGATGTCTGTATCTCTCGGGCCTGGTTGACAAGAAACACCACGAGAGTGCGGATGGGATCCGGAGCACCAATGCCTCGCCCTTCTTGGGACACTCACCTCCCAGGCTCCCCCGTGGTGTGTCTTGTTAACATAAATTGGACGGAGTGGTCAACGTTAGGGGCATGTCCTTAGATTACGTGAGCGAATGATTTGTTATGTGAACTTTTTAATTTTCTTTTAGTCGCCTCGCAGTTGTGCTGGTTTCTTTAGTTGTCCTTGGCTTTTTTGAAATGAGGTTGATGGATTTCCTCAATGTTCAATGCACGTACATTTCGAACAGACAGAGTATATTGCTAGTACTCTGTATGGCAACAACAACGACAAAATATCAAGGTCTTTCTAGATAGCTACTCTGCGATTATGTCCCTTGATTTGATATGTGCCGTGTCTTTGTCTTAAGAACGAAATAACATCAAACTTGCAAAAGCTGATAGTAAAAGACGTGAGGAGAAACCTCAGTAAATACAATACAATACAATACAATACAATACAAATACAATACAATACAATACAATACAGGGACCAGGACAGGACCAGGACCAGGACCAGGGACAGGACCAGGACCAGGAACAGGACAAGACAACAGGACAAGACAAGACGATAGAACACAGTACAGTACAGTACAATACAATAAAACGGTATACAATACAAAACAATTCAAATGTTCATGATCTCAACCGGGCAAGATTAATAAGACACAAACATGGTTTTCTGTAAGTCAAGGGACATAATTAGTGTTATTTTCCACCACGGAAAGAATATCTTGTCATCTCACGGTTTGTTTGGTTGTTGTTGTTTATTTTTCCTCCTGACAAGCAGCAGTAATACGATGCAGGACTGCCAGGACTCGATTTTAGGAGTTTGACTGAAACTGATATTGTAATTCATCTTGCACATGCTATCACAAGTGCCTGTTATTGTTACTGTTTGCTTGTTAAAATATCAAGGGAAGATAGGGAAACAAGAGTTGTCTCCTTTGCAAAAGGCTCCTTGTTCATTCTTCTCACCTTTGCAAGGGAGAAACCTCTTCTTGCCCTCTGATAATCTGTGTACAATATCCAAACTTCAAATTCGATCCATGATGGCCATTCTGTTTTTATTAATAAATTTAAAATGTTATTCAAAAACATCAACCGAACAATTTATTGGCGTAGTCTAACAAGACAACAACAAAAAAAGAAAGGAAAATGCATGTTTTCAACACACAAGTACGTTGTGTTTGTGCAATAAAACAGTCAAATTGCACATAAAGACGTTTCCTTCATGAAGACTGGGTCTGGTTGCTTTGGAAAATGTAGTACTAAGGCAGTGATTCGATTTCCTCCTCCCCCCCCCTCTCTCTCTCTCTCTCTCTCTTTTTCCCCTTAAAATGGCGAGGGTACTCTCTTCTAAACCCCACACGTCAAAAAATAAACATTTGATTTTAAAACGTGTTTTCCCTTCAGCAAGAACATAAAACTTAGATTTAGATTCTGCAATAGATTAAAAATGACTGATGGTAAGCGACTCATTTGATGGTGGAAGGTCACGTCCCTGGGGTAACTTTGCAACTACAGCAGTTTCACAATTGTGTTCTCTTCGTAGCCACCACCATTTCCAACTCCCCTGTGTACATATATTGTTGCTTTTTGCCTTTATCCATTCTTATCTTTTATCCATCGACGTTTTGTTTGAACTGAGCAATTTTCCACATGTCAATAAATGGTTTATTTTAAGTGAACTGGGCGGTTTGTTTTATTCGCACTTGTGCACATTGTATATGATCAATCGTCTGGGTCATTGTGACGTAAACCGTGTATGGTTAACATTAACCAAATCAACTAACAAAAATCTAGCACGCTGTCTTGTGATTGAATACCTGATTGTTAGCTGTGTAGAGTTTGTTTGAAAGTGGGCATAATTCTCACCTGTCTCACCTGTCGACGTCACCGCGTTCGGTGTTGGCCGCTGCACACCTGGACACCACCATCTCCCTCCAGGCCGCTCTGTCTTGACTTTTGTGGACAATTTCTTGAACTATTTAGGCCACTGATGTTGGTTATGTTCTCGATGTATATCAGACATGGGCATAATTCCGATTCCAAAATCTGTCAATTCAAATGAAAGAAGCCAGTTTCAAGTTTGAAGAATGTTCAAGATTGTTTCATAATCCTGAGGTCGTAGGTGAGTGAGGGGGTACAGACCTCAAGTTTTTTGGGACCAGGGTTACGAGGGCAGAGACCCCTTCTCCTCTCCTTTGCTGTTTTATCTTCCCCAACCCTGCTACCTACTCACAGCTTGGTGGACTGACGGCTGCACACACAGAATATTTCTCGGACCAATTTGGTACCTTTGCTCTGACGCTGGAAGGCTTGGAGCTCTACCTCTGCCAGATTTCAACTTGTTCAACTTTAACCAGAAAAAAAAACTCCATAAACCTGTATGCGTTGATTAAAACAAAAAACAAAAACAAAACAAAAAACAAACAAAACAAAAAAAGGGGGGGGGGGGGGGAGATTGTCAGATTGTCTGCCTCCTGTCTTTTATTTTCTCCCTGTTTACCCCATCTGTATTTCGATTTGATTTCGATCTTTTTTTTTTTTTGTCTGAAAAAGAATAAGAACGCGTATTTGATACAACAAGACAAGACAGGCGCTAATTCAAGGCAGGCCAGTTGGCCGAAAATTTGCGCCTGTCTTGTCTTGTTGTATCAAATACGCGTTCTGATTCTTTTTTCATGTTTTTTCTGGTTCCTGTTTGCTTCAACGCAGGCAGTCGCACTTGTTTTGGATTTTGTTTAACTTTACACTTACGCAAAACGTGATGAGGCAAAAAGAATGTTTTTTTTTTTTTTTATCGTTGAAACATTAATCTGTCAAAGTGTTACGTGTCTAGCAGTGTTGCGTGTTTTCATATCCGATGGCTATCTTCTCCTGTATGCGTTGATTAAAAAAAAAGGGAGGTGGGTGGGGGGGGGGGGGGGAGAGATTGTCAGTATATTTTGATCATCTTCTCTTACTGTTCCCCCTCTCCCCCCCCCCCCCCCCCCCTCAGTCTGCCTCCTGTCTTTTATTTTCTCCCTGTTTACCCCATCTTTGTTTCGATTTGATTTCGTTCCTTTTTTTGTTTTTTGTTTTTGTTGTTGTTGTTGTCTGATTAGATGGGAAGCGCACATTCAAACTATGCCACATCATGTTGGTCTCTGTGCTCTCCTGAAAAAAAGTATTTATTCATTTGTTTGTTGGTTTATGTTTTCATGTATTTATTTATTTGTTTGTTTATTTGTTTATTCACTTAGTTCGTTCGTTCGTTTGTTTGTTTGTTTGTTAGTTAATTAGTTAGTTAACTAGTTAGTTAGTTAGTTGGTTAACAAATTAATTAATTAGTTAATTGGTTGGTTGGTTAGTTGGTTGGTTAGTTGGTTGGTTGGTTGGTTGGTTGGTTGGTTGGTTGGTTGGTTAGTGAGGTAGGAAAGTAGGTATGTTGGTTGGTTGGCTGGTTGGTTGGTTGGTTGATCGGTTGGTTGGTTGGTTGGTTGGTTGGTTGGTTAGTAAGGTAGGTAGGTAGGTAGATAGGTAGTTGTTTTATTTATTCAAATCTGCTTTATGCGCAAGCATATCAACGGATCTGGCTGAACATGTTTTAAAGCCGATATCTGATTTCAAGTAGAAGTAGTTGAAAGGGATTCTGTTTCTTTTTCTTTTTCTTCTTCTTTCGTTCGCCATCTTCATGGTCAGACAACATCAAGCGATGAATGGGGAGCATTTGTTTCCCAGTTCCTGTCGGCTGCCACGGTACTGAGTGGTCAGAGGATTTATAGTTGGCCAACGCTGAAGAAGATAAGCGTAAAGTGCATGGACTTATACCGGTATCTTTTGCCTTTGTTTGCTGGTATTTGTGTTCTTGTTTCCACATTTGTGTCTGTTTCCCTTTGTAAACAGAAATATGAGTCACCTGCTTTACGTTGTTTGCTACATTTTGATCTTAAGACTCATAGAGAGGACTACAAAACGACCGGCTCCAGATCTGTATTGGTGCTGTACAGTTACTATTTTCAGATGAAAACTTGATAGACTTAAAGAAAGACGACTTTTTTTCCATTGACTGAAAACAAAATCTGTATTATTGTTACGGAGCTATAAGCTTTTTGAAACTGTGAACACTTTCAACAACAACAACAAAAAATGATAATAAAAATAGGAGTAAACAGTCAAATAGCGCTAGTCTCCAAACTAATCTCCATGTAATACATATTTTCAATACATAGAGGTACCCATATCACTCACGCGCGTGCACGTGCTTGCACACACATACACACACACACACACACACACACACACACACACACATACACTCAAACACACACACACACACACATACATACACACTCTCTCTGTCTGTCCCTATCACACATACACACACACATACACACACTCTCACACACACACACATAAACACACTCTCTCTCTCTCTCTCTCTCTCTCTCACACACACACACACATACACTCTCTCTCTGTCTGTTCCTCTCACACATACACACACATACACACACTCTCTCACACACACATATACACACACTCTCTCTCTCTCTCTCACCACACACACACACACAACACTCTTGTCTGTCCCTCTCATACATACACACACTACACACACTCTCACACACACACACATAACACACTCTCTCTCTCTCCACACACACACACACCCACACACACACACACACACACACACACACACACACACACACACACACACACACAACACACACACAAACACACACACAAACACACAACACACACACACACACACACGCGCGCGCGCACACCCCCCCCCCCCCCCGAATAGATACGCTTATACACAAACTCAAATAAATTCGTACTCACAGGATGTAACCATACACGTATACACGTATACATATGAAACCATAAATGATTACACAATCCCACACAAACGTTGTAGACCTGATGAAAGGTTTAAACATAAGAAGGCAAGACATAATCAAGATTAAGCGGTATGCATTATCTATATCATCATCATCAACATCATCATCAGGTGCCCTGCCGCATGGCGTTGGCGATCATGGACTTCCATCTGTCTCTATCTCTCGTTGCCCCTAACATCTCTCCCACCCCCTCGTCCCCAGCCACTCTGCAAGTCCGTCCAGAGTGTCTGTTTCCCTTCTATATCAGGCAACCAGAAATCAAGATCATCTGTAAATGTTATTCTTAAAGCATGCAATACCATGGTCTTACCGACATTATTCTGTAGTCGTGAATCAAATGATGTTACGTTTTGATTTATTTGAGAAATCAATGCCAAATTTTTTTTGTAAGGTGTTTGTTCAAATTACTGAGGAGTGTTATGGCTGAAATGGCTATTTCCAATCTCCATTGTTAATTATCCGAAATGATTCGCTTTGTGTGTGTGTGTGTGTGTGTGTGTGTGTGTGTGTGTGTGTGTGTGTGTGTGTGTGTGTGTGCGCGCGCGCGCGAACGCGCGTGTGGTGTGTGTATCTGTGTCTGTGTGTATAGCTATGTAATCAGGACGCTGAGAAATAGTCCACCATACGATACAGTCTGTTTTGTTACTGAAAGACATTTCATCGGATTGGTTACACAACAGTAAAAAAATGAATTCATATGTTTTGAATTCGCTAGGGAATATCAAGTTTTAACGACAAAAAAAAAGTAAAATTTTTACTCCACATTACGATAATCGCAACAGAAATTAGACGACAGTTATGAAAAACTACAGTTATTGCTTGTTGTATTGAAATCTGAAAATCGAGCGAACCAAACGAATATGTTATACAGTTGCCAGATTATAAAGTTCCTGAAAAGTACATGAAAAATCTAGATTGTTATTTCTATATGTCGTAAGTAAGATAGGACATTCAAAGAGCAGATGATGAACAGATAATGCTTTTGAACAAATACATACATTCTGTGTATATTTTGTTTTCCAAGAGTTAAGCCTTAGTTTGTATATCAAGGACGCTAGCTGTCTGGGGCAGTTAGGTATCAGGCTTTGGGTATTGGAGAAATTTGTATAAAGTGAACATTCTAACACAGAACCAAGTTCATGAACTGACAGTCGTATATTATGGAAAGTTACGGTACTTGCATTATTGGATGCACTGTCTTTTGCTAATTTGTCCGAAACTTCATTCCAATGAAGTCCACGTAACATTTAGAATCAACACACAACAGTATATTGCAGATATCGTATGAGAGGCTATTAATATAGTTAAGAGCCATCAATATTGCGTATAATTCTGACATAGATAGACAAATAGGTAGATGAAGTCACAGATTGATTGATGAGAGAATGAATGATCGGTAATTTGCTTGTTTATTTGTTGAAATGGTCTCACACATTCACGTATTTCATGGACGACAAACAGCATGCTAAGGTTTCTTCATTTTCCTTTATTTTTGTGTCCAACGATATCTTTAAGTTCGATCAGTAGCTTATGATACCTTAACTATCTCTGTTAATACCAAAAGAAATAAGAGGGAAGCAGGGAGAAATTTTATGATATTAATCAAAGGACATAACTCTTGAGAGTCACGTAGGAATTATCTCCCATGTTGTAGAACTTCTCAAATCTAACAGTTTGCGCTACCCATTCAGCTAGCATAGAAGCAGATACAAAGCACAAGAACCGTAAGCTCAGAACACTCCTCTACGGTTTTTGTGCTTTGTATCTGCTTCTATGCTAGCTGAATAGGTAGCGCAAAATGTGTTAGACCTGAGAAGTTCTACAACATGGGAGATAATTCCTACGTATTTCTGTTAAGATGATGATACGGAGCTGTCCTTCTTCCTTGTGTGTGTGTGTGTGTGTGTGTGTGTGTGTGTGTGTGTGTGTGTGTGTGTGTGTGTTGTGTGTGTGTGTGTGTGCGTGTGTGTGTGTATATGTGTGCGTGCGTATGTGTGTGTGTGTCTGATTGTGTGTGTGTGTCTGTGTCTTGTCAGTATGCATCTCTCTCTGTCTCTCTGCCTCTCTGCCTGTCTGTCTGTCTGTCTGTCTGTCTCTCTCTCTCTCTCTCTTTGTGTGTGTGTGTGTGTGTGTGTGTGTGTGTGTGTGTGTGTGTGTGTGTGTGTGTGTGTGTGTGTGTGTCTGTGTGAATCATCATTCTGTCTGTCTGTTTGCCTGTCTGTCAGTCGGCCTGTCTGTGTGTCCAGATGTGTTCCAAAATGCATCTGCAGAGTCTTCTCAAATTGTTCATATTATTTTCACACATCTTCATTTCTTCTTTGCGGAATGTGGTGGTAGGTCTATGTAAATGAGTGATGATGAAAAATTTGTATGAGTGGGTCCAGTTCTGGTCGATTTTGATATCATACGGCGTTGTTTTGTATTATCTGGAGGTAACTGCATTATATTCTGATTTTTGTTTTGTAAAAAAAAAATTCAACATTTTATAAAATATAATATATGTGTGTGTGTGTGTGTGTGTGTGTGTGTGTGTGTGTACATATATATGTATATATATATGTATATGTATATATGTATAGATAGATACATACATACATACATACATACATACATAGACAGACAGACAGACAGACAGACAGATAGATAGATAGATAGATAGATAGATAGATAGATAAATTCCCACCCCACCCCCAAATATAGATTGTGGGATTACTCTGAAAGTTAGCAAGACTGCTAGTCAGCGCCATGCTTACTTTTTAACATACATTCACACGAACAGTGCGTAGTGTGAAAAGTACAAGGGAAGGAACTTTGTCTCTCCTTGATTCATTATTACTGCCCTTGTCCATACAAGTACATGTAGATTTGACGTGACCACGGTTACGGGTCCATAGTTAGTGTTATGTCAGTTCATGATTTTATACACCTGTCTGTTGCCGTTGTATTGCTCATTTACATCTAAGTCAGACTGACGACTTTCTGCATTCAGCGGCTTGGCTGTTTTTAGTTGTTCTGTCAGCTATATTCAGTGTACCATTTGCTAACGAAATGTAAACGACAACCATCAACTTCACGGCAAAATAGCATCAGTGGTACATCATCATCATCAACATCATGTGCCCTGCCGCATGGCGTTGGCGAATCTATCCCCTGTCGCTGCAAGTACATTTCCCACCCTCCCTGTCTTCAGCCACCCTGCAAGTCCGTCCAATATTTCTCCCCGGGTCTACCTGGTGTTCTCTTTCCCTCTAGCTTTCCTGTTGTGACCAGGTGCTCTATTTTTCCTTTCCTCATAAAATGAGTGTTAAATGGACCAGATTCGTGCTCTGACTTGAAAGCACTGTCCCAGTCTACCCATCTATGAATGAATACCTGTCTCTGTGTGAGAATGGGGGAGGGGGGTAGATACATGGAGAGGAGATGGGCACTGCCTTCATGTGGCTGGCCCCAAGGAAAAACTGAAGTCTCAACCACCTCACTACCTCACTCCCAACCCCCATCCCGTCCCGACTGCTCAGGGTAAGGGAAAAGCCTTTACCTTTCCAATGTAATTTGTACTGTATTTGGTGAAGTTGGTTAATTTATTTATTTATTTACTTATTCATTTATTTATTTATCTATCTGTTTATCTACATATTGTTTATAGATCTACATTTATTTATTTATCTATTTTTCTATTTATTTATTCATTCATTTATTTATTTATTTATTTATTCATCTATTGTAACAATGGATTTGCTAAGTGGAATTCCGGCTATTCTCCTACAAGGACAGCGCATCGCCACAGCTTTTTTGTTCTGTTTTGTTTTGTTTTTTGTTTGTACGTGTTTTGGTGTATACATGACAGTGGATGTTTTCTGCAAATTTTTTTTAAAGGATCGTCGCACCCAGGGAGGTTACCTTTGAGCTCACCTTTTTTTTTGTTTTTTTTTTGGTCCCATTTTTTGTGGCACCTTAATGGCCAGAGAAGCTGGCACAGTTTTTTTTTTCTTTCTCCTTTTAAAATTTTTTTTATACAATGCGATGATGATGATAATGTCGATAATGATGATAATCGTGATGCTATGGAGTTCCATCTAGGATTGAGACAGCGTGACAGGGCTGTACTCTACGCTTACTATCATAATATATCCTGGCGTCAACCAGGCCCGAGAGATACAGACACCTGCGGTGCTGGTCAGAAGATTTGAGCAACACCCTCAATGACGCATACGTGAAGTGGATGAGACTCGACTGTGTTGGTCCCCTTCTTCCCAATGAGCCCATAGCACGCCCAACTCTGGGTAAGAGCTGGTTAGAGCCGAAAAATCCCACAATGATTTTTGCAGGTACTGATGGGGATTCGAACCCACAACCTTCCAGTCAGTAGTCTGTTGCCTTAACCACTACACCACGGCGACTGTTTTTGTTTTGTTTTGTTTTGTTTGTTTTTTGTTTTTTTCTCCAAAATTTGGCCAGGAACAACTCTTCGTTGCCGAGGGATCTTTAACGTGCACTAAGCGCATGCTGCGCTCGGACTTTGGTTTATTTTGTCATCTGAAAGACAAGCACCAAGCCCACCACTCTAAGGTCTAGCGGAGGGAAGTGGGCAAGAACATTTCTCGTCCGACGGGGAATTGAACTAAGGAAGATCATACAGAGGACTAAACACAGGCAGAGCACACACTAGGAGGGTCATTAAGAACTGAAATACTTGCAGAACACACTGGGAAGTTTATCAAACAACTAAAGAAAGCCTGGTCACTGTGGGAGTGTCACCAAGGACCTACAGACTAGCAGAGCACTGTAGGAGTGTCACCAAGGACCTACAGACTGGCAGAGCACTGTGGGAGTGTCATCAAGGACCTACAGACTAGCAGAGCACTGTGGGAGTGTCACCAAGGACCTACAGACTGGCAGAGCACTGTGGGAGTGTCACCAAGGACCTACAGACTGGCAGAGCACTGTGGGAGTGTCATCAAGGATCTACAGACTAGCAGAGCACTGTGGGAGTGTCATCAAGGACCTACAGACTGGCAGAGCACTGTGGGAGTGTCATCAAGGACCTACAGACTGGCAGAGCACTGTGGGAGTGTCATCAAGGACCTACAGACTAGCAGAGCACTGTGGGAGTGTCATCAAGGACCTACAGACTGGCAGAGCACTGTGGGAGTGTCACCAAGGACCTACAGACTGGCACAGCACTGTGGGAGTGTCATCAAGGACCTACAGACTAGCAGAGCACTGTGGGAGTGTCACCAAGGACCTACAGACTGGCAGAGCACTGTGGGGGTGTCATCAAGGACCTACAGACTAGCACAGCACTCTGGGAGTGTCATCTAGGACCTACAGACTAGCACAGCACTCTGGGAGTGTCATCAAGGACCTACAGACTAGCAGAGCACTCTGGGAGTGTCATCAAGGACCTACAGACTAGCAGAGCACTGTGGGAGTGTCACCAAGGACCTACAGACTAGCAGAGCACTGTGGGAGTGTCACCAAGGACCTACAGACTAGCAGAGCACTGTGGGAGTGTCACCAAGGACCTACAAACTAACAGAGCACTGTGGGAGTGTCACCAAGGACCTACAGACTAGCACAGCACTGTGGGAATGTCACCAAGGACCTACAGACTAGCACGGCACTGTGGGAGTGTCACCAAGGACCTACAGACTAGCACAGCACTGTGGGAGTGTCACCAAGGACCTACAGACTAGCACAGCACTGTGGGGGAGTGTCACCAAGGACCTACAGACTAGCACTGCACTGTGGGAGAGTCACCAAGGACCTAAAGACTAGCTCAGCACTCTGTGTCACCAAAAACCTAGCGACGGACACAGTACTCTTGGACAGTCACAATGACCTCTGGGAGAGTCACCAAGGACCTCTGGGAGAGTCACCAAGGACCTAAAGAATAGCAGAGCACTCTTGGAGAGTGACCATTGACCTTTAGACTGGCAGAGCGCTTAGGTAAAGTCTTCAAGGACATGTAGACTAACAGCGCACTCTGGTCACCAGGGACCTGAAGACTGGCAGAAACCTCTGGGAGAGCCACTAAGGATCTAAGGACTGACAGAACCTCTGGGAGAGTCACCAGAGACCTAAAAACTGACACGACAACCTGGGAGAGCGGCCAAGGACCTAAAGACTGACAGAATATCTGGGGGAGTCACCAAGAACCTAAAGACTGACGGAACACCTGGGTGAGTCACCAAGGATCTAAAGACTGTTAGAACAACTGGGAGAGTCATCAAGGACCTAAATACTGAGAGAACACTCTGGGAAAGTCACCGAAGAGTTAAAGACTGACAGAACATCTGGGAAAGTCACCGAGGAGCTAAAGACTGACAGAACACTCTGGGAGAGTCACCGAGGACCTCAAGATTGACAGAATATGTGGGAGTCACCAAGGACTTAAAGACTGGTGGAACACTCTAGGAGAGTCACCAAGGACCTACAGACTGACAGAACACTCTAGGAGAGTTGCCAGGGGCCTAAAGACAGGTAGAACGCTCTAGGAGAGTCACCAAGGAGTTAAAGACTGACAGAGCACTCTAGGAGAGTCACCGAGGACCTAAAGACTGACAGAACACTCCGGGAGAGTCACCTAGAACCTACAGACGACAGAACACTCCAGGAGAGTCACCGAGGACCTAAAGACTGACAGAACACTCCAGGAGAGTCACCAAGAACCTACAGACTGACAGAACACTCTAGGAGAGTCACCGAGGACCTAAAGACTGACAGAACACTCTAGGAGAGTCACCGAGGACCTAAAGACTGACAGAACACTCTGGGAGAGTCACCAATGACCTCAAGACTGACAGAACACTCTGGGAGGGTCACCAAGGACCTACAGACTGACAAAACACTCTGGGAGAGTCATCAAGGACCTACAGACTGACAAAACACTCTGGGAGAGTCATCAAGAACCTAAAGATTGACAAAACACTCTGGGAGAGTCATCAAGGACCTAAAGATTGACAAAACACTCTGGGAGAGTCATCAAGAACCTAAAGATTGACAAAACACTCTGGGAGAGTCATCAAGGACCTAAAGATTGACAAAACACTCTGGGAGAGTCATCAAGGACCTAAAGATTGACAGAACACTCTGGGAGAGTCATCAAGAACCTAAAGATTGACAAAACACTCTGGGAGAGTCATCAAGAACCTAAAGATTGACAGAACATCTGGGAGAGTCACCAAGGACCTACAGACTGACAGAACACTCTAGTAGAGTTACCAGGGGCCTAAAGATTGCCAGAACATCTGGGAGAGTCACCAAGGACCTAAAAACTGACAGAACACTTTGGGATAGTCACCGAGGACCTCAAGATTGACAGAACATGTGGGAGAGTCACCAAGGGCCTAAAGACTGACAGAACACTCTGGGAGAGTCACCAAGGACTTAAAGACTGGCGGAACACTCTAGTAGAGTCACCAATGACCTACAGACTGACAGGACACTCTAGGAGAGTTACCAAGGGCCTAAATATTGGTAGAACACTCTAGGAGAGTCGCCCACCAAAGACCTAAAGACTGACAGAACACTCTGGGAGAGTCACCGAGGACCTCAAGATCGACAGAATATGTGGGAGAGTCACCAAGGACTTAAAGACTGGTGGAACACTCTAGGAGAGTCACCAAGGACCTACAGACTAACAGAACACTCTAGGAGAGTTACCAGGGGCCTAAAGACAGGTAGAACACATTAGGAGAGTCACCCAGGACCTAAAGGCTGACAGAACACTCTGGGAAAGTCACCAAGGACCTAAAGACTGACAGAACACTCTGGGAGAGTCACCAAGAACCTAAAGACTGACAGAACACTCTGGGAGATTCACCAATGACCTAAAGACTGACAGAACACACTGGGAGGGTCACCAAGTACCTACGGACTGACAGAACACTCTGGGAGAGTCATCAAGAACCTAAAGATTGACAGAACATCTGGGAGAGTCACCAAGGACCTACAGACTGACAGAACACTCTAGTAGAGTTACCAGGGGCCTAAAGACTGCCAGAACATCTGGGAGAGTTACCAAGGACCTGAAGACTGACAGAACACTTTGGGATAGTCACCGAGGATCTCAAGATTGACAGAACATGTGGGAGAGTCACCAAGGACCTACAGACCGATGGCACACTCTGGGAGAGTCACCAAGAACTTAAAGACTGGCAGAACACTCTGGGAGAGTCACCAAGGACTTAAAGACTGGCGGAACACTATAGGAGAGTCACCAATGACCTACAGACTGACAGGACACTCTAGGAGAGTTACCAGGGGCCTAAATACTGGTAGAACACTCTAGGAGAGTCGCCCACCAAAGACCTAAAGACTGACAGAACACTCTGGGAGAGTCACCGAGGACCTCAAGATCGACAGAATATGTGGGAGAGTCACCAAGGACTTAAAGACTGGTGGAACACTCTAGGAGTGTCACCAATGACCTACAGACTGACAGAACACTCTAGGAGAGTTACCAGGGGCCTAAAGACAGGTAGAACACATTAGGAGAGTCACCCAGGACCTAAAGTCTGACAGAACACTCTGGGAGAGTCACCGAGGACCTCAAAATTGACAGAATATGTGGGAGAGTCACCAAGGGCCTAAAGGCTGACAGAACACACTGGGAGAGTCACCAAGGGCCTAAAGACTGACAGAACATACTGGGAGAGTCACCAAGGACCTAAAGATTGACAGAACACTCTGGGAGAGCCACCAAGGACCTAAAGACTGACAGAACACTCTGGGAGAGTCACCAAGGACCTAAAGACTGACAGAACACACTGGGAGAGTCACCAAGGACCTAAAGACTGACAGAACACTCTGGGAGAGTCACCAAGGGCCTAAAGACTGACAGAACACTCTGGGAGAGTCACCAAGGACCTAAAGACTGACAGAACAAAGCGTGTGACGTTAGCGCGTGTGTACGTGCGATGTGTGTTTGTGTCCATAGCACGTGACGCTTAGAGAGAGTGACGTATTTTCACGTATCCGTACACAAACTTACGCACGCACAAACGTACACATACCGTATGTTGTAAGTGTACTCACGTTTGACTATATTGTAGAGATGTATTAATGCTTTGTGTATGCAATGAAGGATGGTAGCATTAAAAGAAAAAAAAAGAGAGAGAGAGAGAGAAAGAGAGAGAGAGAGAGAGAGAGAGTGTGTGTGTGTGTGTGTGTGTGTGTGTGTGTGTGTGTGTGTGTGTGTGTGTGTGCGTGTGTGTGTGTGTGTGCGCGTACGCGCTGCCTGTCTTTGAGGGAGGGGGGACAATTATAAAGAAACCTTTATGGTTACAAGTCTACGTAAAAATCGATTAGAATATTTTTCTGTTTGAAATAATAGGCGTGACTGTCTTTTTATACATAATTTCATAGATGGATAGTATAGACACGTTTCCTAGATTCAGTTTCAGTTTCTCAAGATGACGTCTCCGAGCTCGGAATGAGTATTTGTGCTGTCGCCACTGGTGTCATGTGATGGTAGTGGTTGGGTTTGCCTCCCAAGTCTATCGTACCATAGACTATACCATTGGAAATAAGAGGGAAGCAGGGAGAATTTTAAATATCAACTAAGTAACATAACTCTTGAGAGTCACGGAGTTATCTCCCATGTAGAATTTCTCAAACCCAACACAGTTTGCGCTACCCACTGTATGCTTTGTGGCTGCGTCTATGCTAGCTGAATGGGTAGCGCAAACTGTGTTGGGTTTGAGAAATTCTACATGGGAGATAACTCCGTGACTCTCAAGAGTTATGTTACTTAGTTGGTACCATAGACTGCTGAAAAAACACACGACCATTTGCAGATATTTTGGCTTTTTGTCTTACAATAAGAAACGAAGATATTTATTCGAAACTTTGATTTTTGTTTTGTTATTGTTTTGCATTTGCTAACTGTACTTATTCATTTAGTTACTTGTCTATCATATGTAATGTATTTAATTTGTTATCGTTGATTTGTTGTTGGTTATTTTTTGTTTTGTTTTGTTTTTGTTTTTTTAGGGGGTGTCCTATTTCTGTTGCTGGAAATAAGAACTATTCCATGCATTTTCCAAACCCTCAACATCTATTTTTTTTTTCTTGTCCCTCTCTTATACTTTTTCTTTTATCATCAAAAATAAAATTACACCCACCCACCCTAGTTTTGTCCCCTTTCTCTATACGCCTGCAGACCTCCGCACACTTGCACCTCCGAACCAAATTACACAAATTAAGACATTAAATCCCGGGGACTTTCAGAGACTAGATAAGTCGGGGCAGAAGGTCCGGAGTGTCCAACCGGCCCGCCAGGTCATCAGGGGATGAAGACTTGGACCTCTTGTCTTTCTGCAGCAGGCGTGTCCAGACGGCCATGTAGGTGTGGTAACACTCGTACTCCGTCATGTCACTGGGGCAGGGGATGTTGTCCATGAGGGCCCGCTCTCCTCGGATCTGCCCGTCCTCCTTGTCTGTGAGACCGACAGGGATGAAGAAATAGACAAACAGATTTCTTTGTTTTATCATCATCATCATCATCGTCGTCGTCGTCGTCGTCATCATCATCATCATCGTTTTATCATCACATTATCATCCCATCAATCATCAATCATCATCGTCGTCGTCGTCGTCGTCGTCATCACCATCATCATCACCGTCGTCGTCGTCTTCATCATCATCATCGCCATCGTCGTCGTCATTATCATCATCATCTTCATCAACATCACCGTCTTCATCCTCATCATCGTTTTATCATCATCATCATCATCATCATCATCGTTGTCGTCGTCATTATCATCATCTTCATCAACATCACCGTCCTCATCCTCATCATCGTTTTATCATCATCATCATCATCATCATCATCATCATCATCATCATCATCATCATCAGTCGTCGTCGTCGTTATCATCATCATCATCATCGTCGTCGTCGTCGTCGTCACCACCACCACCACCATCATCATCATCATCACCACCACCACTACCACCACTACCACCATCATCATCATCATCACTATCATCATCATCACCATCATCATCATCATCATTATTTCATTTTAAGGACGATCGTACTTGGGCATTTTATTTGTGTTCACATTGATTTTTTTTTATGCTGTATTTTCTGCACCACTTTTGACCACGGAAACTGGGACAATTGTTCACACTGCTGTGATGACGATGGAAATGATGATAATCTTAACGCTACGGTGTTCACGTCTGGATTGAGAGTGACTGACAGGGCTGTACTCTTGCGTTTTCTTTCACAACATATCCTAGCATCAACCAGGCCGGAGAGGTACAGACACCTACGGCTGATCTGATCGACACCCTCAGTGACACATTGACAAAGTGGATGAGACTCATCTGTGTGGTCCCAGCCTTCCCAACGAGTCCTTAGCACGTTCAACTTGGGGTAGGAAGGAGCTAGTGGGTGCTGCAACTTCCCGCAATGAGTTTGACGGGACTAACGGGATTCGAACTTACAACCTTTCAGTCGTAGTCCTTTGCGTTCGGCATTGCCCCCATGTGACTGGTGACAAGATAAATACTTAATGCTACCAATTTTGAAGAACAAGGTCTCCCAACAGTGTAAAAATCGCTACTCACAGTTCCGTAGCTTTCGATGGCGTTCTCGCCATCTTCGTCAGCGCTCTAATGCTGTCTGCGTGAATCTCTACTCAGATCTCGCGAACATGGGATGAACCCAGTTCACGAGATCGAATCAGAGAATGGTACACCGGGGGCAGGGTGTAACGGCCCCGGTCCCTGTTGAGCGGGGGGTTGGTGGCTGCGATGTAGATGGCCTCCTTGACTTAAATACTTGTCTTGAAACTTAAGAACATTTTAGTACTTAAACTTCTGACTCTTGCACCCAGTCCACCAGCATCCCGCATCGTCAACAATGCTCGCAAAGCAAAAACTTAACCCTTTGACTCTCTCACCCCATCCACCAGCTTCCTGCAGAAAGCTAGTGGATAGGGTGAGGGAGTCAAAAGGTTAAGTTTTTGTAGTTGGTTGATAGGGTGCATGAGTCAAAGGGTTAACGATAGTATGGTAGCTTGGTCCGTTACCTTTGTCTTTTGAGGGCTATGCTGATAATGTCCCCCCATGAGAATGCCGGCCCGGGACTTTCAGTATAAATTCAAGATCCAAGATTTTTTATTTGTCCCTTCCTAACTTCGTCTTCTAATATTGGTGGTCCTTCAA
>JAPXFY010000019.1:21603964-21631464 GCA_030674185.1 Monoplex corrugatus
TGTGTAGTCTGCTTTGTTTCTCGTCAGTTAGTTATCTGCAATCAGATTTAAAACAATAATAGTAATAATAATGATAATAATAATAATAATAATAATAATAATAATAATAATAATAATAATAATAATAATAATAATAATAATAATAAAGTAAGTTTTAGGACGCTTGTTCCTTTGGAGAGCTCCAAGCGCCATTACAATTTCTTAAGAAGGCAAGAATATTTACACACTCATCCACAAAACTGCTCATCCGCACGCAAGTATATATACACATATCACCATAAAAGTATACATATAAAGCAAGACTGGAAAAGCAAGACTGTTGAGCATGCTGGAGGAATCGGAAGACATTATCGTGAGATCAGTTCAGCCAAAGCTGAGAACTGGCAAAAAATGGAAAGTCCAAGAGGCTGTAAACAATGCCAAGAGAAACCTCAGCATCAAAGAAATAATTGGACACACGCAAACCAATAGACAGGGACTGGGAGCAACAAAAATGCAGTGGTGGTCCAAAGCCAAAAGGAAGGGAAAAAGAGACATGATCATACAGGAGTTGAAGAAAGAAGAAGATGTCAAAAGAGTGCAGAAGGCAGTCCAGCAAGGTCAACAGGGGCAATGGACAACATGGGACAGTGCACTCCAAAGAAGTCTCAGCTGGAACGATATGTGGCACATGGCTCCTCTAAGGATAAGCTTCCTCCTCAGATCTGTATATGACCTGCTCCCCTCGAATGCAAACTTAGTGAAATGGGGGAAATCAGATGACCCAGCATGTCCGCTCTGTCAGAAGAAACAAACAGTGGAACATGTCCTAAGCTCTTGCAAAGTAGCGCTAGCCCAAGGAAGGTATACATGGAGGCACAATCAAGTTCTAAACGCACCAATTGCTATGACAACGTTCTACAAAGCAGGAGGGAAACAGGTCTGGCCCGAAATTGCTGACAACCAGCACATTGCCAAAGGGTCTTCTGGGTGGAGCAGTCGACTGGGAGTGTACAGCAGACCTCCCAGAGTGGAGAAATTACCCAGATGTCATCAGCAAGACAGGCATAAGACCAGACATCGCTCTCCACTCTGACTCCTCGAAACAAGTGATTCTGATAGAACTCACTGTGCCATACGAAAGCAGAATGGAAGAAGCACATATCTACAAGATCGAAAAATACGCCGGTCTTGCCAGCACCCTGAAGAAAGCAGGTCTGCGGGTCAAAATCTTCGCCATAGAGGTCGGGGCAAGAGGGTTTGTGGGCACCTCCGCTTATGATCTCATGAAACAACTCGCCATTTCTGGGAAGAAGAAGACTAGAGCCCTTAAAGCGATGGCAGAGGCAGCAGAAAGGAGCTCAAGCTGGATCTGGGCAAGGAGGAACCAAAAGTGAACTTCATAAGGATTAAATCCCCTACGGATGATGTGTGCCCCGTTAGCACATTGGTAAAACCGCGTACCGCAGTTCTGAAGCGCAGAATCGCCCAGGTTCGCTCCCCGGCGTGGGAAAAAAAAATAGACAACAGCAGAAGGGCATCCAGGAGTCATGACCTGGATGTGGCCCGGCCCCCCGAGAGTGTAAGGAGTTCAGGGCCGAAACACTTGTCTAAAGGGGGTTACTTCTCTGAAGACCTTCTGTTGTCTAGCTCTCCCTAGAGTTTCTTTCTATCTATCTAGATTAACAATTTTAGGTGATTCATTTTATCGTCAAGGAAGCATTCAGCTTTGTAATCAGTCAGGAGTAATCTACCATTTCTTTGCTGATGACTCATAACTGAACTGCTCTGCGCTTTCCTAGTGAAATTAAAAGAAAAGATTGTTGAAACAAAGCTGCCTACACTCCAAAAGAAGTTGAAAATGAATGAAGGAGGAAAAAGCTCACGTGCATAGGTATGAAGTCATACCTCAAAAAAGTAACCTTAGAAGACCATGGCTGTCATACACTGTAGTCGTCAGCATGTCCAAAGGGATTTTGTGCATTCCGTGATGAGTCCCTGACTGTAGTCGTCAGCAAGTCCAAAGGGATTTTGTGCATTCTGTGATGTGTCCCTGTCTGTAGTCGTCAGCATGTCCAAAGGGATTTTGTGCATTCTGTGATGTGTCCCTGTCTGTAGTCGTCAGCATGTCCAAAGGGATTTTGTGCATTTCGTGATGTGTCCCTGTCTGTAGTCGTCAGCATGTCCAAAGGGATTTTGTGCATTCTGTGATGTGTCCCTGTCTGTAGTCGTCAGCATGTCCAAAGGGATTTTGTGCATTCTGTGATGTGTCCCTGTCTGTAGTCGTCAGCATGTCCAAAGGGATTTTGTGCATTCCGTGATGAGTCCCTGTCTTTGTCAAGTTAAAGACCCATACGCAGTCAAGTCTCCAGCTACTGACGCCGCTAACAAGCTGCGTAGCTTTCATTCCATCTGAACGAAATTACTGTAACTCTTATTTTAGCTGGGTTTTCTGATGACAAGATATCCAAACTCCAATGAATCCAAAACTGTGCAGCTCGAATTGTAGGCTACTTTGGATCCCCCCCCCCCCCCCCCCGTGGGGATGCAGGGGCCTCTTTCAGTTTTTATAGTATTCCCCCACCTTCGGGAAATTATGTGCTAGAAATTTCCTCTTTTCTGTCACTCCCGTTGTTTCTGCCTTGTTCCTTTGCTTTCTGTCATTTCTTCTTATCATTATCTGCCTTGCTGGTCCTTTCACCTGTATGATTCGATAAAGTCTTACGTACTTTTTCTTAGGTTTGATAATGGGGAGGTGGGATATGCGGAAGCAATTTTAGGTGATTTATGCCTGTTTTCATACATGTTTTGGTGTCCCTAGGTATGCTTAAATTTGTATTCAGGTGTGTTTTTTAAATCCCCTGTGCGATAAATTGGTCGGAGTGGTCAACACCAGCGGCATCTCCTTAGATTATGTGTTCGAATGCATTGATATATGTACTTAATTTTCTTTTCTTTTCTTTTTTTCCTGTTGAAGTTTTGTGTGTTGAAACAATGGCTCTATGCAGTCCACTGGGCTTTAAACAACAGTAACAATAAGAAGAACGATACTTTGGAAGAGCAGACGGTGCAGCACAAAGGCATTTTATGTAAAGGCTGCATTGTCTTCCCGTCAAAGCACGAACTGAATATGAAATCGCCACAGTCTATTGTCAGTGTCTAAGTCTGAAACCATGCCAACATATAAAGCGTCTAGAGCACTGAGACGTTAAGGAGCCTCTGTCTTGACAGTATCTTAGTTCTGACTACTTGCAAAAACTCCTGTGTTTTCGGCCCAACATGGAATTACTTCCCAGTGCCTTTAATACAAAGTAAACGTCTGCTTCTTTTCAAATGCACTTCAAAACGTGTCACTTTAGAAAAAAGCTCTAGAACAGCAGATTTATGTCTACGACTCCTAAGTCAGGTCATGCTGCTCCTCATCTATATGACGGTGTGTGTGTGTGTGTGTGTGTAAGAGAGAGAGAGAGAGAGAGAGAGAGGAGAGAGAGAGAGAGAGAGAGAGTGAGAGAGAGAGAAAGAGAGAGAGAGAGACAGAGACGCTTGACGCGCTTAGCGCGCCATTTATTGACGTAACCATATACATAGTTGTAGCGCCAAGGGGTATAACTCATTCCTCTCATGCTGGCAACAAATGTAAATAAAGGGAAACAAAAGAAACAAAAAATGGAAGATTCAAATAGAAAGCGACAAAAAAAATAATTTTTTTTACAATATTTACAAGACGAAAACAACAGTTTTACAGTAGAAATGGACGTGTGTGACCTTCCAACCATGCCTAATATTGAACTTTACTGTTTTGGTTAAGGAAAAGCTATCAGTTTTAACAGAAAACTTTTTCATATTGAAATTAAAGCAGCAATGTTCTTTTTCTTATCCCATGTGCTTCCGCGATATATTTGGAAATTGACCGTAAATTCTCTGTTTTTTTCACATGTTAATATTGACCTTAGATCATGTCTTAACACTGCTCTGGAGGAAAATATATAACATCTATTTCTAACAGTGCTATAAACTTCACATTCAAAAATAAAATGATTTTCGTCTTCCTTTTTTTGGTGGCATAATCTACAAAGTAAACCATCCTCACTGCTCCGCTGAAACCATCTTTGACTCTCATCAAGACCAAGCGATCTTGTTCTAAAACTTGCAAGTAGGTTCCGGTGCCATCTATTTGTAACAACTGAAAGATGTTTTTCTGCCTGGAAAATGTTTTTAAAGGAGAAATACCATGTACATTTTGTATCTTCTTCTACCTGGGAATACCAATTTTGTTTATAAGAGCTAATTAAACGGTCTTTTAATTCAGATGGAAATGCAATTTCACTACCTACACCCTGACTAATCCAAACTATTCCAAACCCATTATTTGTCAAAATGTTCTTTAAATTGTTTATCCAATTATGTTTTCCTCTTTCTGTTCGTGTATCATCATATCATAAGCCTGTCTACATAATTTTGTTGTTGGTAGTTTCAACATTCTTAGCCAGTACTTTACACACTTAACGTTTGTACGAATACTTAACGGATATCTGCCACTTTCTCCATACGCCATTTTATTAGACGAATGAATTGGCACATTGAGAAAACGTTTGCAAATGTATGTACAATTTCTATGTGTTTATTTTCTAAAGTATCCCAAACTTCTACGTATGTTAGTATTGGTTCAATTTGTGTATCAAAAAGTTTCCAATAAAGACAGGGGTCAACAGAGTTTGATTTTTTCATTGCTCTCAGTATTTCAATTACGCCCCTTTTTGCTTTCGTACACATTTCCGTCCAGGCTGCTGTTAGGCTTAATTTCGTAGTAAAAATCAGTCCAAGAACAGATCACTTTAACCTGACAATCCCCATACCGCCAATTTTCATTTTTTTTGAAAGGTGCCCACCCTTACGGAAAACAAGTATATTAGTTTTATCAAAATTAACAGTTAAATATAATCTGTCTGCTTCTTGTTTTAGAATGTTTAACTGATTTTGTAGTCCAATGGCTGTATCCGAGATGAGTACTACATCATCCGCAAATAACATTGAAAAAAACTTCAATAGCTCCTGGGATAGTTTGTACAACGTGCCGTCCATTTTTGGATAATTAAATAGCTAATTCATTTATGAAAAAAGAAAACAATTGAGGACTCAATAAACATCCTTGCTTCACTCCTCTTGGACAGTTGAAAAAGTCTGTGTACAAGCATTTATGTCTCACACAAGCTAATACTGTATCATAAATTCCTCTCACCGCTCTATACAGTTTTCCATTCACGCCACACTTTCGCAATACAATAAGAAGAGAGAGGGAGGGAGAGAGAGAGAGAGAGAGAGAGAGGAGAGAGAGAGAGAGAGAGAGAGAGAGAGTAAAGAGAGAGAGAGAGAGAGAGACAAATAGACAGAGAGAGGGACAGACAAACAGGGACAGAGAGACAGAAAGAGACAGACAGACAGATAGAGAGAATCTTGTCCATGAGTTACACGCCCAACACTAAAAAAAAAAAAAAAAAAAAAATAATAACTGATACCGTCATTCTCAGAACTGACATCTTTAAATCCACCCATGGATATTCAGTAGCTACCTTTCGGAACGTCTCCCAGTTTCACAGTATTCACGAAGAGTTATTTCACGTATCTCATGAATTGATTACCTTTTCAACAGTCCACCAATCAGATTAGTTATTACAGTTTGGAGTTTGTTCTAGAGGGATTTATCACACTTGGACAATTCTGTATACACTCCACCCAAATCCACCAGCAAAATTATCTGGCAGACTCCTTGAACCTACCCAAAATCCTATGCACTGACAGGGTCTTGAAATGGGGAGGGGTGGAAGAAGGATTCAGTGGAACACTCAGCTGACATCAAACAGACCGATGGAATATTAAGAAAGGCGCGAGCAGTCCAATTTATACATTTGTGGGCTGGGCCTGAAGTAGAAATGTCAGATCTTATGTCCGCCGCTCTGCCCAAAGAACCAGTCTGGCTGTGTTACTACAGAGAAAGAGACAGAGAGAGAGACAGAGAGAGACAGAGAAAGAGAGAGAGAGAGAGAGGATTCAATGTTTAGCAGTAAATGATTATGCAACGCAAACCAACCAAGAGCTCACGCAATATAAGCCAGCAAAATTGTTATTTGAAAGTAACCAGTGAAAAGGTAACATCGCATACAGCAGAGGAAAAGCAATGAATTTAAAATTTCCGTTTTTCACAATTAATATTCAGGCTGACTGATTCTTCTAACAGAGCCATGGACTCCACATCTGCTTCTGGAGTTCATTCCCACACCGGAACATTAAAAGCCGGCTTCTTCACTGCTTATCTGATTGTGTCTTTCATTCTGGAAGTATCAGCTTAGTGTTTCATAGGTCCCTTTCCCCCCATCCTCATCTAAAGACTTTGCTAGCACATAATATTTTACGTTTGGGGGCGGGGGGGTGGGGGGCTCGCCAGGTTATCGCTGGCAATTTTTGGTGCAGCGCATATGTATTATCCGAGTGCAGTGAATCCGTCTTGAACACAAACTCCAAACTGCAATCAACAGATCAGTCAGTGACATTGTGTAGTGGTTAACTAGCTACGATCCGCCTATTCAAGATCGAATGTCACGGATGTCATAGTGTTTGTATTGTTTTTAACTATTAATTATGATAATGTATAGACTGTCGTTGGACAAGGCCTGGATAAACAACAATAGCAACAACAACAACAACAACAACAACAAAAATAAGTAAATGAATAAAACGAAAAACGAAACACACAAAAAGGCGTATATGATGTTCATTTCATACCCCCGTAAATACAATCTCTGTCTGTCTGTCTGTCTGTCTGTCTGTCTGTCTGTCTGTCTGTCTGTCTGTCTCTCTCTCTGTCTGTCTGTCTGTCTGTCTCTGTCTGTCTCTGTCTGTCTGTCTCTGTCTGTCTGTCTGTCTGTCTCTCTCTCTCTCCCTCTGTCTCTCTGTCTGTCTGTCTGTCTCTCTCTCTCTCTCTCTCACACACACACATACATACACACACACACACACACACACACACACACACACACACACACACACACACACACACACACACACACACACACACACAGAGGTCTCACCTAATGGTTGCACTTTCACTCCAGAGCCGGGTACGCTTTATCCCAGTCAGAAGTTCGTAGACTTTCTAGTTTCACGCGTAAACCTTCAGGCCTCTGATGCTGATCATGTAATGAAAACCAGCAGAATGTTCAGACAAATGTAAAATCGAAACTACCATGAACTGTCCCAGAACGCTTATTAACAAAATGATCATACAATTAAACGCTCATTCAGTGTAAACCAGCAAAGCTGTGAATTAAAATTAAATCAGTGAAAATATCAGTTCACATACAGCAGGGGAAAAGTGTTGAATTTACACTTTAGGCTTTTCACCGTCAATTCTTTTTGCCTGATTCGTGGATTACTGGTAGTTGATTTGTTTTCGTCCACATTTCATAAGTTCACACTGTTCACGACTGAAGAATTCCTCATGCCTCCAAGCACTTCGGTGAAAAGAAACGAGAGAAGGAGACACAGAAAAGAACAATTACCACTGGTGAGGTGTAGGCGAGAAGTTGGGCGAAAAAGAACAAAAAAATAAGTCCTTGATCTTCTTTCAAGAAAACGTCATTCAGTTGACTCTACAAAACAGCAAATGGCTGATTTCCTGATCATTTGTCACGGGAGTGTCGTCTATTCTGGTCAACTTGCAAATGGCTGACTTCCGGTGTAGCTCATCCCTATTTGGCGAAGACGCACACGTCTGGCAATTTGAATGTAGTGCACTTTTTTTTATGGCAGCCACTTTGATGTCTTCAGCTTTCTGTGAAAACTGATACCGTCTGTTATATCACGAATGGTCGACAAGATGTTTCTGTCTGGCATATATGTATAGATCAAGTATCTATCTTCAAAGAGAGCAGCTCAAGTTCGCTTCGGGGGAGAAGGATGCCGAAGCAATCCACTGTCATTCTTCTCCTCCAGAAATGAAGATTTCTTAGCTTGTACGTAGGATAAGTTGCTACTAATATTGTCACCCATAACAGAAAATTCCGCAAAAATCAAAAGCTACGTGTCAGATTGCCTATAGGTTTTTGTTTTGTTTTCGTTTTCACTTTCCCCTAAAGAGGACAAAAAGCCTGTAGCAGAGATTAATTGCTTAAAAATCCCAAGAAATAGACAAGTCCCTATGTGTTAAATTCATCTATTTATTTTGAGTGACTTGTTGTTTTGTTTATGTTCAGCTTGAATTTCCTAGAATAAGGGAACGACAGAAGTTAGCTGCCTATGTAATACCGAAACTGCGCATATGTGAAATTTTGTGTATTCAGTTTGTTAACCCTTTTTGGTTTGTTTCAACAAGATGGAAATTTCCTTAAGAAAAGGCACAGATAATGGCTGCTTATGCAGTCTAGAACTGCGCACTAACACTGACCGATTTGCTGACGCCTGCAGATGTTTGGGCCTTACACTAAGTCTCAGCAAAACAGAAGCCATAACAGCCTATTTTTCAACCAACACCATCTCAGGATTTTGGCATCTCACCACCTCCGACTGTCATCAATAACCAGTCGACAGGTTCAAGACTCTAGACAAGTTCTGCTAGCTGGGCAGCACAATGAGCAGCAGTGGGTCGCTTGATGCCGAAGTGGCGCTATTCATGTCTAAGAGTAGCTTTGCCTTTTGGAAGGTTGACCGAGAGGCGCAAGACTATGGCATCAGGCTGACCACAAAGATTGTTGTTCACATGCGGTAGTCCTGAGCGCTCTGCTTACTGCTGCCAGATCTGGAATACCTACCGACGGCACATTCAACAGCGGGAACGGTTCCACCAAAGATGTCTGCAAGGTCTGTAACACCATGTGGCAAGATCAAGTGTCCAACCTCCAGGTTCTGCCAAGTATAGAGTTACTACTGTCAATGCAGACTTGACTGGACAGGACACTTTGTATGGTAAGACAACTCCCATCACAAAGATGCTTCTTCACGGACAGCTGAAGCAAGGACATCGTGATCAGGGGAGACCACTAGTGCGATACAGGGATACTCCAAACGTCAACCTCATCAGCTTGTTGCATCGATACCATCAGCCGGGAAGAAATTGCTACAACAGAATCAGCTGGTGACTGCATTTCATGCAAGGTACAATCACGTTAGAACAGAGCACAACAGCTGCTGTTTAACAAAAGAGGGACCAGCGGAAACAGAACTCAAGACACCAGGAGTCCTTCCCAATCAGCAGCTGCGGAAGAACGTGTGTCTCCAGGATCGGTCTTTGTATCCAACATGAAGACCCATACCAACCGATCAAAGACCAGTATGTCTACTACACATCCGTCGAATCAACGGAAAAGTCCATTACGGTCCAGCAAAAGAGATCAGCAACAGGACGTTCGTATTGAAACTACCCATTACTTTTCTTACAGACTTCTTTGTCTCACTATCAATGAATTTTTCTTAACAAAAGATGCAAGACAGAAACTATCTTGTTATCAATAATCTGGAAAAAGAAAATCTGCGTGTGTTAAAAACTACTTATTAATTTTCTCACGAGCTTCTTGAAATGTTTCACTCAGTATCAACCTCCTAGCAAAAGACAGACAGCAAGGATACAGCTACCTTTATAGTCCCTGTAAAGAGACGACCGGCGTATGGATGGAAACTGTGTATCAATGTTCATACAGTGTGTGCCTCTCTCTCTCTCTCTCTCTCTCTCTCTCTCTCTCTCTCTGTGTGTGTGTGTGTGTGTGTGTGTGTGTGTGTGTGTGTGTTGTGTGTGTGTGTGTGTGTGTGTGTGTGTGTGTGTGTGTGTGTGTGTGTGTGTGTGTGTGTGTGTGTGTTGGGAGGACGTAGGAGGCATGAAATTTGTCACTGTGGGAAGATCAATCAACTCCTTCAACTTCCGTTCCCGCCCTTCCCAGAAAATCACTGCCAACCAGTCTGATCGACTCCACCCCCTCCCTAACTATCTCTTTTTTGTCATAGACGATCTCTCTCTCTGTCTGTCTGTCTCTGTCTGTCTGTCTGTTTCTCTCTCTCTCTCTCTCTCTCTCTCTCTCCTCCCTCTCTCTCTCTCTGTCCTGTCTGTCTGTCTGTCTGTCTCTGTCTCTCTCTCTGTCTCGGTCTGTCTGTCTCTCTGTCTGTCTGTCTCTGTTTCTGTCTGTCTGTCTGTCTGTCTCTCTGTGTCTCTGTCTGTCTGTCTGTTGTCTCTTGTCTGTCTGTCTGTCTCTCTCTCTCTCTCTTTCTGTCTGTCTGTCTAACTGTCTCTCTCTCTCCCTCTCTCTGTCTCTGTCTCTCTGTCTCTGTCTGTCTGTCTCTGTCTGTCTGTCTCTCTCTCTCTCTGTCTGTCTGTCTCTCTGTCTCTGTCTGTCTCTCTGTCGGTCAGTCTGTCTCTGTCTGTTTCTGTCTGCCTGTCTCTGTCTGTTGTCTCTCTCTCTGTTTGTCTGTCTGTCTCTGTCTGTCTGTCTGTCTCTCTCTCTCTCTCTCTCTCTCTCTCTCTCTCTCTCTCTCTCACGCTCATCCTTTCAAAGAATGAAGAATGATATTAGAAGTAAGCCCTTTCGATGTGTTAGCAGGAAGTTTACTAATGTTTAACCCTTCGACCCCCGCACCCTATCCACTGGCATCTGGCATTGTCAACCATGCTAGCAAAGCAAAAACTAAAACCTTTTCACTCTTTCACCTTATCCATCAGCTTTCTGCAAGAAGCTGGTGGATGGAGTAAAGGAGTAAAAGGGTTAAATTTTTGCGGTTGGTGGATAGGGTGCGGAGTCAAAGAATTCGAAGTGATGCAAAACTGATAGATTGCATCAGCTGTATTTACGTGGTAGGGTGGGGGGGGGGGGGGTAAATGGATGTGTATGTAACAAGGGGATGGTACTGGTCTGATGTTATTGTCCTTGTTCATAAACGAACCAGCAGTGGAAGTAATCAACAGCGGGAACATGGCGCAAGGTGTAAACAGGTTATTTTGAATTACTTGTATTGCGTTTTGCAGATGACGTAGTTTTATTTTCAGAATCTGTTGCTGGATTACAGGCACAACTTAACAGTATGTATCAAGCGTCGTCAAAACTTTGTTAAAAAGTAAATGTGAACAAAAGTAATATTGTCCTCTTAGGAAAGGAAGATATTCAGCTTCCATGAAAAAATGGCCTTTTAAATGGAGTAGTTATGGTTGTGGGATTCCGTTTTCAACAAAGCTGAGCTTTGCTTCTGCAATCAGGATCTGGCAGAAATCATTATCATCATGTGCCCTGCCGCATGGTGTTGGCGATCATGGCCCTCGATATGCATTAATCCGCTGTCGCTGCAAGTACATCTCCCACCCTCTCTCTCCTCAGCCACCCTTTTCTCCCTGGGTCTACCTGGTGTTCTCTTTCCTTCCAACTTGCCTGTTGTGACCAGGTGCTCTAATTCCCCTTTCTTCATAAAATGTCCCATACATGTTGCTTGTCTTTTCCTAATCTTCTTTATCAATGATCTTCTTGTGTCTGCCTCCATCAAGACTGTCTCGTTTGTTTTCTTTGTTGTCCATGGAACTCTCAACATTCTTCTTAGAAAACAATCTCGGCTGCCTCAATCTTGTTCTACTGATATAACATATGAAATATTTGATGCGCAGATTCAGCTTATTACTCAATATAGTGTTGAGTTGTGGAATCTCGATGATACAGTTTGTGATTGTGAAAAAGTACATTTATTTGATTTAAAAAGATGCTGTGAGTTGAAATGCCAACGCCAAACAATATTGTTTATGGAGAAACAAACCGTGTCCCATTTACATAAATTCTCTGCTGAGATGTTTTGAAAAAAGATGCTGGGAGTAGAAATGTCAACGCCAAATCTTGTTTATGGAGAAGTAAACAGGAGTCCCATTTTCATAAATTCTCTGCTAAGTTGTATTCGTTTCTAGTTGAAATTAACATGAATGGACGAAACTAGAATACCAAGAAAACCTTTCCAAATGTTGCTGATTTAGGTGGATGAGATGAAAGAAATTGGCATTCCAGGATTCGTTGCTAATTGTATCAACTGGTATTTGGTTTTTGTGTGGATAACCCAAGGTATGGAAGGAATTCACTCATTTCTACGCGACATTAACGATAGATTAATGGCATGTAGATGGCAAGAGTGGCATTTTCATGTTTAAAACAGTAAAAGGTTTGATATGTCTGGAACGTTTTGTAGAATTCCTGATCTCAAAACATATTTTACAATGAAAAAATTAGAAATATGTTAGTATCATTATCAGTACAAAAGACACACTGAAACGAATCTAATTTGTGCTGTATGCAACAATGCCAAACAAAGTTAATACATTTTGTTTTGTGCTGTCCTCTACTCGGCAGCTCAAGAGAACAACACATACCATTGAAATTTTATAAATCCCAGGAGAGTTTCGGCTGAATTTGTTAATAGCATCTAAGTTTAAAAGTACTGTTAGAAACGTGTCCTTTTATTTGTATAAAGCATTTAAACTGCGATATACTGTCATTTCTTGATGTACAAAAAAGTGTAAAATCGTCAACTAGCTCACATGCAGTTGTCAGGACATGAAAGGCGTGTGTATTCGTATTTCTTCTAAAGAGGCGATGGCCTATACATTAACATATCATCGGAATTTCTCTCTGTCTCTGTCTGTCTGTCTGTCTGTCTGTCTGTCTCTGTCTCTCTCTGTGTCTCTCTGTCTCCTCTCTCTCTCTCTCTCTCTCTCTCTCTCTCTCTCTCTCTCTCTCTGTCCATCCTCCTTTCTTTCCCTATGTCTTTTGTCTCTGTCTTCCACTGACTGTTTCTCTCTCAGAGTCTGTCAGCTTATGTCTGTCTGTCTGTCTATTTGTCTGTTTGTCTGTCTCTCTACCTCTGTCTGTCTGACTGACTGTCTGTCTGTCTGTCTGTCTGTCTGTCTGTCTCTCTCTCTCTCTCTCTCTCTCTCTCTCTCTGTCCACCCCCTTTCTTTCCCTATGTCTTCTGTCTCTGTCTTTCTCTGACTCTGTTTCTCCCTCAGAGTCTGTCAGCTTATGTCTGTCTGTCTGTCTGTCTAACTCTCTCTCTCCCTTTCTGTCTCACTCTTTTCCTCTCTCTCTCTCACTCTCTCTCACTATATTTGTCTCACTCTCTGTCTGTCTGTCTGTCTGTATCTCACTATTCGCCTCTCTCTCTGCTTGTCTGTCTGCCTGACTCTCTCTCTCTCTCTCTCTGTGTCTCTGTCTGTATGTCTGTCTGTCTGTCTGTCTGTCTCTCTCTCTCTCTCTCTCTTTCTGAGTCGTGTCCCTCTCTTCTCTGTAGGAACAAGGCAAACGCTGTGGTAATAGAGACCTAAACTTTTCATGGGACTTTCATTCTGAGGGCGGCCCACATTCTCTGTCTCTCTCCGTGCAGGGTCAGGAACATACTCATAGCTGGACGGACTGGAGGCTAAGCGCACAAAGGTTTTACCGAGTCAGGTCTGATGCCGTGCCGTGTCGTGCACTTGGAAGGCGAGAGCTCTACGCTTATGCCAAGGCCGATCTTTTGCCCTCACCCAGATCTCTTTCTCTCTCTTTCCATCCCCCACCTCCACCCCTCTTCCACCACCATCTCATCATCAGGTGCCTTGCCGCATGGCGTTGGCGATCATGGACTACCCTCTGTCTCTATCTCTTGTTGCCTCAAGCATCTCTTCCACCCTCTTTGTCTTCAGCCACTCTGCAAGTCCCTTTGGTATCTTCTCCCTGGGTCTACCTGGTGCTCTCTTTCCCTCCAGCTTTCCTGTTGTGACCAGCTGCTCCAGTTCCCCTTTCCTCATAAAATGGCCTATAAATGTTGCCTGTCTTTTCCTAATCTTCTTTATCAATGATCTCTTGTGTCTGCCTCCATCAAGACTGTCTCGTTTGTTTTCTTTGTTGTCCGTGGAACTCTCAACATTCTTCTTAGAAACCACATCTCTGCTGCCTCAATCTTGTTCTAGCTTTACTTGTTGACTGTCCACGCCTCGCAACCGTATAACAGTATTTGTTCTATATAGCATTCAAGAACTCTTTCCTGATGTTAATTGATAGGCATTTGTTGGTAAGAATGTTTTCATCTTCTTGAATGCTGTTTTGGCTTGGCCGATTCTGCTGGCTATTTCTGATGTGCATATGCCGTCTAGTGAAATGATCATTCCCAGGTATTTAAACTTATCAACGAGTCTCAAGGTTGTGCCGTTTGCTGTTATTTTGCATGAGGGGATTTCATGTTTTTTTTCTGATCACCATGACTTCAGTCTTTCTGCTGTTTAGTTCCAACCCCTTACCTTTGCTTTCTATTTCTAGTATATTCACAAGGTTTTGTAGGTCCCTTTCATTTTCTGCAATCAGCACGGTGTCATCTAGTATCGAATGTTGTTTATCATTTTTCCTCCAACTTTAATCCAGGATCTTCCTCTAGGTTTCTCATATGTTTTCGCTGTAAAGTGAAAACAGATTTGGTGACAAAACACAACCCTGTCTGACTCCTCTTTTGATGTTTTGGAAAGAGCTTATATCGTTTTCTATCTCATTGCAGCTGTTTGTTTCCAATACATATTTCTGATTATTCGTAGATCTTTTCCATCAATATTGAGTCTTTCTAGTTGGTTGATCAATTCTTCATGTCTTACCCGATCAAAAGCCTTGTATAATCAACAAAGCATAAATATAAATCCTTATTCATCTCGATTGACCTCTGTATGATAGTTCTTAGGGTGTACATAATGGCATTGATAGTTCCTTTCACTTCTAGAAATCCACACTGTTCATCTGCTGTTTCTCTTTTGATTCTATTCCTTGACCTCATCATGATTATTCTTAATAGGATTTTTGTTACATGACTCATCAAACTGATTGTGCGATGGAGTTCGCATTCCATAGCCCCTGCTTCTTTGGAAGTGCAATGAAAATTGATTTTGACATATCTTTGGGGATTTTTCCAGTGTCGTAAATTTCATTTAGGAGGACTGTTATTTTTTCAATACCAAATTCCTCCAGGGCTTCAATCATCTCTGTAGCCCTGAATTTGTTTTGAACATGTACATTAAATTTTTTACGTGTCACTTCATCTGTCTTTAACAGTCCAAGATTTAGTTTGATATTGCTTTTGATCTGTTTCCTTTTCCTTAATTTCAGCCTAAATCTTCCCACTACAGGATTGTGGTACTGTTGCAGTCTGCGCCTGGTAGTGTTTTTGCTGACAGTAAAGAATTTCTAAATCTTTTATTAATCAGGATGTAGTCATCTGATTTTTGGTATTATCTCCTGACTCATCCAAGTCCATTTTCTTCTTTTAGGCTGCTCAAACCAGGTGTTTCCTACTATGAACTCGTTCATCTGTGCCCATTCTACAAGTTTCCCTCCCCTTTCATTTTGTGTACCAAGGCCATGAGGTCCAACTATGTCCTCCACCCTATCCTGTCCCACTTTAGCATTAAAATCTCCCATTATTACTGTAACTTCTTGTGATTTACATCAGGGCCTTGGCCATCTCTAATACTTTGTAGAAGTTGTCGATGTCTTCCTGAGTACTTCGGATGTTGGTGCGTACCCTGAATGATGTTGATATCAAATGGCCTGCCTCCCAATTTGACCAGCAAAACTCTGTCGGACACAGCCCAGTATCCCTTAACTGTTTTTGATTAATCCCTGTCCATTACGATACCTACTCCTCTTTCATGTGATTTCCACCAGAGTATATTACTGTATACTCACCTGATATTATCATGCATGCCCCCTTCCATCTCACTTCCCCTAGTCTAAAATACTAATGTTAAGCCTTTCCATCTCCATTTTGATATTGTCTAATCTACCTTTTGCAACAATGTTCTCATGTTCCATGTTGCGATTTTGGTATTTTTGAGTTTGGTAGCAGTAGCTTGCTGACGGTCTGGTGTCATCTGCGCCGCATAACGGTCCCTACCAGACCAGGAGCCCTATTTACAGTCGTTATCTTCATTTTTCTTCTTTTGTCTTCCATGATTTTGCTGGGGAGAATACGATGGAGGTTTCCCGTTGCCTTCCATCGGTTTGTTTACGGTCTCTCCGCTAGCCTTTGTCGTTCCCACGACAACCTACAAGGCAGTGGGTGATTTTTTTTCAGGGTTACCTCCCTTAGCCTTATTCTCTCCCGAGATGTCCACAAGGCAGTGGAGCTATTCACCCATAGCTTGGGGATCTGGTTCGTGGACACCAGGGCATATCACATGTGGTGGGCCTGCGTGCCGCACGTCTTGGGGGCCAGACCTCCTCCGAGTCCCTCGAGATTTAGCCTGAGTCCGTGAGGTACTCAATTACCGCATGTCGCCATGAGGAGGCACAACGTAGGGCTTGCTGATGGAGAGGCTATGTACTGACAGGAAGAGATTACGCATTCGCTCTTCTTTTCGCATAGCTGTGCTTGCAGCTAGCCAGTGTAGCCAGTGGTGCAGGCTGAAAGTGAGAGGTGACATGCACGCAGTCACAAGCCGACACACTAGACGCGTCACATCTGCCTTTGACACACCTTCCATCACATCTGCTGACACATCTTCACTCCATTCTTTCCACGTCCAGCAGAAAAAAAAAAAAAAGGGGGGGGGGGGGGGGGAATGCGGTCGGTGAGAATGACACAAGGCATAAACAAAAATCGTAGTGTTTCTTCGAGTGCCCCCGACACAACAAAAGCGGGGGGCAACTCTGGGCAGGAAATGAACAGGGCCCACAACTCTTCTGGCCCCTTGTGTTCGGCTTCATGCAACTCTTGTCATGATTATGATGTTGGCGACAAGGTAAAGGGAATGGATTGCATGTCACCGCCTCCACAATTTCAATTTTTTAGTGTGTTTTCGGGGTTGTTTTTCTTTTTCTTTTTGTATGTGGTTTTGTTTTATAAAGAGAGAGAGAGAGAGAGAGAGAGGAAGAGAGAGAGAGAGAGAGAGAGAGAGAGTGTGTGTGTGTGTGTGGTTGTGTGGTGTGTGTGTGTGTGTGTGTGTGGTGTGTGAGGGAGAGAAACTGTTTATTGCTTACCAGGGTAATAGATAAACACTTCGGTGCTTTTTTGCGCTTATCCCTCGCCCAAAATGGGACCGAATCACAGAGATCCTATTCATATAAGCCAGTGTCTAGACTGCAGACTGCAAGAAACCAGCGGAGAGATAACATCCAGTATCCTGAAATAATTCAGACGGCTACATCTAGCTTTATAAAGAAAAAAGACAAAGAAAAAGAAAAAACAAAGAAGATATTATTGTTTAGATTTAAGGAATGATACATACATAGGTTTCATGAAATGAAATGACTGCAAACTGTTGACAAATTAGCAAAGACGATTCAAAGTAAATGAGCGAAGAGAGTAGAGGGAGGGGGGAGGAGAAGAAGAAACATGCATATACCTACTTGCCCGCACACAGATATACACACATCATTCATGCAAAGCAAATACAGAGAAAATGAAAATGATGATCATACTGTATTTTCCAACGATATAACTTATAAGCCGAAAATCTGTTTTTCAAACCTGCCTTTCCTTACATCGGTGTTTTCATGATTCCATAATCCATCACATGGCTTACAGGATCTTTAACGTGCATAGCTGATATTGTGCATGCGTATATACACACGAAGGGGGTTTAGGCACTGACAGGTCGGTACACATGTTGACCTGGGCGGTCAGACAAAATCTCCACTCTTTACCTACCAGGCAGAGGTCTCCAGGCGTATCGAACCTAGGACCTTTCCACTGGAAGTCCGACATTCACCCAGTTGACCATCGCGCCAGAGAGAGAGAGAGAGAGGGACAGAGAGACAGAGAGACAGAGAGACAAAGAGAGGAGAGAGAGAAAGAGAAAGAGAGAGAGAGAGAACAGAGAGAGAGAGGGGGGGGAGAAAGAGAGAACAGACAGAGAAAGAAAACAGACACACAGAGAGGAGAGAGAGAGAGAGAGGAGAGACAGAGAGAAAGAGACGAGAGGCAGAGGAGAGAGAGAGAACAGACAGAGAGAGAGAGAGAAAGAGAGGAGAGAGAAAAGAGAGAGAGAGAGAAGGAGAGAGAGGAGAGAGAAAAGAGAGAAAGAGAGAGGAGAGAGAGAGAGAGAGAGAGAGCAGAAAAAGAGAGATAACAGACAGACAGACGGACAGACAGACGGACGGACGGACAGACAGACGGAGAGACAAACGGACAGAGAGAGAGAGAGAGAGAGAGAGAGAGAGAGAGAGAGAGAGATGTTGGGAGCTCTTTTAGTATGAATAGTATCCCCACCTTCTGGAAATTCTGTGCTACAAATTTCCTCTTTTCTGTCACTTTTTTTGTTTCTGCCTTGTTTTTTTGCTTTCTGTCATTTCTTCCTATCATTGTCTGCCTTGCTGGTCCATTTACCTGTATGTGTTCGATAAAGTCTTACGTACTTTTTCGTAGGATTGATACTTAGGTACATATATTAAGTGCATTTTTGGCTCTAGAGAGGTGAGATGGGCGACAGTAATTTTAGGTAATTTAGGCCTGTTTTTACATAGTTTGGGTATTCTAAGGTATGCTTAAATTTGTATTCAGGTGTGTATTTTTTTTTAAATCCCCTGTGCGATAAACTGGACGGAGTGGTCAACGCCGGGGACATCCTTAAATCATGTGCGCGAATGCATTGATATGTGTGCTTAATTTCTCTCTCTCTCTCTCTCTCTCTCTCTCTCTCTCTCTCTCTCTCTCTCTCTCTCTCTCTGTGTTGAAGTTTTGTATGTTTTGCAGCGGTTATAGCCCTAATATGGCTCCACGCAGTGGGCTGGGCTTTAAACTGCAACAACAATAAGAAAACCAGGCGATAAGGACCAATATGCCAACTCGTCCATTGGATCGACCGCAGACTTTGTTACAGCATCATGAACTGTTCTGACTGTTCTGTTGTGCTCGAGTCCTGAAAACCACACACCTGACACATCCGTGTGAACGAAACGGCAAGACGGTGTTCCGCCATTTTCCTGCTGTATTTTTCTGGCCTGAGCATGTTTCAGTTTCAGTTTCTCAAGATGACGTCTCCGCGCTCGGAACGAATTCCATATGCACTAACGTCGCAGGTGCTATGTGTATGATGATCATGGCACACGCCTTAAGCCTGCACATAAACCCATGAGCTGGCAAGGTCCTGAGACCCTACCTAGACTATGTTTTACCCTGTTTATTTTATACTGGTATTTTATCAGCCCATCACTGGAATAATCTTGGTTACGTGTAAATGAGATATGTATCTGTGTATCTTATCTTCAAAAAAAGGAACATATATATAAAGCAGATAAATAAGTAAGTAAAGGTCTGAATCCCAACACATCTAGTTATTCTGTATAAATTCGTCTCACATGATAGACCCCCCCCCCAGTCAATGCACAAATGTTCCGCTGTTTATCAACTCGGTGAAGACAATATTTTCTTAATCATGCATAGGTGGTTAAGTAAGTGAGTAAGTAAGTACGTAAGCGAGCAAATAAGTAAATAAGTAAGAAAGTAAGTAAGTAGGTAAGTAAGCAAGTAAGTACGTAATTGAATAAGAAGTAAGTAAGTAGGTGAATAAATAAATAAATACGAAATAAAGGAGTATTTGGATGAAGAAACAAGTAAGGGATGAAAATAACAAATAACATTTAATACATGCATATACCTACATGCCCGCACACATACATACACACATACATTCATACATACACATCCATATCCACAGAAAATGATGGCTGACAACAACAGCTACAACAACAACAGGATCAACAACAACAACACCCATATATACAAGTCATGTCATGGCAAAGTTACAGACATATCTGGATAACAATCAACAAACAGCCCAGAAACATACACACAGACGAATATCAACTGAGTAACATAACTCTTGAGAGAGAAGGAATGTTCTGAGCTTACCACTTTATGCTTTGTGGCTGCGTCTATGCTAGCTGAATGGGTAGCGCAAACTGTGTTGGGTTTGAGAAATTCTACATGGGAGATAACTCCGTGACTCTCAAGAGTTATGTTACTTAGTTGATATTTAAAATTCTCCCTGCTTCCCTCTTATTTCCTTCGGTATGCACACAGACGGTTTGGCAAATTTGCTTGTCTCCAGTTGTCTTTTCCTTTTCTTCACTTTTCCTTTATCTGTGTTTCAGGAACAGCCCAAATACTTTCCACTCCACGCTGTGAGAGTCTGTGCAGTGTTACTTTTGAGATGACACCAATGTTGGTCTGATTAATGATAGTTCTTGTTTTCCCTTTCATAGTGGATTTCCGGCCACTTCCTCTATCTATTCCTTTTTTTGGGTAAGACGTTCAGTGGTATGATGACCTACATTTTGTTCACGAAGACATGATTTAAAGCTTCTGAGGACCTCAGACCTTCCCACATTTTTTGTTGTAGTGGTATTGCCTGCAAGGTTATGGGCCAGTTCATTTCCAGCGTGTCCAGGGCAGTAGAACTACGTGAGACTTTTTACGTCGTTACTGTTCATTGCTTTGTGCCATTCTGGGGTCCATACTCCATTTTTGCACTTTTTGAAGTAGATTCATCGAGTCAGTTAGGATGAAGGCTTGGCTTTCTTTCAAGTCGTCATCCAGTGAGGTTAATCATTGTAGTGCATGTGTGTGTGACTGCATGATTTTCCGTCGTTAGAATGGAGGCTGTGATATCATATGCAGCGTTTTCTTAATGTCTGGTGTTTCCATTCTGTCTGACAGTGAAACCCCATCCAGATTTGTTATTGGTGACTGAGTCATCCGTGTATATGATTATGTATTTGGGGTTGCAGCTTACTTGCTCCATGTGTAGCTGAATTTCTGCATTTGTTTTCCCTTCTGGCCATTCGCGACAATGCCTCCCTAGATTTTGGGGTATGATAGTTTTGTACAGATTGTTGAAACGGTTTGGATATTTTTCCCATTCCTTTGTCACTTTGAGTTCTGTCAGTTGACACACATGCTGAATGGAGTCTTCTACCTGTCCCATTTATGATTTTCCACGTTGGAGTCTGTTGCCTTTTCCTGTTCCGACTATCTGGTGGAGTGGGTTTTCTGGGTTTTTTAATGCCCTGAAATATGCCTTTGCTTGTTCTATTTTGTGTCTCGACTGTATTGAAGGAAGGTCGAGAAGGTCTCGCATAGTCTCCATGGGTGTGTCTTTGGCCTGAACATGTGCGCCTTGAGATGCGCTTACAAGACCAAATCCAGTGATTACACAATCACAGCATAACCAGCACAGACGTAAACAAACAATCAAACACAACAAATATCGTCACATGAACAGGAACTGTATTTCGTGTCAGTGTTGGTATGGGTGCTGGTGTCAGTATCGGGCCAGCGTTGCTTTATGTTGATGGATTCAGCAAGTAAAGATTGTCACTGGCACCATTTGCGTCCTGTGGGTGTTGTGTTGGCATTAACTGTATAGAGTTTCATAACTTAAGGGCCGAAACACTTGTCTAAAGGGGGTTACTTCTCTGAAGACCTTCTGTTGTCTAGCTCTCCCTAGAGTTTCTTTCTACCCTAGAGTTTCATAACTTTAGAGTCAGTTCCTGAGAATCGAATCGACCTATGTGCACTAGCAAAAAATATAATAATAATAATAATAATAATAATAATAATAATAATAACAATAACAAGTAAGATGAACTAAACTAATCTAAACTAAACTAAACTAAATAAACTAAACTAAACTAAACTAAACTAAATTAACTAAAACTAAACTAAACTAAACTAATCTAAACTAAACTAAACTAAACTAAACTAAACTAAAAATAAACTAAAACAAAATAAATGAAAAATAAAAAGGTCAAGCCATTCTAACAGTCTCCCTTTTTATATAAAATATCTTTATATTACAGAAACCCCAGATTTTGTTCATCAAAGTGGCCATGCCCATGAAGAGAAGAATCAGGTAAACTAAATGTTGATGTGAAGCGGGGACAAGGGTAAACTGTTACAACAGTGCCAATGAAATGTAACTATTGTCAGGAGTTTTGTTAATACATCCTTTGAGCATACCTCCATGACCTCAAAACTTTTGTTCATACATCCTTTGAGCATACCTCCATGACCTCAAAACTTTTGTTCATACATATTTCGAGCATACCTCCATGACCTCAAAACTTTTGTTCATACATCCTTTGAGCATACCTCCATGACCTCAAAACTTTTGTTCATACATCCTTTGAGCATACCTCTATGACCTCAAAACTTTTGTTCATACATCTTTTGAGCATACCTCCATGACCTCAAAACTTTTGTTCATACATCTTTCGAGCATACCTCCATGACCTCAAAACTTTTGTTCATACATCTTTCGAGCATACCTCCATGACCTCAAAACTTTTGTTCATACATCCTTTGAGTATATCTCCATGACCTCAAAACTTTTGTTCATACATCCTTTGAGCATACCTCCATGACCTCAAAACTTTTGTTCATACATCCTTTGAGCATACCTCCATGGCCTCAAAACTTTTGTTCATACATCCTTTGAGCATACCTCCATGACCTCAAAACTTTTGTTCATACATATTTCAAGCATACCTCCATGACCTCAAAACTTTTGTTCATACATCCTTTGAGCATACCTCCATGACCTCAAAACTTTTGTTCATACATCCTTTGAGCATACCTCCATGACCTCAAAGCTTTTGTTCATACATCCTTTCAGCATACCTCCATGACCTCAAAACTTTTGTTCATACATCTTTTGAGCATACCTCCATGACCTGAAGACTTTTGTTCATACATCTTTTGAGCATACCTCCATGACCTCAAAACTTTTGTTCATACATCCTTTGAGCATACCTCCATGACCTCAAAACTTTTGTTCATACATCCTTTGAGCATACCTCCATGATCTCAAAACTTTTGTTCATACATCCTTTGAGCATACCTCCATGACCTCAAAACTTTTGTTCATACATCTTTTGAGCATACCTCCATGATCTCAAAATTTTTGTTCATACATCCTTTGAGCATACCTCCATGACCTCAAAACTTAAGCATTCATGATGTTGTAAGGGTCTATACCTTTAACCTGAATTTGGTAATGATACTCGCAGACACAGCTGTGAAGATTTTGATTGCTTGCATGTGCATTATCCGGTCCCCTGTTCCTGCTTTTGGGCTGCAGATTGTGGATGTTGACTCGAAAAATTTCATGTTACAGACAGACACACTACCCTCTCCAGTCAAAACATCGATCAGTGTATATATATATATAATATATATATATATATATATATATATATATATATATATATATAGAGCAGCAGCAGCAGCAGCAGCAGCAGCATCCAGTGCCCTGCCGCATGGCGTTGACGATCATGGCCCTTCATACAAATCTATCCCTTGTCGCTGCAAGTACATCTTCCACCTTCTCTGTCCTCAGCCACCCTGCAAGTCCGTCCAGTATTTTCTCCCTGGGTCTACCTGATTTTCTCTACAGCTTTCCTGTTATGACCAGGTGCTCTAATTCTCTTTTCCTCATAAAATGTCCTGTAAATGTTGCCTGTCTTTTCCTTATCATCTTTATCAATGATCTTCTTGTGTCTGCCTCCATCAAGACCGTCTCGTTTGTTTTCTTTGCTGTCCATAAAACTCTCAACATTCTTCTTAGAAACTACATTTCGGCTGCCTCAATCTTGTTATACATATAGACACACAACCCTCACCACTCTCTCTCTCTCTCTCTCTCTTTCTACACACACACACACACACACACACACACACACACACACACACACACACACACACACACACACGCATATATATATATATATGTGTGTGTGTGTGTGTATGTATATATATATATATATAGACACAACCCTCTCCAGTCAATATTAATCTGTTTTACATATCATATATATATAAATGCATATTTGGACACACAGCCCTCTTCAGTCACTATCAATCCGTACACACTACATATAGAGACACATAACCTTCTCCAGTCACCATCAATCAATCTTTATACATTACATATATAGACACACAACTCTCTCCAGTCACCATCAATCAATCTTTATATATTACCTATATAGACACACAACTCTCTCCAGTCACCATCAATCAATCTTTATATATTACCTATATAGACACACACTTTCTCCAGTCACCATCAATCAATCTTTATATATTACATATATAGACACACACTTTCTCCAGTCACCATCAATCAATCTTTATATATTACATATATAGACACACAATTTCTCCAGTCACCATCAATCAATCTTTATATATTACATATATAGACACACAATTTCTCCAGTCACCATCAATCAATCTTTATATATTACATATATAGACACACAACTCTCCCCAGTCACCATCAATCAATCTTTATATATCACATACATAGATACACAACTCTCTCCAGTCACCATCAATCAATCTTTATATATTACATATATAGACACACAACTCTCTCCAGTCACCATCAATCTTTATATATTACATATATAGACACACAACTCTCCCCAGTCACCATCAATCTTTATATATTACATATATAGACACACAACTCTCCCCAGTCACCATCAATCTTTATATATTACATATATAGACACACAACTCTCCCCAGTCACCATCAATCTTTATGTATTACATATATAGACACACAACTCTCCTCAGTCATCGTCAATCTTTATATGTTACATATATAGACACACAACTCTCCCCAGTCACCATCAATCTTTATATATTACATATATAGACACACAACTCTCCCCAGTCACCATCAATCAATCTTTATATATTACATATATAGACACACAACTCTCTCCAGTCACCATCAATCAATCTTTATGTATTACATATATAGACACACAACTCTCTCCAGTCACCATCAATCAATCTTTATATATTACATATATAGACACACAACTCTCTCCAGTCACCATCAATCAATCTTTATGTATTACATATATAGACACACAACACTATCCAGTCACCATCAATCTTTATATATTACATATATAGACACACAACTCTCTCCAGTCACCATCAATCTTTATATATTACATATATAGACACACAACTCTCCCCAGTCACCATCAATCTTTATATATTACATATATAGACACACAACTCTCCCCAGTCACCATCAATCTTTATATATTACATATATAGACACACAACTCTCCTCAGTCACCAACAATCTTTTTTATATATATATATATATATATATATATACATACATATATAGACCCACAACTCTCCCCAGTCACCATCAATGAATTTTTATATATTACATATATAGACACAGAACTCTCCCCAGTCACCATCAATCTTTATATATTACATACATAGACACACAACTCTCTCCAGTCACCATCAATCATTCTTTATACATTACACATGTAGACACACAACCCTCCCCAGTCACCATCAATCTTTATGTATTACATATATAGACACACAACTCTCTCCAGTCACCATCAATCTTTATATATTACATACATAGACACACAACTCTCCCCAGTCACCATCAATCATTCTTTATACATTACACATGTAGACACACAACCCTCCCCAGTCATCATCAATGAATTTTTATATATTACATATATAGACACGTAACTCTCCCCAATCACCATCAATCTTTATACATTACATACATAGACACAGAACTCTTCCCAGTCACCATCAATCATTCTTCATACATTACATATGTAGACACACAACCTTCGCCAATCACCATCAATCATTCTTTATACATCACGTATGTATACACACAACCCTCCCCAGTCACCATCAGTCATTCTTCATTTATTACATATGTAGACACACAACTCTCTCCATTTTTTTCTCCTTGAACTTCTTTTTGTTTACAATGCACGATGCCAAATACAATAAAAACATCAAATGCGTTTCAATCCGAGGGAAAAATTAAAATTTGCAAAAAGCAGGAAAAACGAAATACAAAATGAAACAGATGAAGAGGCAAAACATAGCGCAACTGGTCAGTTTTAACATTTTTATAATCAACAATATAAGACATAAAGACTTAAGTTATCAGACTAATGCATACAGTACATAAAGAAACCTCATACCATCATTGCTATAAACAAATTCGACACAATATGCAAAGAAGAGCTATAATCGATTAATTTACAATAAAGAAATCAATAACTGCAGAATAAAACAACCAATCCACTTCAAATTTGATGTAGCTGTCCTTGATTTTTACATTATACTCTTCAATTTTGTATATGTATTTAAGCTCTTTTGGAAGTAGAAACATTTCGTGAACTATTATCTAACATTTATAAACACACATTTTAGACAACCATATCATGAAATAAACATTAAAAAAAACTGCGTCTGTTTTAAATCCAGAGTCTACTCCAAACAAAACCATATTTTCATTGAATCAATTCCAGACAGTTTCCTGTAATTTCATGGTCAGCGATAAAAAGTGCGAGAGAATACTCTCCCTTTCTTTTCTGTTGAGTACTGATACACTGTGCTTTTCTTCGCTTCTTATTCGTTTATCTCAGCGTCATCATTCCTTCACCTTCGCCCCTCAAGCTTACACTATAATCTCACATAACCCATGGACAGACAAAATTCTCATCTGCTTTGGGAAAAAAAGCGTCTGCGCTAACACGATAACGTACAGATGGGAGATTGATCAGTGGCTGGTCTGTCCCCAGATGAAGACTTCATCTCACTCCATCTTCTAGGTACCGCACACAAACCGCTTCCCTTCAAATAATTAAAAAAAGAAAGAAAGAAAGACAGACAGACAGACATGCAGACAGACAGACAGAATAATTTTTAAAAAAAGAAAGAGACAGATAGACAGACAGACAGACAGACAGAAAGAAAGAATGACAGAAATAAAGAGAGACAGGCAGACAGAAAGAAAGACAGACAGACAGACAGAAAGAAAGAAAGACAGAAAGACAGACAGACAGACAGACAGACAGAAAAAAAGAAAGAAAGAAAGGAAGAAAGAAAGAAAGAGACAGACAGACAAATAGACAGACAGACAGAAAAAAGATAGAAAGAAAGAAAGAAAGAAAGAAAAGAAGGAAAATTACCAACATATAGTCTGCGAAGAGTAGGGTTGGAGAGTGGAGAAAAGTGAAATTAGAGACATTGGGGATGTCAGTAGGGAGTGCGGGTGTTGGGATAAGCTTATAAGGGGTTTAGGGACACAGTGTAGGCGTTGATGGCTTAATACAGAATGAGAGTAGGTGGGGGGGGGGGGGGGGGCGGGGCGGCAGAGGAAAAAAAAAAGGGAGGGGGTGAAGAGCTTTGAAAGCAGATGTTATTATGTGGGTAGATATATCATAGATATGTGTCAGGTGTGGGTGTCCGATTGGATTATCACAGAAAAGATGGACAAGAACACAGACTGATGAGAGACAGTAAGGAGTTTACAACTGGAAAGATTTCTATACTTCCTGCCTCTGGCACTCAGCGCGTGCTTACACACACGCACGCGCACACACACAGACACAGACACACACACACACACACACACACACACACACACACACACACACACACACACACACACACACACACACACACACACA
>JAPXFY010000019.1:21633964-21726464 GCA_030674185.1 Monoplex corrugatus
GAAATAAAAAAAAAGTTATAATGCAAAAGCGGGCCTCGAATTTGTACACATTTTTATATGCACTTTAAGATTTCATTCCAATTTATGCATTGTTTCTATACACAAAAGATGATCATGCATAACCTGTATGGTGATACTAGGCACAACGGTCTCTGCTGTAGTCCTGCCTGTTGATGTAATTTTAAAAAAAAAGATAGCAAAGAGTTTGGCCATAAATCTGAGCTGAAAAGTATGTGTATAGTATGGTCTGATATGGCATGGCATGGCGTGGTATATTATGGTATGGCATGACATGGTATGGTAAGATATGGTGGTGTGGTGTGGTGTGTGTGGTGTGGTGTGGTGTGTGTGGTGTGGGTGGCATGGCATGGCGTGGCGTGGCGTGGGATGAATTATGGAATGGTATGGTATGGTATGGTATGGTATGGGTAGTAGGTGGTATATGGTATGGTATGGTGTATGGTATGGTACAGTATGGTATATACGGTACGGTACGGTACGGCTATGGTATGGATGGTATGGTATGGTATGGTATGGAGTACGTAGTAGGCACGTGAGTAGGATGTGTGCATTTTGGACTAACCGCCCTTTTCATTCAGAAAGGTGCTAGTGCGCGGGAGCTCTATATTTCAATAAAAAAAAAAAAAATTAATAAACACTTCGACATGGACTTACATTTTCTGCAGCAATGATTCGTTTTACATGTACATGTGTACAAACAACACAGTACAAATAGCGACTCCATTCTATTTACAAAATACTACATCTGTCTAATAAATCCGTACTGTTTAAAAAGTATTGTTTGTATGTACATGTGATGATTGCCATCCAAACACATCTTTCGGAAATACACAGTTTTCTACATACCATATCTTAGACAACAAAGAAAAAATGTTTTCAAGCAAGAAAGGAAGGAAAACAAGAATTAAGGAGAAAAAAAAAAACGGACATAAAAATTTTTCGTAAAAGAGAGAAAAACAAGAATGAAGGAACGAAAGACAGAAGAAGTTTTTTACCTTTCTCGTGGAACGAGAGGTGGCCTCACAACTCGGGTCACCGCCAACTGCAAAATGTCAGATTTTGATGAGCTTGCCGATTCTTTGAGAAGAAGCCAACCAATGGCCGTGTTGAGCAGAAGAAGGGAGAGAGAGAGAAGAAGGAAAAAAGTGAAAAACTAAACAAACGTCTGTATGAACATCAAGTGGGCAAAGGTTGCCAAACGACGTGGATCAGCCGCCGATTCTGCTCGGAAAGATAGTCCGCTCGCTCTACCCTTAGTTTTAAGACGACGTGCAACGCTTCCACCTGACTCTGAAACACTTGACACTCGCAACATTGTTGAGAAACGTATTTCCTGATTAATACCCGGTGCCAAACCTGACTGGGACAAAGAGAGTTTGAATGCAAGCGGTGTTCAAGTACGCTCTGAAGTGTTGGGCACGCGTTATGATCAAAATGTTTGTTGGGGTTTGTTTTGGGTGTGGGCTGCTGACTATGGATTTTGTTTCGTCACTTTGTTGTGTGCAGCCTTCTTGAGGATGATTATGGCAGTATTTATGAGGATTTCATTTATTTGTTTATTCATTTTCTCATTCATTTATGTCTTCTCTCTCTCTCTCTCTCTCTCTCTCTCTCTCTCTCTCCTCTCCTCTCTCTCTCTCTCTCTCTCTCTCTCTCTCTCTCTCTCTCTCTTGTTTATTTTAAAGTCTTGATTCATAGCTGCAAATAAGATATTAGTGTGTTTGCAGTTTTGGGCATGCTGTGAGATTATTCAGTAAGAGAGAGTGTGTATGTGCGTACACGTGTGAGGGTGATGTGTGTGTGTGTGGTGTGTGTGGTGTGTGTGTGTGGTGTGTGTGTGTGTGTGTGTGTGTGGTGTGTTGTGTGTGTGTGTGTGTTGTGTGGCTTTTAATTTGTGTGTTGCTGTGTGTGTGTAGTTTGGTGTGGGGGTGTGCGTGTGTGTGTGTGTGTGTGTGTTGTGGGTGTGTGTGTGTGTGTGTGTGTGTTGTGTGTGTACGTTCGTGTGTGCTTGTGTTAGTCATTGGTTTAATGTTTATTCACTTTACGTTGCGTTAGCGGTGGAAAGGGGGGGTTAACCCTTTGACTCCCGCCACCCTATCCGTTCAACTCAAAACATTTAACCCTTTGACTCCCGCACCCTATCCATCAACTGCAAAAACTTGACCCTTTGACTCCCTCACCTATCCACCAACTTCTTGCAGGAAGCCGGTGGATAGGTGAGGGAATCAAAGGGTTAATTTTTTGCTTTGTTAGCATACTTGACAATGCCGGATGCTGGTTGACAGGGTGCGGGAATCAAAGGGTTAAGGGGAGGTAGGCAGGGGGGTTGAAGGAAGGGCGGAGGGGATACTTGTGTATGGTCAAATGGTCAACCGAGAGAGAGACAGAGACAGACAACAGACAGAGACAGAGACAGACAGAGACAGACAGACAGACAGACAGAGCCAGAGAGAGCCAGAGAGAGACAGACAGAGAGAAAAACAGAGAGAGACAGAGAGAGATGCAGACAGAGAGACAGAGACAGACAGACAGAGACACAGACAGAAGACAGAGAGACAGAAAGAGAAAGAGAGAGACAGAGAGAGAGAGAGGAGCAGAGAGAGAGAGACAAAGAGAGAGAGGAGAAAAGGGTACAGGAAGAGGGGAAAGGACAAAACGAACAAAAGAAATAAAAAAACTTATCAAAACTAACTGTGCAAGCAATAAACAGACTGAATGTTATAGTAAACACTTAAACTACATCCACTTATAATAATAAGCTATTGACTATTTTTCGGAAACACGGACCTTAACAAAGCAGAAGGAGAAGAGTCTTGATGGGACGTATACTCGCATGTTGAGGATGGCATTAAATGTCTCTTGGAAGCAACACATGACTAACGAAGAGCTATATGGATACCTACCTAAAGTTAGTGACAAGATAAGAACACGTAGGCTTCGCCTAGCTGGTCACTGTATGCGACATCCAGAGGAAGTTGCTTCACAACTTGTACTGTGGCAGCCAACTGGAAGGGAGAGCGAACAGGGGAAGAAAGACAACAGACTTCATTGATCTTCTCAAAAGGGACACTGGCCTCGAAAACATCGATGAGATCAAGGCAGCTACGTTGGACAGGAGCAAGTAGAAGGAGTAGGTCGCAGAGCTCGATCGGGAGATCGGCCTAAACTAACCAACTAACTAACTAACTATTCCAGTATGTGACTGATTACTATATACCAGTATAAAATATAGACAAGGTAAAACATAGTCTAGGTAGGGCCTCAGGACCTGACCAGCTCATGGGTTTATGTGCAGGCTTAAGGCTTGTGCCATGATCACAATAACTGTGACGTTAGTGCATGATGAAATTCATTCCGAGCGCGGAGACGTCGTCTTGAGAAGCTGAAACTGAAACCATTGGACTTTTCGACAGGCTGACAAAAACTCTTTAGCACGGCGCCCCAATGACTTTCACAGACTTAAGGGAGAAAAAGAAAAAATGTGTTTGTGTGGATAAGCGTGTATGTTGTAAGTATATCTGTGTGTCTGTGTCTGAGTGATCGTGTATGTGTTTCGATAAGAGCGCGCGCACTCGGGTGTAGTGTGTGTGTGTGCGCGCACGCGCGCGGGTGTGTGTAGTGTAGTTTAGTGAAGTGTAACAGAAAGAAAGAAAGAGAGAGAGAGAGAAAGACAGACAGACAGACAGAGATAGAGACAGAAAGAGACAGACAGGGAGAGAGAGAGAGAGAGAGAGACAGGGAGAGAGAGAGAGAGACAGGGAGAGAGAGACAGGGGTGAGAGAGAGAGACAGGGAGAGAGACAAGGGGAAAGAGAGAGAGAGAGAGAGAGAGAGAGAGAGAGAGAGAGAGAGAGAGAGAGAGAGAGAGAGAGAGAGAGAGAGGTGTATTCATTGTGCGAGTTTTCCTCTTGGTTGACATATGAAGTAGATGTGAATGTAATTCTTTTTGTTGCGTCCTTAGCATTGTATGAATGTAGTTCATCTCTTTTCACCACAGTGGTAGGGATTGACATGTCTTTCCTTTACCTGTGTCTGTCTTTGTCTCTCATGCTTTTGTGAAGTGCTTAGAGCTCTTGCGAAATGAGGCTCTGTATAAGTCATCATCATCAGGTGCCTTGCCACATGGCGTTGGTGGTCATGGCCCTCCATACGTTTCTATCCCTTGTTGCCGCAAGCACATCTTCCACCCTCACTGTCTTCAGCCACTCTGCAAGTCTGTCCAATATTTTTTCCCTGGGTCTACCTGGTGCTCTCTTTCCCTCCAGCATTCCTGTTGTGACTGGGTGTTGTAATTTCTCTTGCCTCATAAAATGTCCTGTAAATGTTGCTTGTCTTTTCCTAATCTTCTTTATTAATGTTCTTCTTGTGTCTGCCTCCTTCAAGATTGTCTCGTTTCTTTGTTGTCCATGAAACTCTCAACATTCTTCTTAGAAACTACATTTCAGTTGCCTCAATCTTGTTCTGACTTTGCGTGTTGACTGTCCACGCCTCAGAACCGTGCAGCAGTATCGGTTCTATATAACACTCAAGAACTCTCTTCCTGACGTTAATTGATAGGCATTTGTTGGTAAGAACGCTTTTCATCCTCTTGAATGCTGTTTAGGCTTGGGCGATTCTGCTGGCTATTTCTGATGTGCGACTGCCATAAAGGCAAAGAAAAAACGTCTGTCCCCTAGTTCTGAAGTAGTAGTGGAGTGCTTGAAACCTCAACGTCTCTTAATGCATGTAACACAAAAGCGGAATCCATCCTCTGTCCCTCGCTGCTTAACTTTCCCCAACCCTGAAGAGGCTCAGGTGCTCATTCACATCTGGGTGGACTGCATGCCGCTGCACAAAGTTTTTTTTTTCTAGAGCCATACTGAGACCTGTGCTGTCAAATTGAAAGGGTGATGGGTTGGGCTCTTCCATTCTCTCTTGGTCCAGTGGCTGGGATGGACCTGGTTGGTGCGCGTTGTGTGGCTGTATCCTGGGGTTTTCACCTCCCCACCTTGGCATTCGGTTTGTAATCAAGGTAACCGATCACTGGGTCTGAATGGGTCATGCAGCGCATGGACAGCCCCGCTGCGCTTGATGAAATAACTATCGAGTGGCGTCAGGAGCTTGGGAGGTGATTGTCCGGAGAATGGCGGGGCATTGGTGCTCCAGGTCCCATCCGCACCCTCGGGGTGTTTCTTATTAAAATGTACATAAAAGAAAAAGAAAAACAAACCAAACCAAACACAAAAACAGAGGAACACAAGTACAATAGAAACTCACAAGTGTGAAGCGTATGCACACACACACACACACACACACGTGATCGCGGATCTCGTTACATGGTGTACCAACGTGATTTTCCTTTCTTAACCCTTTGACTCTCGCATCCTGTCCACCAGCGTTCTGCATTTTCAATCATGCCAGCAAAGCAAAAACTTAACCCTTTGGCTCCCTCACCCTATCCACCAGCTTCCTGCAGGAAGCTGGTGGATAGGGTGAGAGAGTCAAAGGGTTAAGTTTTTGCAGTTGGTGGATAGGGTGCGGGAGTCAAAGGGTTAACTAAAGTCATCAGATCTTCATATGGTCCAATGTGTTCCTTGGTGGTTTAGCGCGCTCACTCCGTGATGATAGTAGTAGTAGTAGTAGTAGTAGTAGTAGTAGTAGGCCTCCCTCGGTCATGGCTGACCATGGACAAAGTACATCCGTTCTAATGTCTAGATGGGCTGTCTGCTTGGTCCAAGCAGCGTCGCCTGTGACTGTAGAGACCAATGCGAGAGAGGCAGTCTCTGTCGCAGCGGTCGCATGTGTATGCTGATGCTGGTCTGTTGCTGTCATCCCTTTTCTGCGAACTCGCTTTTCCGCTGCAGCAGCTGACAGTTTGTCCTCACCAACCCGCAGCTGTTTCTTGAGAGTAGTTCTCCAGCTGTTGCGGTCGTCTGCGAGGTCCTCCCAAGACTCAGTGTCTATCTCAAGCGCCTTCATGTCACGTTTGCAAACGTCTTTGTATCTCAGCTGTGGGCGGCCAATGTTTCTCTGCCCTGTGGCAAGCTCACCATAAAGGATGTCTTTTGGGATGCGACCATCTTCCATGTGGCGAACGTGGCCCAACCAGCGCAGCCGACGCTGTCTCAGCATGGTATGCATGGTTGAGAGGCCAGCACGGGTCAGGACTTCGGTGTTGGTCACCTTGTCTTGCCAGGAAATGCCGAGTATGCGCCGTAGGCTTCTCAGGTGGAAGGTATTGAGCCTTTTCTCCTGATGAGCATGCGTGGTCCACGCCTCACTGCCATACAGCAAGGTGCTGAGGACACAGGCGTTGTATACAGCCATCTTTGTCTTCTTGGTCAGCTTGGGATTTGTCCACACCCTTTGTGTGAGGCGGGCTAGTGTTGTGGCTGCCTTCCCGATCCTCTTGTCGATCTCTGTGTCAAGGGAGAGGTTATCGGTGATGGTGGACCCAAGATATGTGAATTGATGGATGGCTTCAAGCTCATAGTCATCAATGGTGATGGCTGGTGGAGATGGCGTGTCTTGGCCCAGGACGTTTGTCTTCTTAAGACTGATGGTCAGACCACTCCGTGATGATATGATCTGTGTATCTAATGTTTAGTTTCTTATGATGATACCATATTTCCATGGCTGGGATTTGTCTTTCCAAATCAGCTGTGAGGATTTATGTTTATCGCATGTATACAAATGCCTGTCAATTAACATCAGGAAGACAGTTCTTGAATGCTATATAGAATACTGTTGCACGGATGCGAGGCGTGGACGGTCAACAGACAAAGTCAGAACAGGATTGAGGCAGCCGAGATGTGGTTTCTAAAAAGAATGTTGAGAGTTCCATGGACAGCAAAGAAAACAAACGAGACAGTCTTGATGGAGGCAGACACAAGTAGATCACTCATAAGGAAGATTAGGAAAAGAAGGCAACATTTGTAGGCCATTTTATGAGGAAGGGGGATTTGGAGCACCTGGTCACAATGGGAAAGCTGGAGGGAAAGAGAGCGCCGGGTAGACCCAGGGAGAAAATGCTGGACGGATTTGCAGAGTGGCTGGGGACGAGGAGGGTGGGGGAGATGCTAGGGGCAACGAGAGATAGAGACAGATGGAAGTCCATGATCGCCAACGCCATGCGGCAGGGCACCTGATGATGATGGTGATGATACAGGAAGACGGAATATACCAGAGCAAGTAGTGCAAATAAGAGAATTATCCTGTGTTTCATGGAGATGTTCTTGTCCTTCCATACAGGTTTCAGCCTGGACAGTGACGATATTGTTCTTGCTGCCCTTTAGAAGATTTCTGGATCAGAAATGGAGACACTTATCCAGCCCCTAACCAGAGAAGGAAAGTCAGGAACATGAAGCGGTGAGAAGTTGAGTTTTTGTCACATCATACCATGAAACCCCCACAAGCTGGATAGTCTTCAGGTTTTTGTCACATCATACCATGAAACCCCCACAAGCTAGATAGTCTTCAGGTTTTTGTCACATCATACCATGAAACCCCCACAAGCTAGATAGTCTTCAGGTTTTTGTCACATCATACCATGAAACCCCCACAAGCTAGATAGTCTTCAGGTTTTTGTCACATCATACCACGAAACCCCCACAAGCTAGATAGTCTTCAGGTTTTTGTCACATCATACCACGAAACCCCCACAAGCTAGATAGTCTTCAGGTTTTTGTCACATCATACCCTGAAAAACCCCACAAGCTAGATAGTCTTCAGGTTTTTGTCACATCATACCACGAAACCCCCACAAGCTAGATAGTCTTCAGGTTTTTGTCACATCATACCATGAAAAACCCCACAAGCTAGATAGTCTTCAGGTTTTTGTCACATCATACCATGAAACCCCCACAAGCTAGATAGTCTTCAGGTTTTTGTCACATCATACCATGAAACCCCCACAAGCTAGATAGTCTTCAGGTTTTTGTCACATCATACCACGAAACCCCCACAATCTAGATAGTCTTCAGGTTTTTGTCACATCATACCACGAAACCCCCACAAGCTAGATAGTCTTCAGGTTTTTGTCACATCATACCATGAAACCCCCACAAGCTAGATAGTCTTCAGGTTTTTGTCACATCATACCACGAAACCCCCACAAGCTAGATAGTCTTCAGGTTTTTGTCACATCATACCACGAAACCCCCACAAGCTAGATAGTCTTCGGGTTTTTGTCACATCATACCATGAAACCCCCACAAGCTAGATAGTCTTCAGGTTTTTGTCACATCATACCATGAAACCCCCACAAGCTAGATAGTCTTCAGGTTTTTGTCATATCATACCATGAAACCCCTACAAGCTAGATAGTCCAGGTTTTTGTCACATCATACCATGAAACCCCCACAAGTTAGATAGTCTCAGCCACAAAATCGTCTGAAACAGAGTTTTGTCCACGTTAACAAGAGACTACTGTGGCAAAATCAGTAAGCCTAGCCAAACAAAACACGTTTATTGTCTCCCTTTCCACTGCCAGAACCGTGTGTACCAGGACGGCTAGGCACTGAAACCCGTACTGAGATGAACCCCCATGTCACTTCAGTGCAAGTACAAGATGACATCATGCCAGATTGACACGATGGCTATGAAACATGATAACAGATCACTACCCACAAGAGGTATACATACATACATACATACATGCATACATACATACATACATGCGTATATACATACATACATACGTATATACATACATATATACATACATGCATACATGCATGCATGCATGCATACATACATACATACATACGTACATACATACATACATACATGCATATATACATACATACATACATACATGCATACATACATATATACATACATTGTACATACATATATACATACATACATTTATACATACATACATACATACATGCATGCATGCATACATACATACATACATACATACATGCATGCATACATACATACATGCATGCATACATACATACATACATACATACATACATACATGCATACATACATACATACATACATACATACATGCATACATACATACATACATACATACATACATACATACATACATACATACATACATACATGCATGCATACATACATACATACGTATATACATGCATGCATACATACATACATACGTATATACATGCTTACATACATACGTATATTCATACATACATACATACATACACATACATACATACATACATTCATACATACATACATACATGCATGCATGCATACATACATACATACATACATACATACATACATACATACATACTTACATACATACGTATATACATGCATACATACATACATACATACATACATACATACCTACATACATACATACATACATGCATGCATGCATACATACATACATACATACATACATGCATACATGCATACATGTATACATGCATACATACATACATACATACATACATACATACATACATACATACATACATACATGCATACATACGTACATCCATCCATCCATCCATCCATCCATTCATCCATACATACATACATACATACATACATACATACATAATGCATACATGCATGCATGCATACATACATGCATACATACATACATACATACATACATACATACATACATACATACATACATACATACATGCATACATACATGCATACATACATACGTGCATGTATGTACATGCAAACATACATACGTATATTCATGCGTACACACACACATATATACATGCATACATACATACATACATTCATACATATATACATACATACATACATACATACATACATACATACATACGTATGTACGTACGTACATACACACATTTACATATATACATACATACATACATACATTTACATTCATACATACATACATACATACATACATACATACATACAACATACATACATACATACATACATACATACATACATACATACATAGTAGTAGTAGGCCTCCTTCGGTCATGACTGACCATGGACAAAGTACATCCGTTCTGATGTCTAGATTGGCTGTCTGCTTGGTCCAAGCAGCGTCGCCTGTGACTGTACAGACCAATGCGAGAGAGGCAGTCTCTGTCGCAGCGGTTGCATGTGTATGCTGATGCTGGTCTGTTGGCTGTCATCCCTTTTCTGCGAACTCGCTTTTCTGCTGCAGCAGCGGACAGTTTGTCCTCACCAATCCGCAGCTGTTTCTTGAGAGTAGTTCTCCAGCTGTTGCGGTCGTCTGCGAGGTCCTCCCAGGACTCAGTGTTGATCTCAAGCGCCTTCATGTCACGTTTGAATACGTCTTTGTATCTCAGCTGTGGGCGGCCAATGTTTCTCTGCCCTGTGGCAAGCTCACCATAAAGGATGTCTTTTGGGATGCGACCATCTTCCATGCGGCGAACGTGGCCCAACCAGCGCAGCCGACGCTGTCTCAGCATGGTATGCATGGTTGGGAGGCCAGCGCAGGTTAGGACTTCGGTGTTGGTCACCTTGTCTTGCCAGGAAATGCCAAGTATGCGCCGTAGGCTTCTCAGGTGGAAGGTATTGAGCCTTTTCTCCTGATGAGCATGCGTGGTCCATGCCTCTCTGCCATACAGCAAGGTGCTGAGGACACAGGCGTTGTATACAGCCATCTTTGTCTTAGTGGTCAGTTGGGATTTGTCCACACCCTTTGTGTGAGGCGGGCTAGTGTTGTGGCTGCCTTCCCGATCCTCTTGTCGACCTCTGTGTCAAGGGAGAGGTTATCGTTGATGGTGGACCCAAGATATGTGAATTGATGGATGGCTTCAAGCTCGTAGTCATCAATGGTGATGGCTGGTGGAGATGGCGTGTCTTGGCCCAGGATGTTTGTCTTCTTAAAACTGATGGTCAGACCAAAATCTTTGCAGGCCTGGGAGAAGCGGTCCATTAGTGACTGCAAGTCCTGCTGAGTATGGGTCACAACTGCGGCATCGTCGGCAAATAGCATGTCTCTGATGAGGGCTTCACGGACCTTTGTCCTTGCTCTGAGGCGGGCGAGGTTGAAGAGCCTGCCATCTGATCTGGTCCGCAGGTGGATCCCTTCTTGCGCTGTGCTGAACGCATGCCTCAGGAGGAGAGCGAAGAAGATTCCAAAGAGGGTTGGGGCCAGGACGCAGCCTTGTTTCACACCGTTGCGTACGTCGAAGGGCTTGGAGAGGTTTCCGTTGAACTGCACCATCCCTTTCATGTTTGAGTGGAAGGACTCAATTAAGCTGTGCAGTTTGGGGGGGCAGCCAATTTTTCGGAGAGCCCTGAAAAGGCCATCTCTGCTGACTAGGTCAAAGGCCTTGGTGAGTTCAATGAATGCCACATACAGGGGCATCCGCTGCTCTCTGCACTTCTCCTGGATTTGACGAAGGGTGAAGACCATATCTACCGTGGATCTCTCTGCTCGAAAACCACACTGTGATTCCGGGTAGACGCGTTCAGCCAGTTTCTGCAGGCAGATTAGGAGGACCCGAGCATAGACTTTGCCAACAATGCTGAGGAGCGAGATACCTCTGTAGTTGTTGCAGTCGCTCCTTTCACTCTTGTTTTTGTACAGGGTGACGATCTTGACGTCCCTCGTGTCCTGTGGTACAGCTCCCTCATTCCAACACTGACAGAGAACTGCGTGCAAAGGGTGCAGAAGAGAAGTCTTGCAGTGCTTGATGAGGTCTGGGGGAATTCCGTCGTTGCCAGGTGCCTTCCCTGATGCCAGGCTATCAATGGCCTTGCTGAGTTCGTCTGCAGTTGGCTCTGCGTCAAGTTCTTCCATTACCGGCATGCACTTGATGGCATCGAGGGCTAAGGGGGACACCATGTTCTGTGTGGAGTAGAGGTCGGAGTAGTGTTCCGCCCATCTTTCCATCTGTTGGCTAGGATTGCTGATTACTTCCCCAGTGGAGGATTTGAGGGGGGCGATCTTGCTCTGTGTTGGTCCCAGTGCCTTCTTGATGCCATCATACATTCCTCGGATGTTGCCTCTTTCAGCAGCACTCTGTATCTCTTCGCTGAGCTCTGTCCAGTACTCGTTTGCGCAGCGCCTGGCGTTAAGCTGAACCTTACTTCTGGCAGCCCTGAGGATTTGCAGGTTCTTCTCACTGGGTGACCGCTTATACTTGGTGAGTGCGGCACGCTTGGCCTCAACAGTGGGAGTCATCTCTGATGATTTGGCCTCAAACCAGTCGTGGGACTTCACAGTTTTCTTCCCAAAGGTGGCCATAGCAATGCGGTGCATGGTGTCTCGTAGCGTTTCCCATCTCTCAGTGGCAGAGTCTCTGGGCTGCAATGCATCGTATTCTCTCTGAAAGGCCTCTGCGAACTGTTCTACAAGATCTGGCTGAGACATCTTGCTGACGTCAATGCGAGGGTTCCCTTGTTTCTTTGAGCAGTGGAACTTCTTTGGTTGTAGCCTGATCTTGCAACATACCAGAGAGTGGTCTGTGTCGCAGTCTGCGCTGTGATAAGAGCGAGTGTGGAGAACGTTTTTGATAGCGGCACGTCTTACTAGGATCAAATCCAGTTGGTGCCAATGTTTTGAGCGGGGATGCCTCCAGGAGACTTTGTGCTGAGGCTTCGTCTTGAAGAAGGAGTTGGCGATGCACAGTTCATGGCAGGCGCAAAACTCAAGCAGTCGCTGTCCATTCTCATTCATTTTCCCCACTCCAAAGGAACCGAGGCAGAATGGCCATGAGTCATTGTCTGCACCCACTCTGGCGTTGAAGTCGCCCAGGAGAACAAGTTGTTCTGTCCTGGGGATGTTCCTTATGGTTGATGCAAGATTTTCGTAGAACTCATCCTTGGTGTCTGGAGAGGCGGACAGAGTTGGGGCATAAACGCTGATGAGAGTGACATAGCCTTCGGTGGTGTTGAGGCGGAGAGTCAAGAGTCGTTCTGAACCGCCGCTGCCTGGTTCAATCATGTTCAGCAGGCTGTTCCTTACTGCAAAGCCTACTCCGTGCTCTCTTGGGGCATCAGAACTCTTTCCTTGCCAGAAGAAGGTGTAGTCCCTTTCCTTTAGTGTTCCTGAGTCAGCCAGCCGTGTTTCCTGCAGAGTGACAATGTCCACATTGAGCCTATTTAGTTCGCTGTTTATGACGGCGGTTTTTCTGGCGTCGCTGATGTCTTGCAGATCTTGGGAGAGCCCAGGCATCATTGTTCGGACATTCCAACAGCCCAGTTTCATTGCTGATCCTTTTCCTGATCCGTTTCTTGAATTTGAATTTTTCTTTTTGTTTGGTGCGGTAATTAACGACCTGCTTGTCAGATTTTCTCCTAATCTTCATGCACCCAATGAAGAAGGCAGGTCGTGGCGGGACAGCACCTAACTGGCTGGGGGCTGCCCAGCTTAGGTGGGCGGTAGCTGTCCAGTAAGACACGAAGGTCTCTCCCACCGTCAAAAGCAACCCCTGGCGTCAGCTCTACGCCATTTGAGCAATGACTTATCACCGGTATCTGTTGCTTCCCGTGTTGTGCCGACACTAGTGTTAGTAGCGAGGCTGGAGTGTCCTCTCCAGGTCGTAGGTGCAGAGTGTTTGTGGATGAATGGACGGATGTAAGCCTGGGCAGTGTAATATGGAAGACAGGCTGTTGCCCATGCAACTTGTCCCCCCTCTCCACCTCGCTGACAGATCCAAAGGAACAGCGGGGCTGTTACGTTTTGGTGCCAACGCGGCCGCAGGAGCTGCCGGAAAGTGACAAAGTTTGCCATCCAACCGCCTTAGGGGCCCCACACCGGATTTACTGTCAGGTTTACTCCCTTAGCTAGATGGCCGCGGGTATAGTCAGGTCGGATAGATGTATCCGCTACTGGTAACCTGGAACCCAGTACTACCTGTCGCAGGGTCGAATTGCTGGCGACTAAACCAGCAACCCCACCAGTCCTCTCAGGAGGATGGTGAGGAGGGTGGCTAGAAACCCTGGTGGAAATAAATTAGATCCATCAAAGGGCGCCAGCTCTGGCGATACATACATACATACATACATATGTACATATCGCCTTGCCAGCCACTAACGCTGTGACCAAGGGGGGGGGGGGGGTAGCAGGCGTTATCATCGACTTCACAGGGGCTCAAACCACAACTTAACTACCAGTGTTACGCCACGGGCAAACACTGCACCAAGTATACAGGCAGCCTTCATGATTTTCAGACACCAGACAACACAGCAAGTGGTCTTTCTCTCTGATGCCCTCTCTGTTCAAATCCCGCAGATGGACCCTCCTCCGCCCCGCCCCCCACCCGTTAACCTGCAAGTTAGAAGGACCAGAAAAGTGGCCTTCCAGTGGATCCCCGTCCAACGTGGATTACAGGGAATGAGAGGACAGGTGAGTAGACGGAAAGGGGGTTTGGAGTCTGTTCAAGAGAAGATTCATCACACTCTGACAGCTTCATATACGCTCCTCCCAAAACTGCCAGCAACCACGTGGCAGACTCCTTGGGTCTGTGTAAATCTCACTATGTGTCGGCAAGAGCTTTAAACTGGAAGATGAACAGGACTTATGCAACACTGAAACAACCAAACTGATTGGAGCATTAAGATGGGCAGAGAAGCAAGCCAGTTTTCACCTTGTGGGATGGGATTAATTAAACTCGAGATGCGAGATCTGAAATCCATGGCTCTAACGAAACAGGCAAGCCAGGTGGCGTAATTAATGGCTTGTCTGGGAACACTGGAAACCCAACCAGAGAGAGAGAGAAACAGAGACAGACAGACAGACAGACAGAAAGAGAGAGAGACAGAGACAGAGACAGAAAGAGAGAGAGACAGAGACAGAGAGACACAGAGAGAGACAGAGAGAGAGAGAGACAGACAGACAGACAGAGAGAGACAGAGACAGACAGACAGACAGAGAGAGAGAGACAGAGACAGAAAAAAAAGAGAGAAACAGAGACAGAGAGAGAGAGACAGACAGACACAGAGAGACAGACAGAGAGAGGGAGAGAGAGAGAAGAAGAAGAAGAAGAAATTCGTAGGCCTTCACACTAACATATCAACTACAGCGAGAAGTGGAGCATAATGAAATCACCCCTTAAGCCACAGACAGATAGGGATGGCTACCTTCTGTCCAGAGCATTAAGTGGTCCTGATAATGCTTTGCGCCGACCACAGTCAACTTCAGCGTGCACATGAACATCAAGTTCAAACTGACGCCTGCACCAACCAGCCTGTTCCTGCCGCCAAGATGGACAGCTGTAGCTGTACACATAATGCGATTCAGCGATATCACCTTCATCAAATGGAGCAACACGATGTGTGGTCGACTTCACAACAGAATGCCAGGCTCCAAGGCAGCTGTCAAAAACATGGAGAAAACAATGCCCCTTACACCCGACCATATTATTCATCACCAGGCGTGGCCTGACCATGGAGACGACAAATGCGCGAAGAAAGCGAATCAACTGTAGGTCATACGTTCAGGGTATGGAAAAGTTTTACATTATCTTAAATTTCAGCGTCGTACCGTGATAATCATACTATCTGAAAGTACATTGGTTTTGTTTCGCTGTCTCTAAATGGTGCTCTTTGTCTTCGTGTGTAGGCGTACGAATTTCTTCTTCTTCTTTCCATCTCCTCTCTGTCTCTCTCTCTGTCTCTCTCTCTCTCTCTCTGTGTCTCTTTCTCTCTCTTTCTCTCTCTCTCTGTGTCTCTTTCTCTCTCTTTCTCTCTCTCTCTCTCTGTCTGTCTCTGTCTTGGTCTGTTTGTCTGTCTGCCTGCCTGTTTGTCTCTCTCTCTGTGTCTTTGTCTCACTCTCTCTATCTCTCTGTCTGTGTCTCTCTGTGTCTCTGTCTCGGTCTCACTCTCTCTCTCTCTCTCTCTCTCTCTCTCTCTCTCTCCCTCTCTCTCTCTCTGTCTGTCTCACTCTGTCTCGGTCGGTCGGTCTGTCTGTCTGTTTGTCTGTCTGTTTGTCTGTCTGTGTGTCTGTGTGTCTCTCCCTCTCTCGATCTCTCTGTGTCTGTCTCACTCTGTCTCTGTCTGTCTGTAGTCTCTCTCTCTCTCTCTCTCTCTCTCTCTCTCTCTCTCTCTCTCTCGCACTCTCTGTATCTCCCTTTCTTTGTGTCTCTGTGTCTGTCTGTCTGTCTGTCTATCTCTCTCTCTCTCTCTCTCTCTCTCTCTCTCTCTCTATCTATCTATCTCTCTCTCAATCTTTCAATCTTTTCAAAGTATAGTCACGATGTGCTTGTTTTGTCTTGTATTTTAATTTCGTGTGAACACGTTCAACCGCACGTTCTTTCAGTCTCAGTCGAGCGACTGACTGGCTGTTGTTTATCTGTGGAAGCGATTGTTGTTTTCTGATTCCATATCTAGGCGGCTGTGGCTGACTCACTGAGTCGTGGACAATGTATCAAGTTCGAGTCTATCTCGAAACATAAAAATTGCCTGCTCGTGGTTGTTCTTTGCGCTGTGATTCATTGTTCCGGACCTGTCGGCTGTACTTTCCGTTTTCCTCTGTCTCTTCTGCCTCCATGCCTACTAAGCCACGCCGGCTCCTGGTGCTCTCTTTCCCTCCAGCTTTCCATTATACAATACTTTATTTGTATAGCGCAAAATCTTGATAAAATCAAATCTAAGCGCTAAAACAGACACACACAGCACGCACGCACGCACACACACACACACACACACACACACACACACACACACACACACACACACACACACACACACACACACACACACAGCGCGCACACGCACACGGCTAAAATAGGGAGAAAGAATAAAAGCAATGGAAAATTATAGAGAGCATAATAATATACAATTATATATTAAATGTGATTCCCCTCCGAGTGGAGACAGGCTGCAGAGGGGATTGAGTGAGGTCAGGATTTTATGCAGAGGAGAAAAGGTGAGTTTTGAGAGCGGACTTGAAGGAGACAAAAGTAGGTTGCTGACGGACAGAGAGAGGAAGTTTGTTCCAGGAAAGTGGACCAGAAACAGAGAAGGCTCGTGGACCGTAGGTATTGAGCTTAGTGCGTGGAAAGCGAAAAGTCAGAGAGGATCGGAGGCAGAGCGGAGGGTACGTGAGGGAACATAGATCTCAAGTAGGCTTGACAGGTAATCGGGGGCTGCGTTATTGAGGCTTTTGTAGCACATGGTGTCTAGTTTGTACTGTATGCGCTTTGATACAGGGAGCCAGTGAAGTTGTGCCAGGAGATGAGATATGTGGTAAGCTTTTCCCAAATAAAAAATGTATCTGTCTGACTCTTAGCTTTTGTTTGTTTGCTTTTTAAACTTATTCATTTCAAAGAAACTACAGATGCATGTGGTATTAGATATGCATAGTTTCAATCAAATCCCAAGGTAAAGATTTCGACATGCATAAAAGTCGAGTCACCTGTAATTTTCAAAAGAGAAGTACATATATCTATAAAACGGAGTCATTTTATAAGAACATTAACATAGCAGGCATTTTTAATGTTAAAAATGGGCTTACATGAGATCGCATCACGCCTCGGTTTCCAACAATGAAAAGTACGACAGCCACCTCTCGTAGTGTTCAAAGCTCTGTATCAGTCTTTCTATGTGCTATTTTGGGTCAAGTTCAGTTACGTTTTGAAGTGTGTTTTTTCGATTTGTATTTTATTGATATACATTCTCTCTAGGATTATTAAACCAAATATTGGATCTATGTACAATTTTTCGTGTGCACTAGACATTTTTTTAGAATCATCGCATTTAGGGAAATTTCCTTTGTGGTAATTTTTGGGGGGAGGTCCCATTTTCTAAGCTAGCTCAGTTTTTACAATGCAATGATGATGATGACGATGAGGATGACATCTATGATGTTATGGAGTTCCATATAGGACTAAGACTGCATAACAGGGATGTACTCTGCGCTTACTATTATAATATATCCTGGCGTCAACCAGGCCCGAGAGATACAGACACCCACCATGTCGGTCAGAAAAATTGAGCAACACCTTCAATGACGCATCCGTGAAGTGGTACCACTTTCCCCAGAGTGTTCAACTCTGGGTAGGAGCAAGTTGAATATTATGTTTTCAGTTAAACTGACATTTGCACAGGTGATGCATTTTGAAATCATCAACGCTTCAACCCTGTCCAAAAATCTTTGTCATACAAACATGTCCAAAATATATCGTAAACGGCAATCACAATGAAATTATGTTAAGTCCCATTTCTTTCACCGTTAGCTTCCAGAGTTCTGTTTATTTGTAACCATTTTAATTTTCATGAATGCCTTTTTCCATGAAATGGCTGGTTCCAGGGTGTTTTTTTCCCCCTAACCATTTGGAGCATGAATTTGGAAGTGTATCATCTTTTGTTAAAATACAGTAGAATAATTCTGAGCTTTCAGTGTTTAAGCTCTGTGTAGTTTTGCATTAAATTCTTTAATAAACTTGGAACACAAATACATTTCACTGTGACCAAAAAACAAATCAATGAATCCTTACTGAAGAAGCCATCATATTTCAGTAAGTTGGTGCTGGGTGTTTGGTGTCTAAATAAAAACAAAACAAAGAAAAATGAAAAAATCCAACACAATCCAAACGCAGTATATTAGGATGCAACACGGCACAACACGATACGACACGACACGACACGACACGACACGACACGACACGACACGACACGACACGACACGACACGACACGACACAACATAATAACGATAGGAAGGGAGACATATCGACAGGCTGTCTGAATATCCCATTCGTTTGTTTTCTGACCAGAACACCTCCCACAGAGATAAGGAAATTTGGTTTTGATGCCACATGGAATCGTGGATACATACTTTGCCCGTTGTGACCAGGTCCTCCAAATCCCCCTTCCTCATAAAATGGCCTATAAATGTTGCCTGTCTTTTCCTAATCTTCCTTATGAGTGATCTACTTGTGTCTGCCTCCATCAAGACTGTCTCGTTTGTTTTCTTTGCTGTCCATGGAACTCTCAACATTCTTCTCAGAAACCACATCTCGCCTGCCTCAATCTTGTTCTGGCTTTGTTTGTTGACTGTCCACGCCTCACATCCGTACAACAGTATTGGTTCTATATAGCATTCAAGAACTCTCTTCCTGATGTTAATTGACAGGCATTTGTTGGTAAGAATCAATGCATTACCGCATATAATACAGCCATATCAGGGCTATGACCGTTCCAAAACATACACAATAATTCAACAGGGAAAAAAAAGGAAAAGAAAAACAAGTAGGGGCCTACATATATCAATGCATTCCCGCATGTAACAGAGCCATATCAGGGCTATAACCGGTTAAAAACACACAATAATTCAATAGGAAATAAAAAGGAAAAGAAAATAAAGTACACATATCAATGTATTCGCACATATAATCTAAGGAGATGCCCCTGGCGTCCACCATTCCATCCAATTTATCACACATGGATTTTAAAAAAGAACATACCTGAATACAAATTTAAACATAACTAAGGACGCTAACACACATATAAAAACGGGCCTAAATTACCTAAGATTGCTTCAGTACATCTCATTTCCTAGAGCCAAAAATGCACTTAAATGCATGTACTCAATTATCAATTATAAGAGAAAGCACGTAAGACTTTATTGAACATATACAAGTGAATGGACCAGCAAGGCAGAAAATGATAGAAAGAAATGACAGAAAGCAGACGAAGAAGGCAGAAACAAAGAGTGACAGAAAAGAGGAAATTTTAGCATAGAATTTCCAGAAGGTGGGGATACTATTTATACTGAAAGAGCCCCCGGCATTCCCACGGGAGAATATCGCTATCTGTTATCACATTTGATTGTTGATGTCTGTTTACTGTAAAACACAGTGGTATGATTTATTTCACTTAAAAAAGCAAATAAACGAGAAAGTATGAAAATACAAGTATAAGGTGTTCAGGGATTGCTGGACAGAGGTGTGTGTGTGTGTGTGTGTGTGTGTGTGTGTGTGTGTGTGTGTGTGTGTGTGTGTGTGTGTGTGTGTTAGTGTGTGTGTGTGTGTGTTTGTTGTGTGTGTGTGTGTGTGTGTGTGTGTGTGTGTGTGTGGTGTGTGGTGGTGGTGGTGTGTGTGTGATATCTGGCAGTTCCTGTTATGATGAACGAGCCCAACGTTGATTTTCATAGTAACCTCAATTTTGTTCTGACTTTGCGTGTTAACTGTCCACGCCTCACAACCTTACAACAGTATCGGTTCTATATGACATTCAAGAACCCTCTTCCTGATGCTTACTGATTAGCATTTGTTAGTAAGAAGGCTTTTCATCTTCTTGAATGCTGTTTTGGCATGTCTGGTTGTGTTAAATACATGTTCTGATTCTATTTTAAGTTCTGTAAGTTAATAGATTTCATCTGGGCTTCAGAATCCCCGAAATAGATCACGGGTCAGTCAATGAAAGCGTTCATGACTCCTAAATTGAATACGCTAAAACAGGAAGGTCATCTCTTCACACTCAACTAAAACATCAAAGAAAAACGAAAACAAACAAACAAACAGACAAACAAACAAAAAGCGCGCACGCATGCACGCACACTCACCACGTTACAAATAACACATTATAACGCACACTGCCCTGTTTCCGGTTGATCTGAAGAATTCTCCTACATTTTAAAAGATGAAATTTAAACAACTGTAACAAAGATGCTTCAAATATATTTTCAGAACACAATCTTCTTGGTGGCACGAAAGCTTGCCAGGGTGTAGCTGCAGAGCAGAGTTTGGCGTTGGAGTGGGTAAGGGTGGTGATCGGATATTGATGATACAAAACTCGGTTCTTTGGTGTCGGATTTTTAACAAAACGAAGTTGGCTTGACTCTGTCACAAAACGTTTGGAGTCGTTGCCCTCTTCTGAACAGTTGGATGATGGATATCATCATCATCATCATCATGTCGAGCTTACTCGGCTATCCATGACACGTTTCTTCCATCCTTCTCTGTCAGACATTGCAATAGGTAGTTCATCATACTGACAGCCCGTATCATCCATCAGTTGGTCGATGAAGGTCTTCTTTTTTGACGTCCTGGTCTTTGTTTGCCATGGCTGGGTCTCCACAGTAGAACATCCCCCACCAGTTCTTCTTTGCTACGCCAGCAGTGTCCCGCGAAGCGCAGTCTTTGTTGACGAATTGATTTACTGATTGGTGGGATCTTACCATATAACTCTTTGTTAGTTGGATACTCTCTCCAGGATTTGTTCAGGGCTGCGCGCACATTCGTGTATATGCTCCATCAATCTTCTTCTCAATGTCGTTGTTAGGGTCCAAGAGATTGAGCCATATGTAAGAACGGACTCTTATCAGAACAGACATTTGATCCTGCGTGTACTGCAAACAAACACAAGATTTACGTAGATCAAGCTACAGACGAACATTTTAGATGCAACAACTTCAGTATACGCTATTGGGGTTGGAATTCGCAATGTTTCGTTTTAATTAGACAGTCAAATTCTCCTGATCTATATCGTGTCCTGATTTGATTTTTATCCTTCAGCTATCGAAAGTCCGTTCTTGGACGCAGGCCTTCCCCAGTTGTTTCCATTCACTTCGCTCCAGCGCTTTTCCTCTCCAGTTCTTGTCAAATCCATCTAGGTCGTCTATCCATCTAGTTTTCTGTCTTCCTTTATTGCGAGTGCCGTCTCTTGGTATCCAGAACTTGGCTTTTGTTGTCCAGCGATTGTCCATTCTCCGGGTGAGATGTCCTGCCCAGTTCCATTTCAGTTTGTTGATGGTTTCCAGGATGTCTCGCACTTTCGCTCTTTCTCTGATCCACTGAGCCGTTTTGCGATCTTTGCAGGTGATACCAAGCATGATCCTTTCATGTGCTCTCGGCTGTCAAACATGGTTTTTGTTTTGTTTTGTTTTGTTTTGTTGTTTTTGTTTGTTTTATTGTTTTCGGTTAGATTCCACGTTTCTGCACCGTAGGTGACTGTGGGCAGAATGCACTCGTCGTAGACTCTTCGTTTCAGGACAGATGGAAATTTGTCATTTCTTGAAAACTGAACCTGCTCTTCCAAACGCTTGCCAGCCAAAGGTTATCCTACGTTTGATTTATTCCTCTTTGGAGGAGGATTCTGCTGAGCTGATTTAAAGGCCAGTAAACGGTCGAGCTAACTGAGAAGGCTTCGCTTAGCTTGTGGGTCAGATTTCCCTCGTCCGTACCAGCTCCGAGTTGACTATTATCTTCTGGCCGACGCCACGGTGAACGACTGAGGCCATCACCTAGATGAGGCAGTCCACGGAAGGTTGAAACGTTCATCAGAATTTGGTTCCCACACCTTCCGACGAATGTGGCCTTGTATGGCGTATAAGGAACGTACTCATCGAACCCGGAGGTCTGAGAATGCAGATACCTGACTGATCAGATTTTTCTCCCCATTCCACTGACCCTTGAATAAATGATCTGTTGCAATCTTTTCCCGGAAAAGATTGGTGGTGGTGGGGGGGGGGGGGGGGGGGGACAGTTTCTTCCAGTATCTGGTCACTCGCACTGACCGCTGCCAGCCGTGCTGTTGAATATAAACCCACTCCCCGTTCTTCCAACTGATGATCTCATTTCTCCTCTTCATGTGCCACTTCGTCTGTCTGTCTTCTGTCCGTCTGTCTGTCTGTCCGTCCGTCCGTCTGTCTGTCGGTCTGTCTATCCGTCTGTCTGTCTCTCGTTTTCTCTCTCTCTCTCTCTCTCTCTCTCTCTCTCTCTCTCTCTCTCTATGTGCACTTACATTATCTCCATAAAGAAGAAGATGAGATTCAACATCATATCACCAATCTGTATGTCTTTATTTTCACCCGGCTACATAAATGATGCTTTGTTGCATCTTTGTCTTTTTCACAAAAGCTACATATATGACTGTCTGTAATACACACCGCTCTTAAAATGCTGTTTAACACCAATATTCTATGGCGTATTTGAAACCATCATATTTTTTGTTTCCTTTATTTTCAATATCACTTCTTCCGATTTAAACAAGGTATTTGGATTTTGTTCTCAATTTACAGACGTCTGATACCAGTTAAATCAGTTCTATTTCTAACTATTCCCGTTTGAAACTGTGCCTGTAATCTGCCCACAAATTTGGTGGTGATGTCATCGGGTTTGCTGTCGATGTCATTGTCCATCACGTCTCTGTATCATCGCCAAAGCTCAGCTTGCAGACGCGCCCCCACCAACGGAGACTGAGATATATGACTCTCATACAGCCCTGCTTGGTGTTCTCAGTGTCTCTACTTAACTCATTTTTTAAGACAGAAATCATTACGTCATGACACATTATTGTGCACCGGGAAAGCCGGAGGGAAAGAGAACACCAGGTAGACCCAGGGAGAAAATACTGGATGGACTTGCAGGGTGGCTGAGGACAGAGAGGGTGGAAGATGTGCTTGCAGCGACAAGGGATAGAAGCATAATTATGGAGGGCCACGATCGCCAACGCCATGTGGCAGGGCACACGATGATGATGGTGAGAGTCCAGCTTGGTGTTCTCGGTGTCTCTACTTAACTCACCTTTACGACAGAAATCATAATATCATGACACATTACTGTGCACAGCTTCTCTTCAGCTGCATCCTTCCTTGTTCTCTCTCCAGCTTCAACTTGAACAAGAAGTTCATCGTGCGTTTCCTGTTTCATGCAACATTTTGAGCACTAAAATCGGCAATTTTGTGTGATCGCGTTCCCAGATGCTGCTTCCAACAATGGCAGGAGATTCTTTCAATCTTGTATTCAAAAATTTTCACGATCACTTTGAAAAACCACGCGAGTTTTCTCATACGTCTGTCCAATAACAGTGGGAATTGTTATCACAGTTTATATAGACCATGCACTGCACTGTTGGCCAAGTCACAGACCTCGGCATATCTCACTGGTGTGGCTAAGTGTGGGTAGTTGTCAGAAGCTGGCAACTACATTTAGTTAATCTGTGTGGCCACACAAACTCAAAGCAAAGAAAGTTAATTTGTATATCAACAAAAACAGAAAGCAAAGACAACAACAACAACAAAATCATCCATGAACAACTATGATTCATTTGCACATAAATGACCCAGGGAGAAAATGCTAGACGGACTTGCAGAGTGGCTGGGGACGAGGGGGGTGGGAGAGATGCTAGGGGCAACGAGAGATAGAGACAGATGGAAGTCCATGATCGCCAACGCCATGCGGCAGGGCACCTGATGATGATGATGATGATAAATGACTTGAGTCACCACAATTGTGACAAAAAGTAATGCCTCGAATGCTAACCAGTTTCCGAGTGCAACTATCTTTCTGTTTAGGCTTATCTGATCTGTTGTCAGAACTTATGAATATGTGAACCTATTATCCATTGTTTGGTGTCTATTTGTGATCGTGCATTCACGCTTGACAAAGGCCGGTTGGCCGAAAATTTGCGCCTGTCTTGTCTTGTTGTATTGATATACGCGTTCTTTTTCGGTTTTCTTTTTCTTCTGGTTTTTGTTTGCTTGGACGCGGGCAGTCGCACTTGTTTTGGATCTCGATTATGAATATGTGAATTGCATGAACATAGAGCTGCAAGAACTATGTAGTCTTTACCAACCTTCTTCAGAGGAGGGGATAAAAGTATTGATTGATTGATTGATTGATCTGGTTCAGTTTTTACGTCGACAGGTGATATGGCCGACGGGGATAACCATCCCAGGGAAGTAGGGGAAGGGGGGGGGGGGCTTATCTAATCCTATACTGACACCACCAGAACAACAATGATGTTAAGATGGGACAGTGAGATGGCCAGTTTTAATGTAGCGCACCCTCGGGATTCGAACCCACAACCATTAGCATGTGAATCCGACTCTCAACCACCTGAACTACTGAGGCCCGCGAATTAATGTATTGACAACATTCCACAGTTAATACTACTACTACTAATAACAATATAATAACAATAACAATAATAGTAATGATGATGATGATGATGATGATGATGATGATGACGACGACAACAACAACAACCACCACCACCACCAATAATGCCGTCCGTAGGGTTTAGTCTGAGAGGAAGTTAATTCTAATAGGACACCGGCCTTTAAGGGACATTACTCTCGCAAACTTCACGAGTTTTGTAGCAGAAGGCGATGGCAGCTTGCGAGAGTAAGAACGAATGTGCTACAAAAATGAAGCCAGCGGTGGTAGTCCCATGTTCTAAAGCCCAGTCAGCGAGGTATACACACGTACAAATGATGACTCTTTGTGTCACACAGACACAGACGGACAGACACACACACACACACACATATAATACACATACGTCATACGAAAAACACGCCTCACATCATATATCATGTGACAGAACAGATGATGTGTAGGCCCTACACTCTAACAAACACACACATATATATATACACAGTGATAGATATTCTGACAGATGAGAGCGTGTCTGACAAAACGTCACAATATTGACAAAGCGTACCATATGTACTGCCTTATTTCTAATGTTCCCTGTCTCCGTTTGGTATAAAACTGGGACTTCCTCCAAGAAAATGTGAGGCCTGAGGGTCATCTGACAGCGTCAGAAGAACAGCTTGTGTAGAATACGCATAATCAGTTTGTTTGTTTTTTAATCACTCATTTTCAGTGATTTGTAACTACAAGCGGTCTAAATCCTGTTTAGTTTCATAATGTGCCTGTAGTTAGTGTGGGACCCCTGCACCTGTAGAGGTAGGCCTACACCTTGCGTTTATGTACATGCATGTGCATCTTATATACATTGTGCCTTGTTCAGCCTTAACATCTTGTATACATTGTACCTTGTTCTGCCTTAATATCTTGTATACATTGTGCCTTGTTCTGCCATAACATCATGTATACATTGTGCCTTGTTTTGCCGTAACATCTTGTATACATTGTGCCTTGTTCTACCGTAACATCTTGTATACATTGTGCCTTGTTCTGCCATGACATCTTTTATACATTGTGCCTTGTTTTGCCATAACATCTTGTATACATTGTGCCTTGTTCTGCCTTAATATCTTGTATACATTGTGCCTTGTTCTACCGTAACATTTTGTATACATTGTGCCTTGTTCTGCATTAACATTTTTATACATTGTGCTTTGTTCTACCATACTTCATCTCGTATACATTGTGCCTTGTTCTACCATACAATATCTTGTATACATTGTGCCTTGTTCTACCATACAAGATCTTGTATACATTGTGCTTTGTTCTACCATACAATATCTTGTATACATTGTGCCTTGTTCTACCATATATCTTGTATACATTGTGCCTTGTTCTACCATATAATATCTTGTATACATTGTGCCTTGTTCTACCATGCAATATCTTGTATACATTGTGCCTTGTTCTACCATACATCTTGTATACATTGTGCCTTGTTCTACCATACTTCATCTTGTATACATTGTGCCTTGTTCTACCATGCAATATCTTATATACATTGTGCCTTGTTCTACCATACAATATCTTGTATACATTGTGCCTTGTTCTACCATACAACATCTTGTATACATTGTGCCTTGTTCTACCATACAACATCTTGTATACATTGTGCCTTGTTCTACCATGTATGACATCTTGTATACATCATGCTTGTTCTGTGCCTTGTTCTACCATGTATGACATCTTGTATACATCGTGCCTTGTTCTGCCTCATAACATCTTGTATACATTGTCACATGATTGTGCTTTGTTTTGACAGGAAGGTGCTGGAGGCCCATGGTCTCTGGGACAAGACAAGGAAACTTCAGAAACATGATGGTGACAATATTCTCATCCCTGTCAACACTGCAGATGTGACCGTTCTCTCTCTCCATCTCCATGAAACAAAAGACCCCATCACCATCATTCAGGCAGATTTACTTCCTTCCAAATCTGAGCGACTGGTTACCCCTGCACAGCTGTTATTGAAATCCACTTCAGATCTGTTGAACCAGTTTGACAGTTTGGTGCCAGTCAAAGAAAGGCTGTTACTTGAAGTGCCAAGTCACTGGGAAAAGCATGGAGATCTTGTCTTGTTGCCTGCTTCTGCTTTTCAGTCATCTGAGTGGAGTCTGCTGGGTAAGCCGCAGTGTATGGACGATCCTTTGCTGCTTTTTTTGTTGTTGTTAAGAAATGTATGTTTATTAGAATTACCTGGTATTGTTAAATGAAAGGGTACCTATTATCAAACTGATTTGAAATCTGTACAAGTGATTTCTTACATATTTTTTATGGACTGCAGAGTGCAGAGAGCGTGCTTTTTGACATTGACTGTTTGTGCTATACAAATGGATATGTTATTATTTATGTGTTTGTTATTATTATTTATTGTTATTACTATTGTTGTTAGTAGTAGTAGTAGTACAGTGGTTGTACTGGTACAAGATGTACCAGTACAACCACAGGACAGCAACCTCTGCTTGTTTGCATTTTTTATTCTAGTCTCTCTGACAGGCTGTTCCTCAATTTTGTGAAGGATTGATCGAGATTTCCTGTGCGTTAGGGTGAGGAAATGGGTGAAATACCTGTCAGTTGTAGCACATCGGATATGGGTCACCCACACCACACAAGGCTTTTAGTCTATGGATACGCACAAAAGACAACCAGATATATAACTAAACTAGCACCCCATCCTCCTTTTTAAGATTTCATAGATTATTTTTGTTCTTCTTTTCCAGAAAAATCAGTGTGTAACCAGGTGTTGAATTTGAACTGACAAGCCTGTTCATATTCTAAATGTAGACAGTCTGATCAGTAGACCATCATTGACTTTCAGGTCAGGAGCTGTGGCAGACAGTGGCAAAGTGCACAGGAGCCCGACGTGTAGCACGACAGTCAGTGGTCAGTTCTGATGGGTTTCGCAGTCCTCAGGTCACGCTGCTGCTGGGGGACAGTGCTGTTGTGCAGCATGTGGATAATGCCATCAAGTGAGTTTGTTATCATGCTAATCCTTTTCTTCTTCTTTGCAATCAAGCATTATTATCTCAGATGTATGTATACATGCGTTTTCTGATTATTGGCCCACACTGCATGGGTTTCATGCTGTTGCACAAGTCTGCATGCTTTACCTTTAGTATGTAATTTGTTTCAGTGTTGTGTACGTCTTTGTGTGTGTGCGAGTGTTTGAACATGTGTGTTTGTGTAGCCTATACGTATTATTCGATCCTTGTGTTTCAACAAGTCCAAACATGTTTCTTGAGTTCAGTCATGATGCGTTTGATGTAATTATTCTTACACTTAGTTACACATGTTTTTAATACTAGTACAATGCATATTTTTAATATCAGTTGGATGCATATTTTTGATGTCAGTACAACTTTTACGTTGACCTGTTGATAAATGGTTTGTGATGATGGTGTATATGTGCATACTTTAATAATTAAAGTAAGTAGTTCCACATAATTGTGCTAGGGATAGCCTCATTATCCCTTTGACTCCTGTACCCTCAGCATCTTGTGCTCTCAACCATGCCACTTGCCAGCAAAGCAAAAAATTAACCCTTTTCCATCACCCTATCCACCAGCTTCCTGCAGTAAGTTGGTGGATAGGGTGAGGGAGTCAAAGAGTTAAGTTTTTGTAGCTGGTGGATAGGCTGCTGGAGTCAAGGGGTTATTACTGTGGACTCTTTCACTAAGTGCATGCTGCACTCATCAACATGTTTATTGTCTCATTCGAAAGACTAACCCCAGACCACTTCTTAACTCAAGGCAGCCCTTAGACCCCGGCCTACTTTTCAGTCTTTTTAACGATTTGCCCTTTCCTTCTTTGAATTCAACAGTGAGCTATTAACTGGGTTGATTAGAGCACCCTACTGATAATGCAAGGGTCATGGATTCAGTGCTCCTGTGGGCTAGCTGCTGTTTTTTCTTGGTTTTCTCTTAGCTCAGTTGGTTAGATTACTGCACTGATGATGCAGAGGTCAGAGACTGTATTCAGAGGGGCCATTGTATTTTTGATTATTAGGTAGCATTTTAGCTCAATTCATTGAAGTTCCATTCTGATATATATCTGTACAGCGGGTATGGGTTTTATCCTCAGGTGGGCCAAAGTTTCTTTTTTGTTTTTGGTGGGGGGTTTTTCATGCTGGCTGACTGGCTCTTGATAGAGCTGTGGACTCAAGATCTCATGTCTTGAATTCAGATCCACTTTGCAAAACAAACAAGCAAAGCAGAAGATGGTTTGCTTGCTGCCCATTTTCATGCCTTAATCATTCTGGTGATGGCATCCCTTTGCTCCTCCCTATTTCAAAACCTTAACAATGCACTGGGTTTTATGTAGGCTTTGCTGGAGTCTATTAGACAACTACTAGCAGAGTTGGATGGAACATATACATGGAATTGCCCCAAGTGTGATGAATCCCTCTTGAACAGACTCCAGATACCACCAGACTGGTTGGCCCACTAAGATAGACACTTCCAAAGTGTAGAAATGGAATGGGAAAATGTATGCACAGTCGATATTAACTGTAGAATCAGTGTTGTGTACGTCTTTGTGTGTGTATGTGCAAGTGTTTTAACATGTGTGTTTGTGTAGGCTATATGTATTACTCGATCCTTGTTTTTCAACAAGTCCAAACATGTTTCTCGAGTTCAGTCATGATGCGTTTGATGTAATTATTCTTACATTTAGTTACACATGTTTTTAATACTAGTACAATGCATATTTTTAATATCAGTTGGATGCATATTTTTGATGTCAGAACAACTTTTACGTTGACCTGTTGATAAATGGTTTGTGATGATGGTGTATATGTGCATACTTTAAAGTAAGTAGTTCCACATAATTGTGCTAGGGACAGCCTCATTATCCCTTTGACTCCTGTACCCTCAGCATCTTGTGCTCTCAACCATGCCACTTGCCAGCAAAGCAAAAAATTAACCCTTTTCCATCACCCTATCCACCAGCTTCCTGCAGTAAGTTGGTGGATAGGGTGAGGGAGTCAAAGAGTTAAGTTTTTGTAGCTGGTGGATAGGCTGCTGGAGTCAAGAGGTTATTACTGTGGACTCTTTCACTAAGTGCATGCTGCACTCATCAACATGTTTATTGTTTCATCCGAAAGACTAACCCCAGACCACTTCTTAACTCAAGGCAGCCCTTAGACCCCGGCCTACTTTTCAGTCTTTTTAACGATTTGCCCTTTCCTTCTTTGAATTTAACTGTTGACTAAATGTTTTACTTAGTAGTATTGTTCTTCTACAGGTATAAATATGACCTGACCAGATGCATGTTCAGTGCTGGTAACATCACTGAAAAACTGCGTGTTGCAAAGTTTGACTGTAAAGGAGAAACTGTCGTTGATCTATATGCAGGTATGTAAAATATTAAGGTATGCACAGATTACACAATACAGGTACAGACTGTATACAGTAGGCAGATATGCACCACTTGGGTGCTGAACAGCAAGTGTGATGTTCATGAACAGCACTTTATTTTCAGTGACACTATGCAAAAAGCTTGGAACTAGAATTCAGATTTGCTCAAGATGTGTTCATTGCAGTGGATTCTTTTCATTGCTTTTTGTGCTCAGCCCAAATCTGCTAGCAACTGTCTGGCACCTGTGGCCATATAAATCCTTTGTGCTGGTGAGGTCTTGGAATAGAAGACAAGACTGTGCTGCATTAAACACCACCAACAGTGAGCTATTAACTGGGTTGATTAGAGCACCCTACTGATAATGCAAGGGTCATGGATTCAGTGCTCATGTGGGCTAGCTGCTGTTTTTTCTTGGTTTTCTCTTAGCACAGTTGGTTAGATTACTGCACTGATGATGCAGAGGTCAGAGATTGTATTCAGAGGGGCCATTGTATTTTTGATTATTAGGTAGCATGTTAGCTCAGTTCATTGAAGTTCCATTCTGATATATCTGTACAGCGGGTATGGGTTTTATCCTCAGGTGGGCCAGTTTCTTTTTTGTTTTTGGTGGGGGTTTTTTCATGCTGGCTGACTGGCTCTTGATGGTTTGCTTGCTGCCCATTTTCATGCCTCAATCATTCTGGTGATGGCATCCCTTTGCTCCTCCCTATTTCAAAACCTTAACAATGCACTGGGTTTTATGTAGGCTTTGCTGGAGTCTATTAGACAACTACTAGCAGAGTTGGATGGAACATATACATGGAATTGCCCCAAGTGTGATGAATCCCTCTTGAACAGACTCCAGATACCACCAGACTGGTTGGCCCACTAAGATAGACACTTCCAAAGTGTAGAAATGGAATGGGAAAATGTATGCACAGTCGATATTAACTGTAGAATCAGTATCAGTGTCATTAGGCCACATACAAATTCACACACACACACACACATACACACTGCCCTACGGTACCAGGTTTGTTTTTGTGATTAGGTGTTGGTTACTTTACACTGCCCTACCTGGTTTGTGTACTTTATCAGGTATTGGCTATTTTACGCTGCCCTACCTGGTTCATGCGGGTGCCAGTCATGTCCATGCCTGTGAATGGAACCCAGAGGCTGTGGCAGCACTCCAAAGAAACCTGGAACTGAACCATGTGAACACCAGGTGCACCGTTCACCCAGGAGACAACCGACAGGTTAATGTGCTCACTTTTGTATTCTTCTATCATTGGGGGAGCATAATTAGTGTTATATATTGTTCTGGAGAGAAGAATGAAAGATGATCTGAAGGAATGGTTTTGGTTAGGGTGTTTATTGATTTGTGTACTGATATCAGTAATGCCAAAATGTTGAGGAAATATGTTTTGAACTTCCCATTCAGCACTTTGTTGTGTTTTGCCTTTTTTCTTTCTTTTTGTTTATCTTTTCCAATCACAAACAGTTTCGGGAAAAATAGCTCTGTTTTTTGTTTCAATCCTTCAATCAAAGTCATGAATGATCTCACTTGCATTGCAGTGTGTGATAATCAGTTTGCTTTGGTTTGTTAACTCTCAATAATAATAGGATATGATAATGAATTGTACATTTATCCACATAACTTGATGTGTGAGATTAACCAGTATCCTACACCCTGATTGGTTCCAACACTGTGCTGAAGTTGAACATTTACATAAATATTATAAGTCTTGTTTTTGAATGTGTGTATTTTGAGGGAAAAAAGAAAGAAAGAAGTTTACCTATATACTTCCATCTTTGTCAGTTATCATTCAGACAAAATATTCCACACTTTTCTGGCTCTTATTGACTAAAGCTTGGGGCTCCAAAATACAGTGGAAACCTGATATAACAGGGATGATGGGACCAAATCAAAATCCCTGTTATATCAGATCCCTGTTATATCAGATATCAAGGGAAATAAGGACTGATCAACTAACTCTTGACTTTTTTATGAGCAATAGCAATGAGAATCAGAATCAGCAAGAAAGCTAAGAAAATAGAAAGATAAACAGTAGATCTAGGCCTAGATCTGGTCTGGTGTAAGTGTGCAGTAAGCTTACAAACTGAATGATGGTGCAGTCAGTCACTGACTCAGTGGCCTCAGGCCTACACGCTTGCGCGCGCATCACGCTCGCATTGCGAAGCGTTCTTTCAGTGTACATACACAGTATACCAAGGCTAGCCTAGATCTAGATCTAGGCCTACTGCGTGGCGTGCTGAGTCTAGGCCTAGGCCTTTCTGCTGCAGAGCCCGTCTCGGCATCCCTGCTATAACCGATCGAGCCCTCTTGTCTCCCTGTTATTGCCGATAAGTTTTAATAGAGACAAAGAGGAAGAAAAAATGGGGATTGAAAAAAGCCCTGTTATATCCGGATTCCTGTTATAACCGGTCCTATTATAAATGGTTTCCACTGTATATATCAGTACCAGATATTCTAAACTTTTGATCATGCTGTGTTTGGAAGCATGCTTCACACACCATTGCAAATATAAGTACTGAAACATAAGATACAGTGTTAGTGATTTTATCCATCTGTAAATCAAAAAAAAAAAATGTTGATGTGTTTTTGTGTTGTAGTTGAAGATGAGAGGAGTCGCAGACCGAGTCAACCTTGGCCTTATCCCCAGTTCAGAAGAAGGATGGCCTGTGGCTTGTCGTGTTTTGAAACCAACAGGGGGCATCATGCATGTGCATGGCAACGTCAACAGTCAGACAGCTGAAGGGGAGAAGCATCCAATACAATTGGGAGCAGAGACAAGTGCTGTGACCAGTTTAAATGAAGTTGATGATAAATTACCTCATGTGTGTGTTAACAAGGGAACAACAGTGCAGGGGACGCAAGTGGATAGCATGCAAACTTTTTTAGAGGGAGAAAGCCAGGATCAATCAGTCAAAGAGACTCCACAAAGTATGGCACTGACAGATGGTTATGATGCCATGGACGGCCTTCTTGCAAAGACTGATGAAGGTGCAGAAAACGTTTTGAGAGATTTTGATGAAAAAAGTGACAATGAGAAAAGACAGCACAGAGGAAATGGTACTGACAGAGAAGGTTTGACAGAAGGAGATGTTAGTCCGTCTACTCCTTCACAAGTTATTGTTGAATTATGGCATAGGAGAAAAGAACAGCCACACAGCGCATGTTATGCTTATACACAAGTTAAGACTGAGCCTTGTCGTAGAAAAGAAGACAAGATACATGGCACTTCTGACCATTTTTCTTTACTTAATCATTCTTCTTCACACCCCAAAACTGGCTCAGAACCTGAAAAACATGAACAGCCGTGCGCCGGTTCTGTTTCACAAATGTCACAGAAATCCAACAGCATGATTTCACAAACATCACAAGAATGGTGTGATGGCTCTGCACATGACCACCAGTCTTCACAAACATCACAAGATTGGTGTGACGGCTATGCACAAGGCCACCTGTCTTCACCTTCTTCAAAGACAGCAGCTTGGCAGATGTGGGGTGAGAATGTGTGCATAAGTTTAAAGACGCTGTTGGAAAAAGAGCATGGTGGCAGCTGGCTTGTGACTGTGCTGCACATTGAGCCTGTCAAATCCTATGCTCCTCATGTTCACCATGTTGTGTTGGACATACAATGCACCCCCACAACGTGATGTGGACAGCCACAGCAGTGTTCCTAGGGTAGACCTTAACAGCTAAAAGTAGCTCGTTTGGTTGTGTGTTGCACTTGCAGGCTGATAATTTAAATTCAGGACCATCTGATTGCCCACTTTAATGTACCAGATACCGGTACTGTTGTTTGTGGAATCAGTGTAACATCAGATGGCGAAAGCATTGCAGAGCCCAGCTGGGAAACATGGAGATCGCAGGTTCAATTCCCATTCTGACAGGGGCTTCTCTCCCCTTCATTACAGACTATGAGTCTTTCAAATGAGATGATAACTTGTGGTTCCATGTCCAGAACTTGTGTTCTGTCATTCAGATGAGACAATAACTTGAAGCTCAGAGTCAGATGCAGCATCAAGTAGCAGATCTAAAAGAAGTTATGGCAGCAAAGATGGCTCTGGTAAAATTTTAAAGAAAAATCCACTAATTAATAATCAAAAAGCTACTCATGGTCATGTACCTAAAGGAAGAAGACATTCACTTCACGATGAAGATGAAGTCTGCAGACTGTGCAGTAACTTGTGCCTACATAGTGTTGGTAAACAACCAGAACGGTGTGCAAACACACACTGGCAGTAACATTGCACAGGACTGTAAAGTTAGATAAGTAATCTCCCTTCCTTGCCCCACTTAGTTAAGAGTGTTATCCATGAGCTGGTAGATAAACTAGCAACAAAGAGGAGCCTAGGAAGACCAACCAGACAACTGATACAGCAAGAAGAGGAACATCATAGATCACTCCTTAAAGCAATTAACTATCACTGTCTATCCAAGGTGCAGCAAGTGGTCCTGATGAGACTCTGCACTGGCCATAACACCTGTATGAACTACATGTTCAAACTGACACCTTCACCAGCCTGCCTCAGAAGGTTAGAGAATCAGATAGCTGAACGTATACTGCAGCGGTGCTGCCTCTGTCAAGTGGAGCAACAAGAGACATGGCCAGCCACAGAGTGTGCTGGCATCTACATAAGTGACACTTGGAAGTTGAATTAATCAGTGTTGCATGTCCTGGAAAACAGGCCATGTAATATTTGATGTGATAATTCTGTTTCAAAGAGAAGTTGAATGTAATAGTAATATATTTCTTTATGTTTGGATTTTGTAATTTTGAGTACATTTATGCATGTTTGTACAATACATGCATGTGTGCCTGAATGTATGTGCGTATGCAATGGTATGTATTTTTGTGGGTATGGGTTTTTAATTACACTTATTTACTTTGTACATTTTATGATGTTCAAAAATTATGTATAATTATGAAATAAATTTTCTTGTAAGATGATTGAAAACCATGTTATGTACACTTGTAGATCTTTGAAACTCTAAAAATGTACCTGAAACATCAAAAACATAATGCCCGAAAGAGAGATGAAGACCAGAGTGGGGTGAGAGAGGTCTTTCATTCTCTCTTGGTCCATAGGCTGGGCTGGACCTGATTGGTGCGCATTGTGTGGCTATGTCCAGGGGTTTGTTATCTCCCCACCTTGCCATTGAGTTTGTAAACAAGGTAACTGATGACTGGGTACGAATGGGCCATGCAACGCATGGACAGCCCCCTCCCCTCCCCCCTTTGCTTGATGAAGTGACTATTGAGTGGCGTCCGGAGCTTGGGAGATGATTGTCCGGAGAGTGGCAGGGCATTGATGTTCTGGGTTCCATCTGCACCCTCGTGGTGGTTCTTGTTAACTTCAGCTTGTGACTTGGCCACTGACTTCAGGAATCAGGCCTGATGACAGCAGGGAAAAACCTGCTGGCTGCTCGGAAAGACAGCCAGCTACAGATACTGTTTGGGGTATGTCAAACCTTGCTTTTAAAACAGCAAAATGGGCTGTGCCTAGAGCATCATGCCTGACCAACTTTGTGGCCAAACAACCCCTGTGGTTGAAATAAAGCAACGTTGAGAGCTTCCGAGTGCTGACTGTCAAGACTGTGGTAGGGGGTAAGGAGCTAGCAGCTATGCAAGCTGATGGCAGGACGGGCTGCCTGGAAAAGATGAAGACCAGAGTGGGGTGAGAGAGGGGTCCTCCATTCTGTCATCTGGAGGCTGGGCTGGACCTGGTTGGTGCGCGTTGTGTCTATGTCCAGGGGTTTGTCATCTCCCCACCTTGCCATGATGACTGATGACTGGGTCTGAATGGGTCATGCAACATATGGACAGCCCCCTTTGCTTGATGAAATAACTATTGACTGGTATTTGGAGCTTTGGGGTGGTTGTCCAGAGAGTGGCAGGGCATTTTTGTCCAGGTCCCATCCGCACCTTCGTGGCGTTTCCTGTTAACCTTATATAAGATGATTGAAAAGCATGTTTTGTCTATGTAGACCTTTGAAACTTTATAAATGTACCTGAAACCTCAAAAAACATGTGTAAATATAACTGTACAGCCTTTTCCTCTGCTTTTGCCAAATAAGATATAAAACATCAAAAAGCTTGATTATGATGGTGTACAGAAAAACTATGAGTTGTTCCAGAGAGGTTCATTGCATTTACAAAGTTCATATACACTCTCCATAAATCTGCCAGCAATTATCAGGCAAACTCCTTGATCAAACAAAACTCTATGTGCTGGCAAGGTCTTTAAATGAGAAGGGGACAGAAAGTATCAAACACTGACACCACAAGAATGACTGAAATATTGAAATGGGCAGCAAACAAGCTAACTTCATGTTGCAGGCTAGGATTAAACTCAAGGCATGAAGTCTTCAGTCCACAGCTTTGTCAAACAAGCCAACCACTCATTTTAGCTTGGGTGCAGTGAAAACTTCCATGCACAAAGAAAGTTTTAGAATCTCATGGAAGTACATCCAGATTCTGTACTGGAAAATTTTGCTTCAAGTAGAACAATTAGGGAATCTGTAGAAACCATGGACAATGATCATCTTTGTGTTGAAACTTTGGTATGAACTCCATAACATCAGACTACTCGCAGATTCTGACATCAGATGATAATAATAGAATATGTGTGTGTGTGTGTGTGTGTGTGTGTGTAAGAACAATAGTTTAAATCTGTGTATGTGTAAGCATATTAGTTTACATTTAGAATAGCTTTTTCTCTCGGTAGGCTGGCCATGCAATGCCAATTGAATCAATTTGAGATGGAGACTGTGGTATCCCCAGGTCAGCATTTTCAGGATGACCCCATTTCTCTCCTTTGCTGCTTTACCTTGTCCAACTGTGAACATGATTCGGTATGCATTCACAGCTGAGTGGACCAAAGGCCTCTTGCAAATTTTTGTGTGTAGTCAGGTTTAAAAGCATGCAATCAGGTTGTAGATAAGAGCTCTGCTTCGATTAGAGTAGCAAAATTTTTTCTTGTCGTTTATTCATTATCAAGCCAAACTTAATTTTTTTTTTATATATTATAATCGTTATCATCAACACACAATAGCCAGGCTTTTTCTCATCATCATCATCATCGACCAGTACATGTAGCAAACTTTTTATTTTTTGTTTTTTTTTTTTTTTGTGTGTGTTCATTGTTATTGTCATCATCATCATCAGTGTCATCGTCATTCTCTGTAGATATAGTTGACAAACTTTTTTCATGTTTTTATTATTGTTATCATTATTACTGATCATCATTATTGCTGCTTTTGTTGTTGATGGTCATGGTATTGTGGTGGTTGCCTTGTTCCTGATGCTCCTTAGGTTTTGTGCATGTGTGTGACATGTAAAAGGAACACAAGCAGGTCAGGGAGAGATGGAATGTGAGGGAGATGGGGGGGGGGGGGGGGAGAAAGCAAGAGAAATGATCAAGCCACATTAACAACCACCCATTTTCTGACAGGAAAGAAGAACAAAACGCAACTAGAGAACAAGCAGCTTTTTTTGTTGTTTTTGATTTGCCCCATCTTCTTCTTCGCTTTAGTGGTGTTGATCCCATGCCACTCAATTCTTGCTCTCTTAACACACCACCAACTCAAAAATCATTTACATTAATATGTCAGGTACAGTAGAAAACTGATATAAAGAACAACCCCAGGCAAAAAAAAAAGTTCTTTATATCAGTAGTTCTTTATTTCAGTCAAACCTTTACACACACATTTTATCCCTCACACAACCCCCCCCCCCCCCTTCCCACTGTTTATCCACGTCCCCAAAGCCATTATACATTCATCTAGAGTCCTAATTTCTTGCCCACGGGTGAAAAAAATGATGTAATGTCAGTTTGTTTTTTTCACTTTTCGCTCGATTCAAGAATGAATTTCTCCATGTCCCCTAAAGTGTCAAAAAAGGTTTCTCCGCCATTCACAATACAAAAGTCCCTAAGAGTTTTCAAACACTGTTTGGCTTCTGCAGAGCTCACAACTTTTCACAACAGCGCCAAGTGAGATGAGAGATAAGCTAGGCCTGGACTAGGCACAGGAGGCAGAAAGAAACGAGAGCAGCAATGCCATCGATCGATAATCTATTTTTAGATCGCCGTCATGAATAGGCGCGGGCAAGCGAGGCATTGTGCGATAGTGACCACCGTCCGTGACCAGGCGAATGTGGCCAGGGGGCCGGCCACGTGTTTTCAGGCCCACGTGGGCTAGTTCGTTACTTCAGTCGTGAACAAAGAAAAATAAGACCTTGGTGGGCAAAAACATGAGTTCGTTACAGCCGTCAGTTCGTTAACGCTTGTTCGCTAAATGCGTGAAAATTTAATTGAAATAAAGAGACAAATAAGCGGGGCACAGAAATGCGTTCGTTATTCCCGTCAATTCGTTTCAAGCGTGTTCGTTATAAGTGTGCTCTACTGTATATGGTTTACCATTCCTTTGGGTTTTTGTTTTCAGGTACTATGGCATACAAACAAAACATGATAAAAATCAGTAAAGTGTGACAAAAATGCAGTTATATTTCTGCACAGCATACCAACTCATGCTGTCACCTTAACCCTTTGACTCCCACGCCCTGTCCACCAATGGCAAAAACTGAACCCTTTGACTTTCTCACCCTGTCCACCAGCTTCCTGCATGAAGCTGGTGGATAGGGTAAGGGGAGTCAAAGGGTTAAGTTTTTGTTTTGCTAACTTGGTTTGCAATGCAGGATGCTAGTGGATAGGGTGCGGGAGTCAAAGGGTTAATATGACATTCCCTGTAGCTCAGGCAAGTGTATCATGGAGCACACAGAACATCAACAAACTGTGTTTGGCTTAACACAGTCTGTGGCCATGTTAGAAAAAACAGAAAGAGTATCGTGTAGACTGAAATGGATGTCAGTAAACTTTGTTTTCACCTCTATATATGGCTCTTGTCTAGAGCTTGCTATGGTATGAAAGACCTGTATGTTATTACGGTGTGACTCAGCAAGTGGTTGGCATGTATGCATTCAGTCAAAGTTTCAGAGCCAGGAAGCCCATGGAAGCTAGTGATGTCAAGCCAAACTGGTAATCTATAAAAGATTCGTTCAAAGGCATGCAGGAAAACTTTCCTGTCAAATGTTATTTACGAGAACAGAGAGGCCAGGTGGCATATAATTGGAAAATCACTTCATAGCACCTATGTTCTGAGAGGTAGACCACTTGATAGCAAGAAGCAGCAATTAATCATGCATAATTATATAGTAATTTTCCGCTTATATAGATCAAACTTAGTCATTAATGTTCATATCATATTGCCAACACTGAATCGGGCAAAACTATTATGAGAACTGATAAACTAGAAACACACCTGCAATAGCAAACCTGTATCTCCACCCCAGAACCACTCACTGATTCATCTTGCACACACCTTGATCAACCTTTGTGGTGGATATGAAATAGCCTACTCTTTCAAATACACCTACTTTTTCACAAAATGGGCTTGAAAAATAAACGTGCCAAAATAAAATGATTAAAAATTATGGACTATGTAAAGCTATAGGCCTACAAAAGTACACTTACCCCATTCACCCCACACACACACACGTCTGAGCGATTCTGCACGTACCTGAAGGCAAGATGGATTACATTTACGTCATAGGCCTCCATAATAAAGTGAATTAGATTTCTAACACAAACACGTTAGCGCGCATAACATCAGACACAAAGATTGCGACAACCGTTACAACGTAGAACTGAAAGCGAGATCTTTAGACTGCAGTCAACAGACTGTAGGCTAGTCGAGTGAGAAAGACGTAACTCCCGCCATCGCAAGCGACACCTGTTGCGAACAGAACTGAATGAAACCTTTGCCGCCGTTGGGAACCAATGACCCGAAGCGACACTTAGTGACGCAATCGACAGGTGTCAACAAGGGGATGTTACGCTGACAAGTGTCCAAAGGTGAGTTTGCCAGAAAAATGTAACAATTTATTATCTACGATATGCCTACATATGTACAACGAATGAATTATTCGTGAGGCAGGATTGTGTCCATTTTCGTTCCAATCGTGAACGCTCACAGTAGCTGTTCTAGAGAAAGATATCTAATCGACAGCAGAAAGATTGTTCTGTAAAGTGTTTTGGCGGAAGTAGGCCAACGTCATTTGGCAACCCAAGGCTTGGGGGAGGGAGTTTCCCGTGACCGATCGGCTCTCAAAACACTAAATTTAGACACTGATTAATGACCCGCTGATCAAAGGGTTGCAAGTGGGCTGTTTAGAGACAAGTAGGCTTCATTTTGTACACGGGAGCTGCTGTGTTAACTCCGCAAGTTGCAGCCGCTTTTCGCAGCAGTTAGTGTACTTGGGAAAGAGGTAAGTCTGAATCAGTGAATGGATGAGATTAATCCGAGATAAGCCGAAGAGCCATCACAAGGTTATCTTTCATCTCTAATCGTGCTCGACATCTGCTGTTGCCAAGTCCGTTGGGCTTGTTCGGATTGTTGTGATTGTATAACGTGTTGTATCTTTGAAACGCCCCGCTGTACGTTTAACGCTCTCAGGCCCTCAGTGTCAGTAGTTCGTTGTGCTTTCTACAAGTTTTATTAGGGTCACTAGGGTGTGTGCAAGTTTGCGGTAGTCGGTATGTCTGGTCACAAGTGGTAGAAGATCTAGATCTACTGTGTAAAATGCAATCATTCACCCATTTGTAGACTAGTACTATGAGAAGTAGACCTAGTAGAACTAGAAGAGTAGTACAGTAGCAACAGATCTTCATCATTAGAATAGTCTGGGCCTACTGTCTCGACAAGCAAGTAGGCCTAACTATACAGACCAGTGTGGCAATTGTGCACAAGAACAGAAGTCGAGAAGAAGACTAATACCACAAGGATTTTAGTTTTATTTCACGTTATAGACAGGTATTTAAGTTTTATTTCACACTTATTCTCATGCCTCTGCCTTGTGTGATGTGGATTTACCCACATCATTTTTATGAACTGTGGTATGTGATCTGAGACTAATATTTATTAAATTATCAGTCCATATAATCTATTTGTTTATTTAGTTATTTATTTTATTAGTGAAAAAATGTCTGGTGTGCCTGGCTGTTTATGATGTTTCCCAAAGAAGAAGAAAATCACTGAGTCATTGACCTGAAGTGGAGAGTTTAGCCATAGTGTACCCATGGTGGGTTTGCTTACTTAGTAGATCAGTCAGAAAGGCATGCAATGTTGGGCCTGGCCAAATGTTAATGGAGCATTTATTGTCAGCTTAATTAATGATCAGTCCAGTGGAATTGCATTGTAGGAAGCTATTCTCTGTAACATCATCATCATGTCATGCAAACTACAAAACATATTGGGGTTTGTGACCGAGTGGTTAAACGTCAAGTTCAAGCACCTACTTGAGACACTTGGAAAGGGGATTTTTCTTCCCCTCCACTACATCTTAAACAAGTGGTCCAGTCTTTCAGATGAGATGATAAATTTCAGTGCACATTAAGATCCCACAGCAGTAGATCACTAGATGAGGTTTCCCTTGTTTCGAAAAATCTATTTTCATAGGTAAACAGAAATAAAAGAGAAAAAAATTAAACCTGATGGTGCTGTACTGCAGCAATGCAGTCTTCCTGAGGATAGGGAGACCAGCCCAAATTTCCCATGGTAAGTCCATGGTGACAAGAACAACAGCAACAAAAAATTAAATACAGTAAGTAATATGAATAAATTTATTAAATAATACAGATGTACACATATGTCTTCCTCTTCAGCAAAATAAAACCTGCATAGAATTAGAAAGTCACATTTTGAATTGTGCACTTCTGTCTAAAATATATTGTACTGGTGTTGTTATTTTCATTGGAATTTTCATGCGCGCAATGTTGCTGTCAAAAACTGAAAACTATCAGTGTCACTATCAGTAGTCTGAGTAGCACAGAGGTATTGGGTCATACAGTACTTGTCTGTTAACCTTGTGTAGTGTACATATACTATGAATGATGACTAATCAAGGATGTAATGTGACATGAATACAATACACATCTTGCTTCTATTTGATCTGTTGTCAGTGTATTGGTTGATGAGTCCTGTTATTTATCAATTTATTGATATATTGTGTGCTTGTGTGTATGCTGTGTGAGTTTTACTTTAACCCTTTAACTCCTGCACACTACCCATTAACTGCAAAAACTTACCCTTTTGACTCCCTCACCCTATCCACCAGCTTCCTGCAGGAACCTGGTGGATAGGGTGAGAGAGTCAGCAGGTTATGTTTTTGCTTTGCCAGCATGGTTGACAATACAGGATTAAAGTGTTCATTCTTTATCAGTGTATTTGGCCCATCAAAAGCTTACTGTTTCAAGAGGCATGTTCCACTGGAAAGAGGTGAGGGGTGGGGAATTGTGTTTTGATAGGAATGGCCCATTGAACAGCTGAGGGAGGAGTTGTTTTTTTTTCCCTCACATTTGTGGACTGCAACTTTCCTGTAAATGGTTTTTACAGGTATGACTTTTAGCCCCACCATCAAGTTGGTCATACTCTGTCGTTTTTTGGGGTGTGTGTACTGAAATGTTTTTGTGTGTACTGGAGTTTTTTTTGTATAATATTTCCATAAGCCATTGAACACCAACAGGGTTTACAGGATCTTTAACAAGCAAATTTATTGTTCTGCATGCACATACTCATGATGGGTGTTCAGACATAGCAGGTTTGCATATGTTGATTTGGTGTTCAGACATTAGCAGGTTTGCATATGTTGATTTGGTGTTCAGACATTAGCAGGGTGGCATATTGTTGATTTGGTGTTCAGACATTAGCAGGTTGGCATATGTTGATTTGGGAGATTGAAAAAATCTCCACCTTTTACCCATTAGGTAGTAAACTAGTATCCAAGAAGTTTGAACCCAAATGGAAAACTGTCCACCTTTTACCCATTAGGTAGTGTCCAAAAAGGTTTGAAACCGAATCATCCAGTGGAAAGACCAGTGTCCTGACCACTTGACTGTCAAGCCTGTCAGGGGTAGGGGATTACTGTGAACCTAAGTGCAAACATCTTTGAGTAGGTATATCTTTCAACTGACTGCTATACCTCTTCAGTGATAGCCGTATGAACAGCTAACATTGAAGATCTATGAAGTTACCCACCATTTGAGAGCAGCTGAAGTGTAATTAAACCAAAAACTGATGCCATCATATGAGAAGGGTGTATTGTAAATCTTCTGTGGATTTATGTAAAGAATACAAGTATATGGTCGTGAATTGTGACTGTTGAACAAATATACACATGCAATAAGTAATACATCTTGGTATTGTGTATGCAGGGTGTGTGTCAGACGAAGCAGTCAAAATGGGGAAGCTTATGTCCAAGATTTTCGGCAACAAGGAGATGAGGATTCTGATGTTGGGTTTGGATGCTGCAGGGAAAACCAGTATCCTTCAACTGTAAAACTTTGTATTTTTTGTGGATGATTGAGGGAGTGAGTAATAGTGTGTCCATTCATCCGTGTGTGCATATGTGTGGTGTGTGTGTGTGTGTGTGTGTGTGTGAGGAGAGAGAGAGAGAGAGTGTGTGTGTGTGTGTGTGTGAGAGAGAGAGAGTGTGTTGTGTGTGTGACTTGTGTGTGTGTGTGTCACTTGCCGTGTGTGTGTGTGTGTGTGTGTGTGTGTGTATGTTGTTGTTTCTTCTTTCTTTTTTAACTATATGTGTTTTGTCATCCGTGCCTTTGGCTAGGACAGTGTGGATTAACAAGTATTTTCTCTGCCTGTGTCTGCTTCTGTCACTTACGCTTTTTTGAAGCGTTAAGAGCTCTTGTGAGATGAAGTGCTGTGCAGGTAGTGATGTTACTATTACTATTATTATCATTATTATTATTGTTATTATTATTATTATTATTACTGTGAGCTGAAGTGCTATGCAGGTTAGTGATAATTATTGTTAATATTATTATTATTACTGCTAATTATTATTACTATTAATATTATTATTATCATCCTCATTATTATTACTATTAATATTATTATTATTATTATTATTATTGTCATCATCATCATCATCATTTATACTACCAGCACTACTACCATAAATGAGTAACAACTACAACGCATCATTGATTCGTGAAACTGTGTATGGTCATGATTAACAAACAATAGTAACACATTTTGTAATTGCAGCGTTCCGTACCTTTTGTGGGTGTTTGTAGTAGAATGCCATAGGTTCTACTTGCAGCAGTTGAGTTTGGAATTCAGAGATTGCTGTAACGACATTCATCACATTCTGACATACTACTTACTAGTTCATATGTGTTCCAACACCCAGTCTGCCAGTAATTTCTTGGCAAACTGCCAGAGTGTGCACAAACCCATTGAGTTGGCAGGGTCTTGAAGAGGGCAGTGGGGAGGGATGGGAGAGGGGGAGAGAACAGGACTTAAGTGACACTACCACAATGGTTAGAACATTAAGATTGGCACTGCACAGGACAGCTTTTAAGTCGCAGGCTTGGACAAATGTTTAGACATATGTTCAGTCCAGGGCTCTGCCAACTTAGTCAATCATCCGCTATAAAAAAAACTAGCTGTTCAGGAGGCAAAAAGTATGCCAGAGAATATGACTGGTTCTTCTGTCTGTAGTGATATGAGAACAGCCAGTACATGTTTAACTGATTTTCTGTCGACTTTTCTCTTTGAAAATGTGGACCTTCAGGCACATTAGTTTTAAAACACCCAGTGATGGACAAATTATAGGCCTACACTGTCTTCAGTTGACCCAGCAGAATGTTGCAGCTAAGACATGGCGCATGCATGCAGTTGCAGCATGATAATCATGGGTAGGTGTGATAATCATGGGTAGGACTCTTTATTAAAAGTCAGTTTTGTGACATTGTGGACTGCAATAATAGTTAGTAGTATGTTCAGTACCTGTTACAAATATTTATAAGTATTATTAAGATTAAGTATTACTACAATGATAATCCCCTCTCCCTTTGCACAGAAGGTTCTGAACTCCTAGAATTCACTCTTAATCTTGGATAACATATTTGGATAGAAAATCCTGAGTAGCAATAACAAAAATAACTATGTGAATAACAATGATAACAATCATGTTATAAATAACAAGTAAATGTCTTTCAAAACGTACTTTGCATAATAATTGTTGTGCACAAGATATGTTAATATGAAGTTTGAAAAAGTATTTGTCAGCGAACCACCATTCAGTGATTCAGTATATTTGAATTTGACATTAAAAAAGTACAGACTCTGTGACAGATTCAGTTAAGTCTGACTGTGCTTCATCGTAGAATCTCACAAACAAACTGTCTCAGTGATGACTTATACAAGTTATAGGCAGCAAAGCAAACCCTTCACCTAAAATATACAAGACTACAATGAACTCAAGTCGGTAATGCCTATGCTTCCAGTCATATTTATCTATTTAAGGGGAATTATTACTACTGTCACATCTAATACATACACATGCACAGATACTCACATACGCACTAATGCACGCGTGCGCACACACACACATACACACACACACACTCACTCACACATTTGTGATAAGGATATATATAAAATTCTTGTGCCAGAGAAAATCTAGGGAGCTGATGAATACTTATGCATAAGAACAAGATTGAGGCAGCTGAAATGTGGTTCTAAGAAGAATGCTAAGAGTTCCATGGACGGCAAAGAAAACAAACGAGACAGTCCTGAAAGAAGCAAACACAAACACAAAAAGAACATTACTGATGAAGATTAGGAAAAGACAAGCAAAATGTATAGGACGTTTTTTGAAGCAAGAGAAATTTGAGCACCTAATCACAACAGGAAAGCTAGAGGGAAAAAGCACCAGATAGACCCAGTGAGAAAATATTAGACAGTTTTGCAGAGTGGCTGAGGACAGAAAGGGCAGGAGATGTATTTACAGCAACAAATGAGATTAGTATGGAGGGCCATGATTGCCAGCGCCATTCGGCATGGCATATGATGATGATGATATATAATATGCATAGTTATCTTGGTCCAGTGGCTGGGCTGGTGGTTGATGCGCAGTGTGTGGCAGTGTCCCAGGGTTTTCTTCTCCCCACCTTGCCATTCAGTTTGTAAATAAGATAAAATCCCCTTTCACTTGATGAAATGGCAATCGAGTGGTGTCAGGACTTTGGTAGGTGATTGTCCATTGAGTGGTGAGGCATTGGTGCTTTGGGTCCCATCCAGCATCATGTGCAGTTTCTTGTTAATTTCTTATTTTAGTGTAGGTTTTCTCTGGTTGAATACTGTGATAATTAAAAATATTGTCTATGTTGCCTTGTTATGGTTCATTGCCCACATTTTTTTTCTCTGCCCTACCTTTATACAGATGAGTTAATCTGACAGTAAATGGTAATTGAATTGATTTGAATTGCCCCGTCTTCTGCACCACTCCTTATCACTGTCCCCAGGCTGTTCAATTTGGGATCTCAACACCCTCCGAAACCCACTCAACTCAAGATCACTGTGGGAACAGGGTTGTGAATAGTCATACAGACTCTGGGACGATTTTACACAAAATTGAGTATCACCTCTACATTAATTAGATTGCTGATGCACAATTGTAATTAATACAACTTGTCTTCCATAACTTTTGTCTTTAAATTTGACTGTCTCATCATTTAAAATCAGAAAGAATGAAATCAGTTGATGGTTGTTTAAAAAAAATGTTGTGATATTGTAAATTGTGTGTGTGTGTGTGGTGTGTGTTGTGTGTGTGTGTGTGTGTGTGTGTGTGTGTGTGTGTGTGTTAGTACACATTAGCAGTTATCATCATCATTATGTGCCCTGCCGCATGGCGTTGTTGATCATGGCCCTCCACACGAATCTATCCCCTGTCACTGCAAGTACGTCTCCCACCCTCTCGGTCCTCAGCCACCCTGCTAGGCAGTACTCATGGTTTAATACTTACTGCGGAAGGAAAAGACAAGCAACATTTATAGGGTTTGCTTTGCAAGTGCAGTGCACATGACTTAATACTCCTGTAGGAAATAATGTGTTGATTAAGGAAACTTCATAAAACTTCCCTGTACACCTTGAACTGGGTTGGGTTTTGTTTCGGTCAATGTGTCCTGTTGATAATGCAGGTTCAACCCTGTTGTCGGCTACTGACCTTTGCAATGGACAGAATGGCACAGTTGATGGCATTATGAACTCGGTTTGATGGTAACAAGTTCTGTCTGGCAGTATGAAACCTGATATATTTACTGCCCTTCTTATAATGTTTTTATTATTTTGATGGTGTAAATTTACTCATGTTTGCAGGTCTCCCACTCCACCAGCCCCCATCCACCCTGTCTTTGTCCCATTTTTTATGTCAGTATATAGGGTTTCATGAAAGCTGAAGAAGTTTTCCAGAGTACTAAGTAATTGCTGGCATATTCGGGTTGAACACATATGGAGCTGTTTATGTGGTATTGATTCCTCTTCTTCTTCCACAAATTCCTGTTCCAGTTTCTGTTTTGTTATTGAAACTAATTGAATTCAGTTTGGCTGACAACTTGGATTACTGTTGAATATGATTTTGTCATTTAAAGTTTGTTCCATAAGAAGAATGCAGAGCATTCATACTAGTTCCATTTTGTTATTTATGTTTAAGTGGGATTTACCACAAACAGTTCAATACATGTTCCATCAAAATCTGCCAGCAGTTATCTGGCCAACTTCCCCCCATGGGAATGCTGGGGGTTCTTTCAGTACAAATAGTATCCCCACTTTCTGGAAATATTCTGTGCTTGAAATTTCCTCTTTTCTGTCACTCTTTGTTTCTACCTTGTTTCTATGCTTTCTGTCATTTCTTCTTATCATTTTCTGCCTTGCTGGTCCAAGCAGCTGTATGTCTTTGATAAAGTCTTATGTACTTTTTCTTAGGATTGATAACTTGGATACATGTATTTAGTGCATTTTTGGCTCTAGGGAGGTGAGATATGCGGAAGCAATATTAGGTAATTTAAGCCCGTTTTTATGTATGTTTTGGTGTCTTTAGGTACGCTTAAATTCGTATACTGGTGGGGTTTTTAAATCCCCTATGCAATAAATTGGACAGAATGGTCAACACCAGGGGCCTGTCGTTATATTATGTGCATGAATGCATTGGTATGTGTACTAAATTTTCTTTTTCTTTTTTTCCTGTTGAAGTTTTGTATGTTTTGAAGCGGTAATATGGTTCTACACAGTCAGCTGGGCTTTAAACAACAATAACAATAACATTAACAATCTGATGAACTCTACAAGACTGAGCGAAACTTTACGTGTTGCAACGTCTTGAAATGGGAAGGGCTAAAGCAGCTTTATGGATTCATATAAAGCACTAAGCTGACACCGTCAAAATGAAGGGCCCATTAAGATTGGCAAACAAACCTGACCAGCTTTCCTGTTGCAGGTTGGAATGGATTAGACACAGGATATATCCGATCACGAGTTCACATTCCTAACTATTAGCAGTCCAACCAGCCCTTACATATTATGCACCTCACCCATTTCATTCCTGCTTACGTATTATGTGCTCCACTTTTAATTCCAGGTTATGTTATTGCTCCACTTTTTAATTCCAGGTTATATATTGCTCCATTCCTTTGAATCCAGGTTAGATATTATTGTGCCATTCTTTAATTCCAGGTTATAAATTGCTCCATTCTTTTAATTCGGGTTACACATTATTGCTCCACTCTTTAATTCTAGGTGATATATTGCTCCATTCCTTTAAATCCAGGTAAGATATTATTGGTCCACTCTTTAATCAGTTTATGTATTGCTCCATTCCTTTAAATCCGGGTTAGATATTGCTCCATTTTCTTTATTTCAGGTTAGATATTATCGCTCCACTCTTTATTCCAGGTCATATATTGCTCCATTCCTTTAAATCCAGGTTAGATATTGCTCCATTCTTTATTTCCAGGTTATATATTGTTCCATTCCTTTAAATCCATGTTAGATATTGCTCCACTCTTTAATTCCAGGTCATATATTGCTCCATTCCTTTAAATCCAGGTTAGATATTGCTCCATTCTTTATTTCCAGGTTTTTATATTATTGTTCTATTCCCTTTAAATCCATGTTAGATATATTGCTCCACTCTTTAATTCCATGTCATATATTGCTCCATTCCTTTAATTCCAGGTTATATATTGTTCCATTCCTTTAAATCCAGGTTAGATATTATTGCTCCACTCTTTAACTCCAGGTTATATTTGCTTCATTCCTTAAATCCATTTAGTATTATTGTTCCACTCTTTAATTCCAGGTTATATATTGCTCCATTCTTAATTCCAGTTTCATGTTATTGTTCCACTCTTTAATTCCAGGTTAGATATGCTCCACTTTAAATTCCAGGTTAGATATTGCTCCATTCTCTTAATTCCAGGTTACAGACTATTGCTCCACTCTTTAATTCCAGGTTATGTAATTGCTCCATTCTCTTAATTCCAGGTTATGTATTATTGCTCCACTCTTTTAATTCCAGGTTAGATATTGCTCCACTTTTTAATTCCAGGTTGATATTTCTCCATTCCTTAATTCCAGGTTACAGACTATTGCTCCACTCTTTAATTCCAGGTTATGTATTGCTCCACTCTTTAATTCCAGGTTACTTATTTTAAGTTTTCAAGCTTCATCAGTTAATTCCAGTTTACAATTGTTCCCTCTTTTTATTCCAGTTTACGTATAATGTTCTCCATCTGTTTAATTCCATGTTATATTTATGTGCATCACCCAAGTCTGCAAGTAAAGATACGGAAAACACCTTGTGAAAAACAACAACTTATGCCTAGATGAGGTGGCAATGTGATCTGAAAAGGTTCGAGATTCTGGTAAAGTGATACCATGAAATGAATCATATGTTTAACATGGGCAGTAAGCAAGTCGGATTGTAGGACTGAAATCAGAAACTGGATCCACTATAGGAATGCATGGTCACCTTCAGTCCTTGATAAACAGGTTGTTTCGTTTGAGCCAGTGGCAAGGTCTGGGGAGTTGGAGATTTGTGTGTGTGTGTGTGTGTGTGTGTGTGTGTGTGTGTGTGTGTGTGGTGTGCATGTGTGTGTGTGTGTGTGTGTGTGGTTTTATTCAAAGTTAAAACAACAAATGAAATAGACAGTAAATCACCAAGGACAGATTAAAACTGTGCTTTTCATCAGCTCGCTCTCTCGTGTTTCTCTTGTAGTGATGTTTTAGTAGTCAAAGTGAAAACTGGTTTGCCAGTGTGTACAAGACTGTGTAAATATGTTTCACTTTATTGACTTGCATATATGTATATCAGTCAGTGTGCATGTGTGTGAGTGAACATTTGTTATGCTTGTTGTGCTAGTAATGACCAAGTTCTGTGTAATAATTGATAAGCTGCTGCTGTTTATGCAGGCAGTATAAGCTTTTATGTTCTTACTGTGTGTATGCGCTTGTCTGTGTGCATATGTGTGCACTTCCATTTGTGTGTGTGTGCATGTGTTGCCCCTGTGTTTGATTAAATGTAGGATTATTTCTCCAATGGATATGGTGATACTGGCATAATGGTTCATATGTATATATATATAGTGTGTGTGTGTGTGTGTGTCACTATGTGTGTGTGTGTGTGTACATGTATATATGTGTATGTGTATAGGGGAGAGAGAGAGAGAGAGTTATAATTATTCAGCCTATTTAGAGCATGACCGATCCTATTCATCATCGCTGATGAATAGAAATTTGATATTGCTCTACAAGGTTCAGGTTACATCTGTGACTGTGAGAGTCTGTTGCACAAATCGAATATGTATGTGTTTCGATTATATGTTAAACATAATAAGTTGTACATAGATATTAACCCTTAAACCACGCACTGACTTCCAGCATCATCAGCTGTGATAACTGTTAGCCAAAACTTAACCCTTCCACTTCCTCACCCCATTCACCAGCTTTATTTTTGTGACAGAATTGTTTAATTTAACAACCCTTTTACCGTATTCGTCTAAGGCTAAACATGCAAAACAACAGAATACAGAAATATTATGACGATTATGACCATATGGAAAGAAGACTGAAGGAGGGGGCAGTACCACCGGCAATCATTGGTATCTTTACCAGACTCCACATACATGTACAGCCACCATGTGACCAACTTTACACCCAGTGCCCAAGGAAGCACCGAGCAGAAAAAAACATGCTGACCCTCCTCCTGACCACTACTCCCTAACCCCCCCTCCCCCCTGCCATCCCTCCCAGTCACTTTTCCACCCCTGCCCCCCCTCCCCCTGCTACTTTTTCACCACCACCCCCCACCACCCCTCACACCTTTATCGGACCTAGCCAAGTAGCGGTGATGAAGGCTGAGGCACTGCTGGTAGGGGCTTGACCCTGGGTACCTCCAAGGAAATCAGACTGGCTCAGTTGGAGTTGCGAAAATGTTCCAAATCCTCACAACAGCGCAATCTTAGGCAATCTCCCCAAACTACGACAAAACCATCAGTAGAATGATGTTGGCCGTATGAAGGAAGAAGAAGAAGAAGAAGACTTAGCACTAAAGAGTTAAGCGGAAAGGGGGGGGGGGGGGGGGGAGCAAAGAACAAGATAGAGAGGAGGGCAGAGGAGGAGAGAGGGAGAAGGAGAGAGCAATACATGCTTCATGTTTATCCATCTGCCATAATTGTCAGATATATAGTCCAGACCCTCCCATTACATGTATGTGGAAAATGAATAGAACACAGATCTCTCCGCACCCACCCCATACAGGATTTTCATGTAGATGTAGAGTAAATGTTGTGTGTGAGCTTTTATAAGCTTGTACTTTTATAAGTAGAGAAAGAAACAGGACAGGAATGATTTGACTGTGTACACTACAATGCTTGTTACTGTTGACACAGGGTGGTGCTGATGTTGGAGTGATATTGCTGTTTGAACAGGCAGGCCTGCATGATTTGCATTTCAATTGAAGTAGAAACTTGTTACTGGGAGTGGGACATCGTTTAATTAAAGAGAGAGAGAGAGAGAGAGAGAGAAAGCTTGCACTTGCAGTTTAGAATTTAAAAGATTGCTGTAGAATTTAAAAGCAGTATGATTACAAACTCTTACAAGTATGAGGTAGTCAGGCGGATAAATGTCAGACAACCAGACGAAAGGTCCTGTGTTTGATCCATCTAGACATGTCCACCTGGCGGGTAAAGGTGAAGATTTTTCCAGTCTCCATGTTAGCATGTGTAGATTTGCCAGAGCTTAAACCCTCTTTTTGTGTGTATGCACGCAGAATATTAAATATGCATATTAATAATCATGCAGGTCATGTCAATAGCTTGCTTATGGAATTGTGAAAACACCCAGCATTCACACCCACCAAAGGTGCAGACTTTGCAACAACATAGTGATTATGGCCAGCTCACCTAACAGCTTGAGTTCTCCCCGCCCCGCTGTGTAAGGCACAATGAGTCCAATATAACTATACAAGACTGATTTGTAATAATAATAATGATGATTGCTGTAGAAATGTGAAGCATCATACCAAACATGTATGTCTGCTGTGAAAATGTGAAACCACACCAAAAATCCACAGATATGATGCTGTAGAAATGTGAAGCATCACACCAAAATCACACCAAACATCTACAGATATGATTGCTATATAAATGTGAAGCATCGCACCAAACATCTACAGATATGATTGCTATATAAATGTGAAGCATCACACCAAACATCTACAGATATTATTGCTATATAAATGTGAGGCATCACACCAAACATCTACATATATGATTGCTATAGAAAGTTGAAGCATCACACCAAACATCTACAGATATGTTGCTATAGAAATGTGAGGCATCACACCAAACATCTACATATATGATTGCTATAGAAATGTGAAGCATCACACCAAACATCTACATTATGATTGCTATAGAAATGTGAAGCATCACACCAAACATCTACAGATATGATTGCTATAGAAATGTGAAGCATCACACCAAACATCTACAGATATTATTGCTATAGAAATGTGAAGCATCACACCAAACATCTACATATATGATTGCTATAGAAATGTGAAGCATCGCACCAAACATCTACATATATGATTGCTATAGAAATGTGAAGCATCGCACCAAACATCTACATATACGATTGCTATATAAATGTGAAGCATCACACCAAACATCTACATATACGATTGCTATATAAATGTGAAGCATCACACCAAACATCTACATATATGATTGCTATATAAATGTGAAGCATCACACCAAACATCTACATATATGTTGCTATAGAAATGTGAGGCATCACACCAAACATCTACAGATATGTTGCTATAGAAATGTGAGGCATCACACCAAACATCTACATATATGTTGCTATAGAAATGTGAGGCATCACACCAAACATCTACATATATGTTGCTATAGAAATGTGAGGCATCACACCAAACATCTACATATATGTTGCTATAGAAATGTGAGGCATCACACCAAACATCTACATATATATTGCTATAGAAATGTGAGGCATCACACCAAACATCTACATATATGTTGCTATAGAAATGTGAAGCATCGCACCAAACATCTACAGATATGTTGCTATAGAAATGTGAGGCATCACACCAAACATCTACAGATACGATTGCTATAGAAATGTGAAGCATCACACCAAACATCTACATATACGATTGCTATAGAAATGTGAGGCATCACACCAAACATCTACAGATATGTTGCTATATAAATGTGAAGCATCACACCAAACATCTACATATATGATTGCTATATAAATGTGAAGCATCACACCAAACATCTACATATACGATTGCTATATAAATGTGAAGCATCACACCAAACATCTACAGATATGTTGCTATATAAATGTGAAGCATCACACCAAACATCTACATATACGATTGCTATATAAATGTGAAGCATCACACCAAACATTTACATATACAATTGCTATAGAAATGTGAGGCATCACACCAAACATCTACATATATGATTGCTATATAAATGTGAGGCATCACACCAAACATCTACATATATGATTGCTATAGAAATGTGAGGCATCACACCAAACATCTACATATATGTTGCTATAGAAATGTGAGGCATCACACCAAACATCTACATATATGATTGCTATATAAATGTGAGGCATCACACCAAACATCTACATATATGATTGCTATAGAAATGTGAAGCATCACACCAAACATCTACATATATGATTGCTATAGAAATGTGAGGCATCACACCAAACATCTACATATATGATTGCTATATAAATGTGAAGCATCACACCAAACATCTACATATATGATTGCTATAGAAATGTGAGGCATCACACCAAACATCTACATATATGATTGCTATATAAATGTGAAGCATCACACCAAACATCTACATATACGATTGCTATAGAAATGTGAGGCATCACACCAAACATCTACATATATGATTGCTATAGAAATGTGAGGCATCACACCAAACATCTACATATATGATTGCTATAGAAATGTGAGGCATCACACCAAACATCTACATATATGATTGCTATATAAATGTGAGGCATCACACCAAACATCTACATATATGATTGCTATAGAAATGTGAGGCATCACACCAAACATCTACATATATGATTGCTATATAAATGTGAGGCATCACACCAAACATCTACATATATGATTGCTATAGAAATGTGAGGCATCACACCAAACAGATTGATTGTGTTGCTCTCTTTTAGAGCAGTGAGTACAGATCTGAAACAACCTGCAGAACATCTACAGAAGTGATTTGCATCACAAGCTTTTTCTGTTGTTATTATTATTTTTGTTTCCTCCCATATATGTGTGTATTGACATTCTAACTGATCATTTTGCCCACACTGAAGGCACTGTCTTGCAGCAAAACCTGTATATTCCATCTTTAATGAGTTACCCAACTATATACTAATAGAGGCAGTCACTCTGCTTTTCAGAATTGGGGCAGACATACTGGCTGTTTTCCTGTTTCCATAAGCCACTGGATTTTGATTTGATATACAGAATCATTCATGTATGAGCCAGGTTCAAAACGTGCTTTGGGGTGGCTTTCCTAGTTCAAATCACTGCAACTAATTTTCTTGCCTTTGCACAGCCTGATGAGCTTTAAATGTCACATGAAATAGTAAGCATGAATTCATGGAGGTTGAACAAATCATTTATTAGCCAGTCAAGTTTAAATTTACACTTTTACTCAAATTTCAGCCTTTCTTTTACAGATAGGTGTAGTACATAGTAGGCTGAGAATAAAGTTTGGTGTTAAACCAATGGTTGTACCTATGTATGTATTTTTTGGTTTCTTATCAAGGTTACTCACTAGTTTATAATTTCATTTGGGTTTTTTGCCTAATTTTTTCATATATTCTGCAGTATTAAAAGTATTATAAGGTTTCATTCGTGACACGTTTGTGTCACAGGCATACAGTGCTTTGATCAATCACAGTGGGAAAAAAATGATTAAAAACTGCAATGAAATAGGGCTTTTCAAGTTTTATGCATAAAACTGTCTGAATAGAACTCATCAGCATTGCAATCAAATGGATATTTTGGAAACTATTTGAGTTTTTAGTGTTCATGTTACACCTGTCACAGATGAAACTTGCCCTATGAAGTATGAGCTACTGCCTCTGGAAAAGCCAAATGATTTGTTCAACCTCCATGAATTCATGTCTACTATTTGATTTGACATTTAAAGCTCAATATCTAGGATTGTTCAAGCTGTGCAAAGGCAAGAAAATTAGTTGCAGTGATTTGAACTAGGAAAGTCACCCCAAAGCACCTTTTGACCCTGGCTCATACGTATAGTTGATGGTTTGCATGTGTATACCTGTGAAGGGGGTTCAGGCACTGGTTGGTCTCCACATATGTTGACTTGGAGGATTGCAGAAATCTCCACCCTTAGCCTACCAGGTGAGATTGCAGAAATCTCCAACCTTCACCTACCAGGTGAGATTGCAGAAATCTCCACCCTTTACCTACCAGGTGAGATTGCAGAAATCTCCACCCTTTACCTACCAGGTGAGATTGCAGAAATCTCCACCCTTTACCTACCAGGTGAGACTGCAGAAATCTCCACCCTTAGCCTACCAGGTGAGATTGCAGAAAATCTCCACCCTTTACCTACCAGGTGAGATTGCAGAAATCTCCACTCTTAGCCTACCAGGTGAGGTTGCAGAAATCTCCACCTTTTACCTACCAGGTGAGATCCAAACAGGAATGAACCAAACCTCCGATCGAAAGTTTGACGCCCTTACCAACGTGGTATCATGCCTGTCAGTAAAGATTTCAAGCGTGACACTCAACACTTGCAAACGTGGGTTGCATCAGTATCTCTCTGTCAATGTCAGTGCAGTAAACATTTAAAGCAGCACGCTTAGCGCTGATGTGGGTCGAATCAGAGCTCTTGTCAGGTCATGTGTGTCATTTAATTTGTCATATTAAAGGTAAGAAAATTGAAGTGTTTACAGGTGGGGGTTATATACATGACTGCCGTCTTAAGCTGTCAGTGGTGATGCATTGAACTTGAAGTGCACGCTGGTGAGTCATGTAGACATGCTCCACTGAGCTGGCCCGTATTCTGCCAGAAAGAAGACAAGGTGGGGAGGGGTGGTTAAGTGGTGGTGACTGTATCGGTTTCTCTGAAGTCCTGTATTACTAGTAGCACAAGGATTACAAGTCATTTTTTTGTGTGCAAACAATCTCTTTATTTATCTATGTTCTTTAACCCTTTGACACCGGCACCATATCCACCAACTGCAACAACTTAACCTTTTGACTCCCTGGTGGATAGGGTGAGGGAGTCCAAGGGTTAAGGTTTTGCTATACTAGCATAGTTTGATATAGGATGCTGGTGGACAGGTGCAGGAGTCAAAAGGTTAAATTTCTTCTCTTTCCTCTGTCACATGTATGTATGTGTGTAAGAGGTGGGGGGGAGGGAGGGAGGAAGAGAGAGATTTTCTTCTTGTGAATGTCTTTATCTCTCACATTTCTCTTCTCTCTCTCTCTTCTTTCAGTTTTTTAATTTGTGTTTTTGTCTGGTCTCTATTACCAGTGGGATAGCTCTGCAGTGAGTTACATCTGTTTTGTTTGAAATATTTGTTTCAGTTTTTGTTATTATTAGCGCTGATGTGGATTTGAATCAGAGCTCTTGTCAGGTCATGTGTGTAATTTAATTTGTCATATTAAAGGTAAGAAAATTGAAGTGTTTACAGGTGTGCAAACATAACTCTTTATTTATCTATGTTCTTTAACCCTTTGACATTTGCACCATATCCACCAACCGCAACAACTTAACCATTTGACTCCCTGGTGGATAGGGTGAGGGAGTTGTTGAATTAAATACGCGTTCATATTCTTCTTTCGTGTTTTTTTCTGTTCCTGTTTGCTTGAACGCGGGCAGTCACACTTGTTTTGGATTTTGTTATTATTGTTAGTTGTTTTTTTGTTACGCTTGTTTCGAGTGTTTTCTGGGTTATTGTTGTTTGTAGAGTATGTCATTTACTTTGTAAGTTTGATTTATTTCCTTAACATGTCTTCATCTCTCCTGTACAAGATGAAACTAGGTCAGTCAGTGACAACAATCCCCACTGTTGGCTTTAATGTCGAAACAGTGACGTACAAGAAGACTAAATTCAGTGTTTGGGTAAGTAAACATTTTTTTAGTTTTGGGCTTTTGCTTATTTGTTTTTGGTGCCTTACTTTCAGCATTACTTCTGTGTTGATGCCTTCACCTTGTGTGGTTTGGCTATCACATTTTCAAACCCACTGCACCCCCACCCCACCCCCACCCCTCACCTCCAGTGGGGATGCCAGGGGCTCTTTCAGTATAGGTAGTATTCCCACCTTCTTCAAATTCTGTGCTAGAAATTTCCTCTTTTCTGTGACTCTCTTTGTTTCTTGTCTTGTTTTTCTTTGCCTTTTCTGTCATTTCTTCCTTTTATTTTCTCCTTGCTGATCCATTCACCTGTATCTGTTTGATAAAGTCTTACATTTGATAAAGTCTTACATACTTTTTCTTAGGATTGATAATTGGGTACATGTATTAAGTGCATTTTTTTGGCTCTAGGGAGATGAGATATGCTAAACAATTTTAGGTAACTTTTGCTAATTTTTGTATATGTTTTGGTGTCTTTAGGTATGCTTAGATTTGTGTTCCGGTGTGTTTTTTAAGTCCCCTGTGCGATAAAGTGGATGAAGTGGTCAATGCCAAGGGCATGTCTGTAGATTGTGCGAATGCATTGATTTGTGTACTTAATTTTCTTTTCTTTTTTTTTTCCTGTTGAAGTTTCGTATGGTTTGAAGCAGTTATAGCCGTAATATGGCTAGAGCTACGCAATCGGCTGGGCTTTAAACAACAATAACAATAACCATCAAACCCACTGGAGAGCAGCACCATAGAATCTACACAGTTTCTCACAGTGCAGTCATGATGAGAATGGGGATAATAGTGATGATGCTATAGAGTTCTATGTGAGGTTGAGATTGCTTCACAGGGCTGTACTCTATTCTATGCTTACTTTTGCAATAGTCAGCCAGGCCTGAGAGATAAAGACACCTGTGGTATTGATCAGGAAATTTGAACACATCCTCAGTGAGGCATTGGAATGGGACGAGACTTGACTGTGTGGGCCCAGTCTTCCTAGTGAGCCCAAAGCATGCTCCACTATGGGTAGGAGCTGGTTGGTGTTAAAAAAGAAAATCCCACAATAATTTAAACTGAGAGGGTTTCAAACCCATGTCCTCCCAGTCGGTACTGTGTTGCATTAACCTCTTGCCATTTTGTATTGATTGTTGATAGTGTTGTCTGTGTGTGTGTGTGACATACAAGAAAGTCCAGTCAGTAGTTGGCGCTGTCATCTTAGAGTCTGGTTAGAGCACCAAACTGATAATGCACTGACCATGGATTCAGGCTATAGTCTCTGCTGGTTTAGTCTTGTAACAGAACTGTGGACTAAGTACAGATCTAATGTCTCAAGTTTAATCCCAGCCTGCACCATGAAAACTGGCATGTTTGCTGTCTGTCTTAATACTACAATCATTGTGGTTATGTCAGCTTACTGTTTCATAAACCTGTTTGCTGCCTGTCTTAATACTACAATCATTGTGGTTATGTCAGCTTACTGTTTCATAAACCTGTTTGCTGTCTGTCTTAATACTACAATCATTGTGGTTATGTCAGCTTACTGTTTCATAAACCTGTTTGCTGTCTGTCTTAATACTACAATCATTGTGGTTATGTCAGCTTACTGTTTCATAAACCTGTTTGCTGTCTGTCTTAATACTACAATCATTGTGGTTATGTCAGCTTACTGTTTCATAAACCTGTTTGCTGTCTGTCTTAATACTACAATCATTCTGGGTATGTCAGCTTACTGTTTCCTAAACCTGTTTGCTGCCTGTCTTAATACTACAATCATTCTGGGTATGTCAGCTTACTGTTTCATAAACCTGTTTGCTGCCTGTCTTACTACTACAATCATTCTGGTATGTCAGCTTACTGTTTCATAAACCTGTTTGCTGTCTGTCTTAATACTACAATCATCTGGTATGTCAGCTTACTGTTTCTAAACCTGTTTGCTGCCTGTCTTAATACTACAATCATTCTGGTATGTCAGCTTACTGTTTCGATAAACCTGTTTGTTCCCGTCTTAATACTACAATCATTCTGGGTATGTCAGCTTACTGTTTCATGATCCATTTGCTGCCCGTCTTAATACTAGTACACTATTCTGGGTATGTCAGCTTACTGTGTCATAGACCTGTTTGCTGCCCGTTGTAATACTACAATCATTCTGGTTATGTCAGCTTACTGTGTCATAGACCTGTTTTCTGCCCGTCATAATACTACAATCATTCTGGTTATGTCAGCTTACTGTGTCATAGACCTGTTTTCTGCCGTCATAATACTACAATCATTCTGGTTATGTCAGCTTACTGTGTCATAGACCTGTTTTCTGCCCGTCATAATACTACAATCATTCTGGTATGTCAGCTTACTGTGTCATAGACCTGTTTTCTGCCGTCATAATACTACAATCATTCTGGTTATGTCAGCTTACTGTGTCATAGACCTGTTTTCTGCCCGTCATAATACTACAAATCATTCTGGTTATGTCAGCTTACTGTGTCATAGACCTGTTTTCTGCCCGTCATAATACTACAATCATTCTGGTATGTCAGCTTACTGTGTCGTAGGTTCTGTCCACTCCCTCCATTTTAAGACCTTGCCTGCACATTGGGTTTTGCACAGTCTCAAGGAATCTGCCAGATAACATGGTAGATAAGGTGAAGCACATATGGAATTGTCTGAACGTGATGATTCCCTCTTGAATCAAATTCAAATTCAAAACTGTTAGTGTTTGACATACAACAACACTTGAAAATCAAGTTTTGTGTGTGTACATAAGTACTTGACTAACATTGGCATTGTTTACGTAGTACATGTATCTGAACTTGGGGGCCAGTTCCATGAGGACAGTGCAAATTGAATGCTTACCTCCATCTCTCTTTTTCTTTCCTGCCTCTGGCCATCACTGTTCCCTGCTCTTTCATGGTCTTGACATTGGAGAATAAAGATTATTAATTCATTCTCTCATTCTCTCTCTTAACCTTTCTTCTCTCTTATGCTGTGTCGTTGTCTCTCCGTTTTTGATTTGATGAAATGGATTTTTCTGAATGAAATGGAATTGTCATGTCAGCATTCAGGTCACTTTATGCTTTCTGTAGTAAATGCTTTTGCATGTCTTCTGTGATAATTACAAATACAATGCTTACATTTTACTAGCTATTTAACAACCTACATATGAGTGGCTGGTTTGAATCACTGTGTACTTCATCGAGCTTTACATTTGGTTCGTCTCCCAGCGCACCTCTCTTTCTGCTACCTATCATTAACTAGTTCACTGTATGGTTTGGTGACAGGTTGTTTCCACCATTTTCCATAAAAAGGGCAATTAAAAACATGGTAACAGCCAGCCCATCTGCCACCAAATGACTGCAAGAGCAGCCCTATACGTGAAGGAGAACAGTTAATTGCTGTCATTGGTGAAGACTACTGAAATGTGTTATTATAAGAGTAGAGTTGACAAATGTCAAAAAAATCATATACTGTTAAGTAACATTAGGCACACATACACAGTATTGGTTTGCTGATGATGTGACAAGATATAGGTATTCTGTGTGCTCTGCATCACTTTTGCTGTACAGTGGGGATACCATAAATCCATAGCCACAGACTTCACATTCTTTGTGACTTCATAGTTCAAATCTATGTATTATATCAGTCCATCAGAGGAGCTATCCATGCATGTTGGTAAACATTACTTTTCCTTTTAATGGTTCCACTAACGTGACTAAGTGCATTGGTGATGTTACTTTTAATGGTCCCAAGTGCATTGGTGTATGTTACTTTTGCTTTAAAGTTCCCACCAAGTGCATTGGTGTACGTTACATTTCTTTTAATGTTGCGCCATGTTCATGGGTACGCTACTTCCATTTAATGTTACCCCTAAGTACATAGTTATTACTTTCCTTTTAATGTTCCCGCCTAAGTTGCATTGGATAATTTCATTTTAATTCCCATTAAGTGCATTCGTATACTTGTATTTCATTTTCATGCCCACTAAGTGCATTGGTTATCTCCTTTTATGTCCACAAGTACATAGGTATTATTTCCTTTCAAATGTCACAAGTGCATGATATTTCCTTTCATAGCCACTAATGCATTGGTATATTTCCTTTTGATAGTCCAAATGCATTGGTATATGTTTACATTTCCATTTCAATAGTCCACAATGCATTGGTATATGTTACTATTATTTCAATAGTCCCACATATAGTGCTTGGTAATATGTTACATTTCCTTTCAATGTCCCACAAGTGCACTTGGTATTGTTACATTCTTTTCAATAGTTCCACTAGTGATGGTATTTTTCCTTCGATAGTCCCACTTTTTCATTAAAATAGTCCAATTAAAGCATTGGTATATATTTCCTCAATAGTCCCACTAAGTGCATGGTAAATGTTACATTCATTCAATAGTCACCTAAGTGCATGGTAATATTCCTTTCGATAGTCCATAAGTGCATTGGTATAGTTACATTTCATTTCATATCACAGAGTGCATTGATATGTTACATTTCATTTCAAATAGCCATAAGTGCATTGTATATGTTACATTTACATTGCAATATCACACAGTGCATTGGTATTGTAATTCATCAAATCCCACTAGGTGCATTGGTGTATGTCTCATCCTTTTCAATAGTCCACAAGTGCATTGGATATATTCCTTCGATAGTCCACAACTCATCATTGGTATATGTTACATTTCATTTCAATGTCACATAGTGCTTTGGTATATATTTACATTTCCATCAATAGTCCCACTGAGTGCATTGGTAATGTACATTTCTTTCATAGTCCACTGGTGCATTGTAATGGTTACATTCCTTCAATAGTCACTAAGTGCATTGGTGATGTTACATTTCAATTTCGGTTCACACGAGTGCATTGGTATATGTTACATTTCATTTCAATAGTCCCACTAAGTGCATTGGTATATGTTACATTTCCTTTCAATAGTCCCCGATGTGCATTGGTAATGTACATTTCCTTTCAATAGTCCCACTAGTGCATGGTTAGTTACTTTTTCATTTCAATAGTCCCACTAAGTGCATTGGTATATGTTACATTTCATTTTAATAGTCCACATAAGTGCATTGGTATATTGTACATTTCATTTCAATAGTCCACTAAGTGCATTGGTATAGTACATTTCCTTTCAATAGTCCACACTAAGTGCATTGGTATATTACATTTCCTTTCAATAGTCCCACTAAGTGCATTGGTATATGTTACATTTCCTTTCAATAGTCACACTGAGTGCATTGGTAATATTTCACATTTATTCAGTACACTGAGTGCATTGGTATATGTTACATTTCCTTTCAATAGTCCACTAAGTGCATTGGTATATGTTACATTTCCTTTCAATAGTCCCACTAAGTGCATTGGTATATTTACATTTCATTCAATAGTCACCACTAAGTGCTTGGTATATGTTACATTTCATTCAATAGTCCCACTGAAGTGCATTGGTATAGTTACATTTCATTTCAGTATCACATTGAGTGCATTGGTATATGTTACATTTCATTTCAATAGTCCCACTAAGTGCATTGGTATATTACATTTCCTTTCAATAGTCACACTAAGTGCATTGGTATATGTTACTTCCTTTCAATAGTCCCACTGAGTGCATTGGTATATGTTACATTTCATTTCAATAGTCACACTAAGTGCATTGGTATATGTTACATTTCATTTCAATAGTCCACACTAAGTGCATTGGTATATTTCCATTTCTTTCATAGTCACCACTAAGTGCATTGGTATATGTTACATTTCATTTCATATCACACTAGTGCATTGGTATATGTTACATTTCTTTCAATAGTCACACTAAGTGCATTGGTATATGTTACATTTCCTTTCAATAGTCACACTAAGTGCATTGTATATGTTACATTTCCTTTCAATAGTCCCACTAAATGCATTGGTATATGTTACATTTCCTTTCAATAGTCACACTGAGTGCATTGGTATATGTTACATTTCCATTTCAGATATCACACTGAGTGCATTGGTATATGTTACATTTCCTTTCAATAGTCACACTAAGTGCATTGGTATATGTTACATTTCCTTTCAATAGTCACACTAAGTGCATTGGTATATGTACATTTCCTTTCAATAGTCCCACTAAGTGCATTGGTATATGTTACATTTCATTTCAGTATCACACTAGTGCATTGGTATATGTTACATTTCATTTCAATAGTCACACTAAGTGCATTGGTATATGTTACATTTCCTTTCAATAGTCCCACTAAGTGCATTGGTATATGTTACATTTCATTTCAATAGTCCCCACTAGTGCATTGGTATATGTTACATTTCATTTCAATAGTCCCACTGAAGTGCATTGGTATATGTTACATTTCATTTCAATAGTCACACTGAGTGCATTGGTATACTTTTATTTCCTTTTAATGGTCACACTAAGCGCATTGATATATATTTTCTTTTAATAGTCCCACAAAGTGCAAACTTTCAGCCTTTCTCCACACAAACTACCACTGCTGCTGTCATCACAGTCACTATCTACAAATGAATAGGAGTTTTTAGTCTCTTCAACATGCATGCATACATACATACATATACATGAATGATACATATCCACACAAAGTTACATATTCATGAAGAAAGAAACAAAAATTACCTGAACAATTAAATCTCTGTATCATTATATGATGTGTTTGTTAAACAGACATTGCTTGTTGTTTGTCACTGACAGGATGTAGGCGGCCAGGATAAAATCCGACCGTTGTGGCGGCATTATTACACAGGTACCCAGGGTCTTATCTTTGTGGTGGACTGCGCTGACCGTGACCGCATTGATGAAGCACGGCGAGAGTTGCACTGCATCATCAATGACCGAGAGATGAGAGACGCCATCATCCTGGTGTTTGCCAACAAACAGGACCTTCCAGATGGTCTGTGATTTCATTTTGTTTCCTTTTAAAAATCGTGTGTACTTTTGTTGAGTTCAGAACAGATTTTTCTCTATTTTATCATTGCTTATTACTTTACAACTGTCTTTCAGCTGTACTGCTGTTTCCCTATATATGTTCACCAGGCATTTGCAACAGCACCATTCTCTGCATATGAATTGTAGTCTTTTTTTCTGTGTGAAATGTTGATAAAGAGCGAAAAATGTATGTCACAGCTCAGTAGAAGCAGTCGCCAAGATAAGCTGGAAGGATGGAGACAATAAATTGACTTTGTGGTTGGATGAGGGTTGTTTATCATGTCCATGAGTGAGTTTCTGTGATGTGCGTGCATGGTGTGATCAGTTCATGCATTGGGGCTGGATGTGTTTTTGTCCATTTCTGCTGGACTTGTTTGTTTGTCTTTTGGTTTTTGATATACGTTTGACTTCAGCTTTTGTTTTTCGATATACATTTGACTTCAGTTTTTGTTTTTCGATATACATTTGACTTCAGTTTTTGTTTTTTTGATATACATTTGACTTCAGTTTGGCCGAGATGATTCAAAAAAAGACATAAAAAATCCACATGCTTCATAGGACCCCAAGACCTTGCCAGTGCAGTGAGGGCTTATCGGCAGGCTTAAGGTTTATGCATCATCATTTTGGATCTTATCCATCATGGCGTCTATGGCGTCATGTCATGTGGAATTTATTCTTGGCTGGAGATTCCATTCTTGAGACACTGAAACTGAAACCTCTATGTTGAAATTCTACTGTTTGTTTGATATTAAAAATGGGATCAGTGTGACATAAGTGCTAAACCACATAGACATAGTTAGCCTGGAATTCACCAATGCCAGGGAGAGATGATGCAAAGGAGTCATATCTTTTCTTATGCAGTTTCCTACTTCCATGGTAGTTGTAGAACCAACAGCTGCAGTCATCATCAGTCTTTGGAAAGAATGATCAAGAGCACATTCTGGTGGTTTGAAATTGTTGTGGCAAGGGTTTGTTTTACTCATTTATTGAGAATGAAAGTGGGATGATTATTTAGAGGTGTTGTGTCGACTGGCAAGTGCAGTGTGGCACAGTTTATCCATCCCATTGCACGGCACTGTGGCAGGCAGCATGTTGTGTCTGCAGCATTGTGTTATCACCTGTACAACAGCAGTACAGTGTGTCTACAGCATTGTGTTATCACCTGTACATCAGCAGTACATTGTGTCTACAGCATTGTGTTATCACCCATACATCAGCAGTATATTGTGTCTACAGTATTGTGTTATCACCCTTACATCAGCAGTACATTGTGTCTACAGTATTGTGTTATCACCCTTACATCAGCAGTACATTGTGTCTACAGCATTGTGTTATCACCCTTACATCAGCAGTACATTGTGTCTACAGTATTGTGTTATCACCTGTACATCAGCAGTACATTGTGTCTACAGCATTGTGTTATCACCCATACATCAGCAGTATATTGTGTCTACAGTATTGTGTTATCACCCTTACATCAGCAGTACATTGTGTCTACAGCATTGTGTTATCACCCTTACATCAGCAGTACATTGTGTCTACAGTATTGTGTTATCACCCATACATCAGCAGTACATTGTGTCTTCAGCATTGTGTTATCACCTGTACATCAGCAGTACATTGTGTCTACAGCATTGTGTTATCACCCATACATCAGCAGTACATTGTGTCTACAGCATTGTGTTATCACCTGTACATCAGCAGTACATTGTGTCTACAGTATTGTGTTATCACCCATACATCAGCAGTACGTTGTGTCTACAGCATTGTGTTATCACCCATACATCAGCAGTACATTGTGTCTACAGCATTGTGTTATCACCTGTACATCAGCAGTACATTGTGTCTACAGTATTGTGTTTATCACCCATACATCAGCAGTACATTGTGTCTACAGCATTGTGTTATCACCTGTACATCAGCAGTACATTGTGTCTACAGCATTGTGTTATCACCTGTACATCAGCAGTACATTGTGTCTACAGCATTGTGTTATCACCTGTACATCAGCAGTACATTGTGTCTACAGCATTGTGTTATCACCTGTACATCAGCAGTACATTGTGTCTGCAGCATTGTGTTATCACCTGTACATCAGCAGTACGTTGTGTCTACAGCATTGTGTTATCACCCATACATCAGCAGTACGTTGTGTCTACAGCATTGTGTTATCACCTGTACATCAGCAGTATGTTGTGTCTACAGCATTGTGTTATCACCCATACATCAGCAGTACATTGTGTCTACAGCATTGTGTTATCACCTGTACATCAGCAGTATGTTGTGTCTACAGCATTGTGTTATCACCCATACATCAGTACATTGTGTCTACAGCATTGTGTTATCACCTGTACATCAGCAGTACATTGTGTCTACAGCATTGTGTTATCACCTGTACATCAGCAGTACGTTGTGTCTACAGCATTGTGTTATCACCTGTACATCAGCAGTACATTGTGTCTACAGCATTGTGTTATCACCCATACATCAGCAGTACGTTGTGTCTACAGCATTGTGTTATCACCTGTACATCAGCAGTACATTGTGTCCACAGCATTGTGTTATCACCTGTACATCAGCAGTACATTGTGTCTACAGCATTGTGTTATCACCTGTACATCAGCAGTACGTTGTGTCTACAGCATTGTGTTATCACCCATACATCAGTACGTTGTGTCTACAGCATTGTGTTATCACCCATACATCAGTACGTTGTGTCTACAGCATTGTGTTATCACCCATACATCAGCAGTACATTGTGTCTACAGCATTGTGTTATCACCCATACATCAGCAGTACATTGTGTCTACAGCATTGTGTTATCACCCTTACATCAGCAGTACATTGTGTCTACAGCATTGTGTTATCACCCATACATCAGCAGTACATTGTGTCTACAGCATTGTGTTATCACCCATACATCAGCAGTACATTGTGTCTACAGCATTGTGTTATCACCCATACATCAGCAGTACGTTGTGTCTACAGCATTGTGTTATCACCCTTACATCAGCAGTACATTGTGTCTACAGCATTGTGTTATCACCTGTACATCAGCAGTACATTGTGTCTACAGCATTGTGTTATCACCTGTACATCAGCAGTACATTGTGTCTACAGCATTGTGTTATCACCTATACATCAGCAGTACGTTGTGTCTACAGCATTGTGTTATCACTACACACATACTTGTCTACAGCATTGTGTTATCACCTACATCAGTCGTTGTGTCTACAGCATTGTGTTATCACCCATACACCCAGTACGTTGTGTCTACAGCATTGTGTTATCACCCATACATCAGCAGTACATTGTGTCTACAGCATTGTGTTATCACCCATACATCAGCAGTACGTTGTGTCTACAGCATTGTGTTATCACCCTGTACATCAGCAGTACAGTGTGTCTGCAGCATTGTGTTATCACCTGTATACATCAGCAGTACATTGTGTCTGCAGATTGTGTTATCACCTGTACATCAGCAGTACAGTGTGTCTACAGCATTGTGTTATCACCTTACATCAGCAGTACATTGTGTCTGCAGCATTGTGTTATCACCTTACATCAGCAGTACATGTTGTGTCTGCAGCATTGTGTTATCACCCATACATCAGCAGTACATGTGTCTGCAGCATTGTGTTATCACCTGTACATCAGCAGTATGTTGTGTCTACAGCATTGTGTTATCACCCATACATCAGCAGTAGTTGTGTCTGCAGCATTGTGTTATCACCCATACATCACAGTACATTGTGTCTGCAGCATTGTGTTATCACCCATACATCAGCAGTTATGTTGTGTCTACAGCATTGTGTTATCACCACATCACAGTACATTTGTGTCTCAGCATTGTGTTATCACCCATACATCAGCAGTACATTGTGTCTCAGCATTGTGTTATCACCTATACATCAGCAGTACTTGTGTCTACAGCATTGTGTTATCACCCATACATCAGTACATTGTGTCTACAGCATTGTGTTATCACCCATACATTGTACGTTGTGTCTTCAGCATTATGTTATCACCCATACATCAGTACGTTGTGTCTACAGCATTGTGTTATCACCTGTACATCAGCAGTATGTTGTGTCTACAGCATTGTGTTATCACCATACATCAGCAGTACGTTGTGTCTACAGCATTGTGTTATCACCCATACATCAGTACGTTGTGTCTAACAGCATTGTGTTATCACCCATACATGGTACGTTGTGTCTGCAGCATTATGTTATCACCCATACATCAGCAGCATGTTGTGTCTACAGCATTGTGTTATCACCCATACATCAGCAGTATGTTGTGTCTACAGCATTGTGTTATCACCCATACATCAGTACAGTGTGTCTACAGCATTGTGTTATCACCCATACATCAGCAGTATGTTGTGTCTGCAGCATTGTGTTATCACCCATACATCAGTACATGTGTCTACAGCATTGTGTTATCACCCATACGTCATCAGTACGTTGTGTCTACAGCATTGTGTTATCACCCATACATCAGCAGTACGTTGTGTCTACAGCATTGTGTTATCACCCATACATCAGCAGTATGTTGTGTCTGCAGCATTGTGTTATCACCCATACATCAGCAGTACATTGTGTCTACAGCATTGTGTTATCACCTGTACATCAGCAGTACATTGTGTCTACAGTATTGTGTTATCACCCATACATCAGCAGTACATTGTGTCTACAGCATTGTGTTATCACCTGTACATCAGCAGTACATTGTGTCTACAGTATTGTGTTATCACCTATACATCAGCAGTACATTGTGTCTACAGCATTGTGTTATCACCCATACATCAGCAGTATGTTGTGTCTACAGCATTGTGTTATCACCTATACATCAGCAGTATGTTGTGTCTACAGCATTGTGTTATCACCCATACATCAGCAATACATTATGTCTACAGCATTGTGTTATCACCCATACATCAGTACGTTGTGTCTACAGCATTGTGTTATCACCCATACATCAGTACGTTGTGTCTACAGCATTGTGTTATCACCCATACATCAGTACGTTGTGTCTACAGCATTGTGTTATCACCCATACATCAGCAGTATGTTGTGTCTACAGCATTGTGTTATCACCCATACATCAGTACGTTGTGTCTACAGCATTGTGTTATCACCCATACATCAGTACGTTGTGTCTACAGCATTGTGTTATCACCCATACATCAGTACGTTGTGTCAACACCATTGTGTTATCACCCAAACATCAGCAGTATGTTGTGTCTACAGCATTGTGTTATCACCCATACATCAGCAGTATGTTGTGTCTACAGCATTGTGTTATCACCCATACATCAGTACGTTGTGTCAACACCATTGTGTTATCACCTATACATCAGCAGTATGTTGTGTCTACAGCATTGTGTTATCACCCATACATCAGCAGTATGTTGTGTCTACAGCATTGTGTTATCACCATACATCAGCAGTATGTTGTGTCTACAGTATTGTGTTATCACCCATACATCAGCAGTATGTTGTGTCTACAGCATTGTGTTATCACCCATACATCAGTACGTTGTGTCAACACCATTGTGTTATCACCTGTACATCAGCAGTATGTTGTGTCTACAGCATTGTGTTATCACCCATACATCAGCAGTATGTTGTGTCTACAGCATTGTGTTATCACCCATACATCAGCAGTACATTGTGTCTACAGCATTGTGTTATCACCCTTACATCAGCAGTACATTGTGTCTACAGCATTGTGTTATCACCCTTACATCAGCAGTACATTGTGTCTACAGCATTATGTTATCACCATACATCAGCAGTATGTTGTGTCTACAGTATTGTGTTATCACCCATACATCAGCAGTATGTTGTGTCTGCAGCATTGTGTTATCACCCATACATCAGCAGTATGTTGTGTCTGCAGCATTGTGTTATCACCCATACATCAGCAGTACATTATTAAAACGTTGACATGATTTTTTCAAGGTTGATGAGCTGTTGTGTGTGTTTTGAGATGGTTATTGTTTTGATAGGGTTCTGCAGAGTCGGCTGGGCTTTACAGATTCATAATTACAGTATCAATATCATGGTTATGCTTTTCATTTCATTTATGATAACATGCCTAGTAAATTGTGTTACTGACTTTCCTAATTATATGCTGTGCATGTGCAGCCATGAAGCCTTACGAGATACAAGAGAAGCTGGGCCTCACCAGGATACGAGACCGCAACTGGTACGTTCAGCCAGCATGTGCCACCACAGGGGACGGACTTAGTGAAGGACTGACTTGGCTCACATACAGTCACAAATCATGAGAGACTTGTTGGTATAGGTGTCAGTGGGACAGTGCCTGCACTCATGTAAGTGTCTCTCTCAGCTGTCATGGAGTCCTCCTCTGCACACACTGTCAGGGAGGCCGACTGGCTTATGGAAGGAAACTGGCTGCTGTGCAACAGATGAGATAGGACATGAACAGACAGCTTTTTCTTTTCTTCTCTAACGCTGGTCACCGGACCCTTTTTCGTGCTTCATCACTCGCTTTTTCATGCTGTCACAGAAGCTAGGATGTTGCTTGGATGGTCATTGGCAGTGCCTGAGAATTCTTCTAAGGCCGTGTGGGCAGGGGAAGGGATACATGCGATGTAGCATACAGCAACCAGCCTAAAGTACTACAGTTTCGTTTTTGATGTTTTTATATTTTCTGAAAGTTTGATGAAGAACAGAATTGATAATATCTGTATTTTCTAAGTAGTTAGTTATTTATATTTTCTAAGCAGTTATTCCAAACACAGCAGCTTACTATTCAAACTCAAAGAGCAGTAGGTTCTTGTTCGAAGTTGATTGTTATTTTAAAAGCATTTATTAGACAGCTGGCTGCACGTTTAGCCTGGTTTTGTTGTGCTTCATCGCTTACTGTGAATGAGAGACACTTTAAAGTGTGAGACACTGTGACCCTGGATCTGTGTATAGTGAGTGTGGCTGAGAGACTGAACACTGAACACTGGGAGAGAGTATTGTGTGAATGGTGAGATTTCAAGACTGTGTGATTCTATAATCTGGGGACACATGCTTGACAGAATCTTGATTGGGAGAGTTGGGAGAATATTGTATGAGTGATATTTAAAGAATGTATGACCATATATCCTGGGAGACATCTGATGACAAGAATAATCGACAAATCCTCATTCCAGAATTTACTTTTATTTATGCGGTTAAGAGGTTGTCTAAAGAGTTGGGAGAAAGCATTGTAATTTGTATTGGTCGAAGAGTGACATGTAATTAAGAATATTTGACCTATAACCATAGCGACATATGATGAGAGCAAGACTGACAGAGATTGAGAGAGTGGTTTAGAATTTGCACTGGGACATTTCCATATGCGCTCCATCCAGATCTCTCAACACTTATCTTGCAGATTCCTAAGGCTTGTGCAATACCCTATGCACTGGCAAGGACTTGGAATGGGAGGGGAGGAGGAGGGGACATTGAGACACTGACACCACCAGAATGATTCAGGCATGAAGATGGGCCGGTTTTTATATTCCAGATAGGTACTGAACTCAAAGACATCAGGTCTTCGTTCCACAGCTTTGTCAAAAAAACAACAGCCTGCATTAATGAAAAAAACCTGTGACCCGCACAATGTACATAAATTGTTTTTTACATCATTTCTTTTGTAGTGATTTTCTCCGAAGTCAGGCTCAGTGTGCATTTCACATGATCAGATTTTCGAAAGAGCAAAGAGAACGCATATCTGTCTATCTGAGCTGACCACATCATGTTGTTGCTCAACCTACATGCATGCTGGGTGTTTCCTGTCTCCATAAGCCAGCCTCTGATATGACTTACAGGATCTTTAGCATGGATATTTGATATTCTGCTTGTACATACACATGGACAGGTTTTAGGCACCGGTAGGGCTCTGGAAGATTGGAAAAAATCTCTGCCCTTTTCCATCAGGTGGAGATGTCTCATTGGATTGAACCCAGGACCTTCTGATTGGAAGTCTGATGCTTACCCATGTGACTACCATGCCTTTGTCAATGGAGAGTGTAACATTTGACATCTGTCATGGATGCAGCCATTGTCATAGGTATGGTTGATGAACTGTCAGAATGGCAAGAGTGCATTGTCAGATGCCACAACATGGAGACTTCTGATTGTGAGTCGGGTAATTGACTAACATCAAAACAAACAACGAGAGAGTTTGAAGGTGGATGTACCAGTATGGATTGATGTAAAAAAGTGGTGAATGAGAGAGTGTGTGTGTGTTGAGATATTGTGCAAGTGTTTTTCTTAATGAAGGAATATACTTTTATCGTGTGAATGTAATGCTTTAGGAGCTTGGGAATTAGACAACAGCTGAGGAGCGTACAGGTAGAGGGATTACTGCATGAATGTACAGCTTGAAGAGTGTGAAACACTGATAAATACATAATATACGAAGAGTGTGAAACACTGGATGAAATACATAAATACTGAGAGTGTGAAACACTGATGAAATACATAATATACTGAAGAGTGTGAAACACTGGATGAAATACATAATATACTTTTTTAGTGTGAGGAAGGCCATTTCAGACAGGGGTGGCTGGATACTGTATCGGACTGATGAACACTAAAGAACTGAATGGTACCGTGGCTGAGGGGCATAATACAAGCGTGACTGAAGATAAGGGAAGTATTTTATGATAGTTTTCCTGGTTGCAACACGCTTTTCAACACCCTCAGTTGTGGTAGGTGCCCTGTATTTTCTGCTTCTTCAGTCTTTCCATCATTATCTTTTTTCTGCTTAAGGGGCCATTGAACTGTATATCCCCTCCCCTGAATGTTGGCCCTGAGGACTGTTAGGTGCTTTATTCTGATAACTGGATAGTGTAAATGTGTAACAGATGATCGCTCGCTTTCCCTTGTGCACGGTTCTTATTTGTGTTCTACTGTTTTTTTAATTGACATTTTACCCCCTTTTTTAATGTGGAGATGATGAATTAAGCAGGAGGCTGCCATCTACAGCATGGCCTAGCTTATTTGTATAGTGTTTTGTAATGTTGCTGCCAATTTCATCAATTGAATGAATGAATGTTTTGTGTTTAATATTTGAGATTTAGTTCAGAGAGATTGAGTTTTGATAAATGGTGAGTGTTTTTTTGTGTTGGAATGTTGTTGCAGCTGTCCCCTACAAAAAAATGAGAGACAGCGAGACACAGTGAGTGAGAGAAGTTAGGAGGGGGAGAGAGAAGAAAAAAACGAGAGAATATGTTGGAACAGTGGTGTGTGTGTGTGTGTGTGTTTGACATAAAGGATGACAACTTGGGTCAAGAGACATTCACCAAATAGGCTTGAGTGTACCCTGGCTCAGCGTCTTGTGTGTGTGCTTGTGTTGTGTGTGTGTGTGTGTGTGTGTGTGTGTGTGTGTGTGTGTGTGTGTGTGTGTGTGTGTGAGAGAGAGAGAGACAGGGAGGATGACAGTTTGGGTCAAGGACACATGCCTTACTCCCCTCCTATCCTCCCCCTCCCAATTTGCACAGCTTTGTACCCTGGTGATATGGTTGTTGTTGTGTGATTGTTTTGGCATTCCTTGGATTGATTCTTGAATCCAGATTTAGCACCTAGATGGCCAGTCAGGCAGTAAAGAATACGCAAGAAATAAAGAAAATAGACTGTCTTTGAGGAACACAAGAAAAGAAAAGAGATTTTTGCTTTTAAATTGAAAAACATTTCTATTAGTTTGTGGGCTGCAGCGCATAATGTGCTGAAAAGTACCAGTGGACTGTTATGTATATGGTCTGTGTTTTTTTGTCTGTGACATTAAGACATTCATGCTACGTTTTGGGGGTTGTCCATGTTGGGTGTTTTCTTGTTTCCATCGCTGCATAAGCCACCAAAACTAACATGGCTTATATATAGGACCTTGAACATGTGTATCTGATGCTCTGTGTGCATACGTACATGAATGGGATTCAGGTACAAACACATACATGTATGCTGGCTGGGAGATCCAAAAAGTCTCCATCCTTCACTGCCCACCGAATGGTATCCAAACTGCTTCAAACCATGTCCTGTAATTGGTGGATCAGTGTCCTGGTCACTTGTTTATCATACCCTTCATGAGTTCTATGTAATTATGGCACTGGGACTCTAAAACGGAAGGACAGATTAATTTTGTTATTGTGGGATCATAGATTAATTTTGTTACTGTGGGATGGAAGAATGATGAACATTTTGAAGGTATGAATGAGTCAGAAGCATAAGAAAAAAAACGATACAGTGAAAATAGACAGTACTGTCAGGGGATAGAACAACACGCCATTGATGAGACAAATGTCCAGTCACATTCTGTATTCATTGTCCTTCATTCACTATCTCCGTTAACTTTTTGACTCCCACACCCTGTCCACCAGTATCCTGCATTTTCAACCGTGCTATCAAAACAAAAACTTAACCCCTTGACTCCTGCACCCTATCCACCAACTGCAAAATCTTAACCCTTGGGACTCCCTCACCATGTCCATCAGTTTCATGCTGGAAGCTGGTGGATAGGGTGAGTGAATCAAAGAGTTGTTTTTGTTTTGCTAGCATGGTTGAAAATGCAAGATACTGGTGGACAGGGTGCGGGAGTCAAAGAGTTAACGGAAATGGTGAATGAAGGACAATGAATTTCAAAAATAAAAGTTACATAACATGATAAAGAACATTAGGTAAAACAAAAGAAACAGCATTGAAATGTGATTGTGAAATATAGTTACTGGATGACATTTTAGATAATGAGATGCATGTGAAATCTATTGGACTTTGTGTGTGTGTGTGTGTGTGTGTGTGTTGTGTGATTGTAATGGAGACTTATAACAGTCCAAAGACATTGCCTTTCACACAGATGTTACATGACCGGTGTTCATGAATCCTGAGACGGAGTCATGAATTAAGAATGAAAATTGTCAACTTGTGAATACAAGGGGAATAATTCATTGGCAGACATGGTTGATTGTAGTCTAGGTGAGATTGCCATTATCAAGCATGACAGAAACATTGGAGTATGGTGGGATAACCAACACAAAAGTGAAGAATTTGTGTCACTGTCGATATGTATGTTTTTTGGGTGTGTTTTTTTTCACAAAAGAGATGAGAGTATGTGAGAGAATGATGACATTGTCACATTGTATGTTTATTAGAGACATAATCAAAACATGAGACCACCCTGTGTATGATTGATTGATTGAGGGATGGATTGATTGATTGATTTTTATTTTCTAACACCAAATACAGTAACACTGTACAACAATGTTTGGCCATGTTAACAGTAAGAAACATGACATGCATCAGTTGATTCTGAGTATTTCTTAATGTTTATGTTTTTGAGATTTTTCTATGCAGTGATTACGCAGCATTTTCCAGAACCTGTAAACTTGGAAAGAACAGATGAGTCGGACATAACTGACAGCTCGATCATGGGAACTGGATTGAGTCCGATTCAGGCGCCTACACAATGGTCCACACTCAGTATCCTCACAGCTTGGTCTCCCAATCCCATTCACAGCATATACTAAAATTGCATGCCACTGATGTTTACTTGCATAAATATCAGTGCGTGGATTGATGGTATTTTAAGCAGCAAATTCCAAAAATGTCTGAATTGTGTATTTCTGAATTATGTTTGGTACCATTGTCTCTGAACATGCCCAGTGTTTTGTCAAACCTGCAAAGACTGGCATCATAGAAGAAAAAGACGTGAAAGTAATCATCTGTGCATTTTTTTTATCACTACCTGAAAACACATGGCACTTCACTACAGCATGCTGTCCCAAGGGAGAGCAACCTGCATTTCATATAATAGATTTGATGTGATAAAAAGCAAAAAATACAACTCCAGAATTTAGCTCATGAACATTTCAGTGTAGCTGCGTTCCAGATACAGCGTTATGATCATCAGTGTAGTGGATTCATTCCTAGAATGGTGAATTGAGAGGATACAAAATAACATGAATCTGTAATGTAAGAGCACTGAGAAAATATTTTGACGTTTCTTTGGTTCATTACTGATTCACATGGCTTTTCACCTGGAGACACCGTATATGCTGTTTGTTTGTTTTTTTCTTGTATGAAAAAGAAAAAGAAAATGGTCAAATTAAAAGTGATCTGTCTAGCCATATTGGTGACTGATACTTTTTCGTCATTTCCTTGCTTTAACAGGACATGTCTAGCAGACATAGTCCCAGTGGCTTCTTCTAATTGAACTTCATGCAGTCAACTTATCTGTCAAGCATGACTCCCAGAAATATCTGCAATGGGGTACTGTGGATGCAGAAACAGATCCCCGCCTGTTTTGGAACCACAGGAGCTGTCTAATTTGTTTTTAGCTAGTTAGTGGTTCCTCTTTCCTGTCATGCTCTCTGTTCCACACAAGACTCTTCCTTATCTCTGCCTCTTAGATCAGTCACCTGTATTTTGTCCTTCCAGATCTTTCACCCGTATTTAATTTTCTTTCCCAGGTGTCTTTTATATCTTCTGTGAGGTATGGTCAGATCTGTCACCTGTATTTTGTCCTTCCAGATCTTTCACCTGTATTTAATTTTCTTTCCCAGGTGTCTTTTGTATCTTCTGTGAGGTATGGTCAGATCAGTCACCTGTATTTTGTCCTTCCAGATCTTTCACCTGTATTTAATTTTCTTTCCCAGGTGTCTTTTGTATCTTCTGTGAGGTATGGTCAGATCAGTCACCTGTATTTTGTCCTGCCAGATCTTTCACCTGTATTTAATTTTCTTTCCCAGGTGTCTTATATCTTCTGTGAGGTATGGTCAGATCAGTCACCTGTATTTTGTCCTGCCAGATCTTTCACCTGTATTTAATTTTCTTTCCCAGGTGTCTTATATCTTCTGTGAGGTATGGTCAGATCCCGTCACCTGTATTTTGTCCTGCCAGATCTTTAACCTGTATTTAATTTTCTTTCCAGGTGTCTTATATCTTCTGTGAGGTATGGTCAGATCAGTCACCTGTATTTTGTCCTGCCAGATCTTTAACCTGTATTTAATTTTCTTTCCCAGGTGTCTTATATCTTCTGTGAGGTATGGTGTACTTTTTGAGATGGTTATGGCCCTGATATGGTTCTGTGCAGCCGGCTGGGCTTTAAGCAACAATAACAGTAACCTGTATTTCTTCCAGATTCTCTCCTTAGCTTCCGAAAGACGGAGTTTGACTCTCTTTAAAACGGGGTGAAGATCGGTCACACACAAAAATCTTCTCCCTCGGCTAAGTAAGTAGGTTTGTATGAAGTTATATGCTTTAACCCTTTGGCTCCCGCACCCTATCCACCAGCTGCAAATACTTAACCTTTTGAATCCTTCGCTCTATCCAGCAGGAAGCAGGAAGCTGGTGGCTAGTGTGAGGGATCAAAGGGTTAAGCTTATCTTTTGATTGACAGTGAAGGATGCTGATGGACAGGGTGCAGGAGTCAGAGGGTTAACAGGGAGTGCTTATGGGAGCTCAGACCTGCGTAAGAAGGGAAAGAGGTGCAGGAGGGGGGAAATATGATAATGGACACGAATGTTGTGACACTGGTTTTGTCTGGGTGCTGAGCGGATGTCATATAAACACCATTGCTCTGTATACATGAACATCGCACGTGCACAGTATGTAGTCTGCACAGACCAGCAGTGGTGTTACTGTCATGAACCAGGGCTTAAAATGTTCCGCGTCTGGGCGGAATTCCGCGTATTCGGTTTGTAAAAAAAAAAATCAAGGCATCCGTGATCAGCTTGCAAGCGTTCATAGCAACAGCGCGCAAGTTATGGCCCTGATTTGCCCCTGGACCCCTCCTAGTTTCAGTGTTTTTTTCCTCCTCCTGTTTGAAGCCCTGATGAACTCAAAATGAAACCATTATCGAGTGGATACACAGATACTATCTGTGGGTGACTGTGATCAAGAACAAGTACACTTGCAAATGGCATAGAAATTCTCACAGTTGATTATGAGATGCCTGGATGTTGTATCGTTTTATATGTGATTGATAGTGTAGAAGGTATTATTTTGTACATTATGACGTTTATATGTTGTATGATCAACAGCGCACTTGGTACGAATCAAACAAAGTGTTTTAGTTATGTTTATACATGTATATGTGGTAAACAAGTTGTGTGTTTTGGTAATCAGTTGTATCTTTCTTTGGTGAATAAGTTGTGACATGGTGTGTACGTGACAAATGGTGTATTGGATATAAGGGAGAGTCACTGGTTGTACAGGGTCAGTGAATTTGATAAAATGTGTGCATGGTCAGTGTACTTGATAAGATGTACATGAACAGTGTACTTGATAAGTTGTGTACATGATCAGTGCACTTGATAAGATGTACATGACCAGTGCACTTGATAAGATGTACATGACCAGTGTACTTGATAAGATGTACATGACCAGTGCACTTGATAAGATGTACATGACCAGTGCACTTGATAAGATGTACATGACCAGTGTACTTGATAAGATGTACATGACCAGTGCACTTGATAAGATGTACATGACCAGTGCACTTGATAAGATGTACATGACCAGTGCACTTGATAAGATGTACATGATCAGTGCACTTGATAAGATGTACATGACCAGTGTACTTGATAAGATGTACATGACCAGTGCACTTGATAAGATGTACATGACCAGTGCACTTGATAAGATGTACATGACCAGTGCACTTGATAAGATGTACATGACCAGTGTACTTGATAAGATGTACATGACCAGTGTACTTGATAAGATGTACATGAACAGTGTACTTGATAAGATGTACATGACCAGTGTACTTGATAAGATGTACATGACCAGTGCACTTGATAAGATGTACATGACCAGTGTACTTGATAAGATGTACATGACCAGTGCACTTGATAAGACGTGTACATGACCAGTGTACTTGATAAGATGTACATGACCAGTGCACTTGATAAGATGTACATGATCAGTGTACTTGATAAGATGTACATGACCAGTGTACTTGATAAGATGTACATGACCAGTGCACTTGATAAGACGTGTACATGAACAGTGCACTTGATAAGATGTGTACATGAACAGTGCACTTGATAAGATGTGTACATGACCAGTGCACTTGATAAGATGTGTACATGACCAGTGCACTTGATAAGATGTGTACATGATCTGTGTACTTGATAAGATGTGTACATGACCAGTGCACTTGATAAGACGTGTACATGACCAGTGTACTTGATAAGATGTACATGACCAGTGCACTTGATAAGATGTGTACATGACCAGTGCACTTGATAAGACGTGTACATGACCAGTGTACTTGATAAGATGTGTACATGACCAGTGCACTTGATAAGACGTGTACATGACCAGTGTACTTGATAAGATGTGTACATGACCAGTGTACTTGATAAGATGTGTACATGACCAGTGCACTTGATAAGATGTGTACATGACCAGTGTACTTGATAAGATGTGTACATGACCAGTGTACTTGATGTGTACATGAACAGTGCACTTGATAAGATGTGTACATGACCAGTGCACTTGATAAGATGTGTACATGACCAGTGTACTTGATAAGACGTGTACATGACCAGTGTACTTGATAAGATGTGTACATGACCAGTGTACTTGATAAGATGTGTACATGACCAGTGCACTTGATAAGATGTGTACATGACCAGTGTACTTGATAAGATGTGTACATGACCAGTGCACTTGATAAGATGTGTACATGACCAGTGCACTTGATAAGATGTGTACATGAACAGTGCACTTGATAAGATGTGTACATGACCAGTGTACTTGATAAGATGTGTACATGAACAGTGCACTTGATAAGATGTGTACATGACCAGTGTACTTGATAAGACGTGTACATGACTAGTGCACTTGATAAGATGTGTACATGACCAGTGTACTTGATAAGATGTGTACATGACCAGTGTACTTGATAAGACGTGTACATGATCTGTGTACTTGATAAGATGTGTACATGACCAGTGTACTTGATAAGACGTGTACATGATCTGTGTACTTGATAAGGTGTGTATTTGCTCAGTGCACTTGATAAGGTGTGTATTTGCTCAGTGCACTTGATAAGGTGTGTATTTGCTCAGTGCACTTGATGAGGTGTGTATTTACTCAGTGCACTTGATAAGGTGTGTATTTATCAGTGTACTTGATAAGGTGTGTACATTATTGACGTACTTGATGTGTACATGATCAGTGTACTTGATAAGGTGTGTACAATGGTCAGTATGCTTGATGTGTATAATGGTTGGGATACTTGATAAGATGTGTACATGGTCTGTTTATGTGTAAAAGTGTGTACATGAGCAGCAGTGTACAATTATGTTAAACATTAACAACATATATGATGTCCGATCAGTATGTACTTGGTAAACTGGGGTGGTGCGTATGCTTATGTTATAGATCACTTTTGAGCGAGTTGTGTGAGTGGTGCTTACATGTTAAAATAGCGTGTGTACTTGGTAAACAATTTACCTGGGATCATCAGTTTATATTGATATGTTAAACAAGGAGTGTACATGGAGTGTGCCTGATACACAAGATGGTTTACTTTCTCTGCGGCCTTCATTTCTCAATGTCTACAGTGACAAGCAAGTGAATGTGTCTGAAGTGGAGCTGCTTTGCTGTCTAAAGGCTCTGTGAGCTAAATGATTGCTTTATTATTCATTTATTTGTTTGTTTGTTTATTTATTTGTGTATATTTTCATGTATTTATTTATGTTATTTTCACTGTAATTATGTATTAATTTACTGTTTTTTTCTGTGAAAATCATGGACCAAACTTTTGCATAAAATCCTTGAACCAGGCAAAGCATAAGAAGTTTGTAAAGATATGTTTGTAAAGAGAACATAAACTTGAAAATGTAAATGATCAGACCATGCTTTTCTCCGATAAAAGAATAAAAACAACAAAACTGATCACTGGTTTTCACATGATCTTTAAATTGGTTGATTGTTTTGTATCTGTCCATCTCTGATCTGTGTAAATAAAATGCAGCTTAAACCTGTTTGAGTAATCTTGAGTAATCTTCATGCTGTGTGCGATTTGAATAATCTTCATGCTGTGTGCGATTTGATGCTGTGTGCGATTTGAATAATCTTGTGTGTAACCCAAACACATTTAAACTTTTTCTCTATGCTCTAGACTCTTTCAACGCAAAAAGCATCCCCACTTTCTAGAAATTCTGTACTAGAGACTTCTTTGTTTTTCTGTCACTGTCTTTGTTTCTGCCTTGCTCCTTTGCTTTCTGTCATCTCTTCCTATTATTTTCTGCCTTGCTGGTTTGTTTACTTGTATGTGTTCTGTAAAGCCTTATATACATTCTACTAGGATTGATAATTGAGCACATGTATTACTGCATTTTTGGCTCAACGGAAATCATGATAATAACAATAATGATAAATGGACATATATATAATATATATATATATATATATATATATATATATATATATATATATATATATATATATTATATTATATATATATATATATATTTATATATTATATTTTTATATTATATTTAATATATATAGATAGATAGATAGATATAATATATAGCGCCTTTCATCAAGCACAAAACGCTTTACAATTTACATTGGACCCAAATAATATCTGGGAGATAATATGACACTAGAAGGAGCTTAAATCACAAAAGAAAATTGAGAAAGGAATGGAGAAATACAGCTCTAAACATGAGAGGATTGGTTAAAAAAAAAAAAAAAAAAAAAAGAAAATGCCAGGGAAAGCTGGATTGAATAGCTGTTACAATTGTTAAAGACTTGATCAAACAAAAGCAAAAATCATTCAGGACTAAGATGGCAACTGTTTCGCACAAGAAAAAGACATAAAATGTGGATGGAGTACTGATCTGAATAGTGCAACAAACAGAGCGAAGGAGATCCAAATGCGCTAACAGTACAAGATTCGTCAGATGGAGATGACTTCCCAATACTCTATGAAGAAGTTCTAGCAGCAGTGACATTGCTTACTTGTGGTTAGGCTACAGGCATTTCAGGTATTGCAACATCCCTGAGGAACTGTTGAAACATAGCAGAGAGACAGTAACTAATGATCCTAACTGCCATCTGCAACAAAATCTGGCACTCAAGCAGAGTGGCCTATGGCATGGACCTGGTCACTAATCGTCACCCGTTCCAAGAAAGGAAATCTCCAACACTGCCAGAATTACCACATTATCAGTTTAATCAGCCATGGCAGCAAAGTAAGGAATAGATTACCACAAGCAGATAACATCACTGCTGAAGAACAGGCCAGAATCCACAAGAACAGAAGTACCATCGAACAAATCTTCAACTTGCCACCCTTTGCAAAAAAACACTGCCAACATCAGAGGGAGACCTACCATGTCGTCATAGACTTCAAGAAGGCGTTTGACTGGCAGATGGTACTGTGGGCCACAATGGATGAATTTAACATCGGGCACAAACTAACTAACACCATCCATAACTTCACTCCAAAGCAAACAGTGTAGTACAAACAAAAGATGCTATTGGAGAGTGGTTCCATCTTTGATTGGAGTTCATCAGGGCTGCCTTCTTTCTCCTACACTGTTCAAAATATTCCTGGATGCATCATGGCTGACGCACTTAAAGATCATGTCAGCACAGTCAGTATTGGTGAAAAAACATCACGGAGATTTGATTTGCAGATGGCATCGATGGCTGGCAGGCAGTGAACCAGAACTCGCCAAGGTTGTTAAAAGACTAGATGAAACATCGACAAGACAGGACGGAAATCAGTGTTGAGAAGATTAAGTTGATGGCCAGACATAACACCACCATCATTGTTGATATAACTGTCCATGACAAGCTAGGAACTGAGATGCGTCACTAGCAATAGGGATGTAAACCAGCTGTCCTGCCTGATACCTGTATAGGAGCACAAGATACTGAGGAAACACTAGATCAGGCTCTTATATGGTACATTCCATCTTCCTGTGTGCATGTGAGACATGACTATTGATCCAAACTTGTTATGTCTCTCGATTTCTTTTTTTCTGGAATGTACAGTCCCATCAGCTATCATCCATACAAGACTTGTAGACCTTTCTTCCATCATGTAGCTTTTAACCTTTTGACTCCTGCACCCCATCCACCAACTGCAAAATCTTAATCTTTGACTCCCTCACCCTATCCACCAGTTTCCTGCATGGAGCTGGTGGATAGGGTGAGGTAGTCAAAGAGTCAAGTTTTTGCTTTGCTATCATGGTTGACAAAGCAGGATGCTGGTGGGCAGGGTGCGGGAGTCAAAGGGTTAAATAACATTTTTTTTACAGTGTCTTTACTGTTGTTATCTTCCAGTTGCCTAGTGTTCAATCTCTGTCTACTCCTGTTGGTCACTTAGGTGTGCATTCAGGTGGGCTGAGGACTATGGGAGATGGAATGTAGCAAATGTCCAACAACTGAGCAAACAGATCACTGAGAGGTTCAGTTGTTGTCATGACAGACTGTTACAAAGATACACTAGGCAAGACCCAGCACCTTGCCAGCATATACACTTATACACAGACAGGATTTGCGCCATGATCATTTTGGATCTTCTCCATCACATGGCATCTGTGGTATCAGTGCATATTTGGAGTTGATCCAAGCACGGTGACACCATTGTTAGAAACAAACTGATAAGAAAGGAAAAAAAGGAAAAAACCCAGCACAAAACCATCTCATATCCAACATTTTTTTCTGACTGATGATCCTGTTTATACAGGGGGTGCAAAAGTAGGTATACAGTATCACATCATTATTATAATGCTTAATTCCGCTCTCGATTAGAGGAGTGTGTGAATACCGACAGCAAGCAGTTTGAGTATCTGAGGGATTAAGGCTGTGTTTGTTATTACATGTATATGCAATATTCATTTGTTTGTATAATAAATGCAATGAGTATTGTACGTGTTTTCTTTTTTCATAACTGTATACCTACTTTTGCACCCCCCTGTATTAACTTCTAAACTCCAAAAATAACACTTCTCTTAGAGAAGTTAGGAAGGCTCCAAACTAGACTGTACATAAAAGTAATTACTCATTTGGAGAAAGTCTGGGGTAGGTAACAAACTACTTAATTCTGTCAGTAGAGTGCAGTAACCTATATATACAACACCTTCCCTGCTTACTTAGATGTTAACCCTTTTTGGCAGAAAGCTAGTGGACATGCAGAGGAAGTCAAAGGATTTGGAAAATTCATGAGCTAACTCAAGGTGATGGATTTCATACATGCAAAAAGAATTATCAGTAACAATATCTCTCTCTCTCATACACACACACACACACACACATACACACACACCCATGCACACAACACCATACACACACATACACAAACACAACAAACATACAGAGTTCACCGAAGAATGCTTTTAATGTTTAAAAAATTCAAATTGAGGACTAGTATTTTGAATGTATTATACAAAAAGTCTTCCACTGGAATAAGCGAAAAGACAGTGACAATAACGATAATAGAAAAAAAAAAATAAATAATTGGTCTGTCAACAATTTCTGTTAAGCAGAACATGGTAATTTTCCATCATGCCATGCCCTGTAAACAAAAAGTGCACTCCCGCTCTTTCCCCCTCACCCCCAAAGACAGCAATGAGTAAATAAACAAGTGATTGCATGAGTGACAAAATTAACTTTTGAATCAAAATGCAGCACAAACACATAGACATAATATTCTTTTTTTTTTCTGAAAAAAATAGACATGGGGGAGGGGAACTGGGGAAGAAGTAACAAGCTGGACAAGTCACACAAACATTCTCATTTTTCTGGTTATGTCTCATCAGCAAAAAATCTTAGAAATGTACAACCTTCTTCACTGGACTGTGTGGTCTCTGTAAAAATCCATATGACATGTATAGGGCAAAGAACAATTCTACTGATAGTTATATAGACTGGACCAACTGACCTTAACATGGAACAATGGATCAACTGACCTTAAAACGGAACAATACCTTTTAGACTTGTGGGTAAGTGGACTGTGAGTTACAGATTTACCGTTTAGGACACAGGTGAAGATATTTGAAACTTGCAAAATACTTTCTGGCAGAAACTTAGGTAGGCTACATCAACAGCCTGTAAACCTGGACAAAATTCCCTAGAACCAAAAAAATTCTGTAATTTCTTTTTTCTTTACTTTTCTTCCTTCCTTTCTTTCTTTTTTTTTGTTTTTTGTTTTTCTTTTTTTTTCTCATTCTGACAACTTGAGCTAGACTAGGGAATAAAATCTCACATAAATGACTACATAGCATTCCTGCTTTAAAAAAAAAACACAAAATATTTTCTGTGTTTTGATTTATCAAAAACAAATTCATGTAAAATCCAGACAGACAAACACAACCATCTCTTAATCTGGATCGTTCCCTTCTGAATTGTAAATGCCCTTCTGGATTGTGAATGTAAAAGGGATAATGAGATCTACTTCAAGATGACATGCAGTTAGTGCAAGAGAACGTTATGTTAACATTATTACAACAACATTCTGACCATGATTTTACTTTACACATGGAAAACATCAGACTGACTTTAAATTCACTGTGATAGTGCTGTGCAATCAGTGCAAAAGTTACTTTAAACTGAGAAAACAAAACTGATCAATCTCAATGTGATACGTAAAAAGTGCAAGACAAAGAAAAAAAGAGAGAGAGAGAGAGAGAGAAATCGCCAATACTTTGACTATGCACTTAAAAATGGGAAAACAAAACTTGACATCAATATGATGTGCAATCAATGTAAGACAACAATAAAACAAAAACAAGAAACATGTCAGTCATCACATCAGTATCCAGACAATGTACTGAACAGTCGGAAAATAAGACTGACTTCAACATTTTGTAAAAAGTGCAACAGAAAAAAAAACACAGAAAGAACCTGAAAAACATGTTGGTCATTCACATTAACACTATGTCCACATATTTAAAAAACAAAAAGCAAAATCACAAGCGAGGAGCACTGAAAACAGTAAGATGATGGAGTTATATACTGTCTGCAGCCACTCACTGCATCATTCACAGAATGCATTAAATGGAGGGGCTGTTAAAGCTGAAATGACTAGTTTGCAAATAGAACATGACAATCAAGCCAAGCTGCCAAACAATCTCCATATCTCCCTTTTTCTAAAGAACCAACGTACATCAAAACAAGAAGCATAATCACAAGAGTTTGACACCTTCCTTTCAGTCACAACAGTGTTCAATTTCTTTAAAGCTTCCATCATTAAAAAATCCTTAGAATGCTGAACATATCGTTCACAATAGTAAACAATATATGCTGGCTGTCTGTCATCATCACAAAGAAACTTTTGCCCGTTTAATCTTGCGCATGTACAACTAGTTCTTGGGGTGGGCCTGGGTCTGACTTCAGTAAACTTTCATACACAGTTGAGAAATGTTTGCTCACACACACACACACATACACACACACACAACACACACACAACACACACACACACACACACACACCCACACACACACACACAATAAAGCTTCTGATATAATCTCCCTCACATCTCCTCTGCTTGGGTATAAGGATAATTAGAAAAACAAAACTGAAAAGGTAAAGAATAAACATTTGATGCTACTGTTTAAAAACAGGGCAGTGTTATATGGAATACTATTAACACACACCAGTTGGAAAGGAACAACCCGTAATGATAATTTCAATAGTCCACAACAGGATAATTTCAGCAATGGTATACTTCACAGTAATACTCTACTTGTATAATTGGGTTCAGCAAACTGGGATTCTTCTGCTAAACTAGAAATAAAGATATTTATACAAAAATGGTACAAGGTAAGAAAATTCAACCAGCATATGAGAAACTGGCTTCTGCTCTTTCTGTTGATCGTATGTGGCCTAACACTGTGTAACCTCTAGGCCAGAATGAAAAATACAACAACACAGAAAATGAACATTATTTTATCTAATTAACAATGTCACTGCTATTGATATGCAATATCTATCCACCAACTGCTTTATACCGTGATAAGAAACAATGATCAGAAACACATGAAAATGGAATGAAAACGCCTACTTGATTAACAAAACAAGACAGGCCAAAATTTCGGCCAACTGGCCTTTGTCAAGCAAACACAGAAGCCAAGAAAGTAACGAATTCATCACTAGAATTAGGACAAAAACAACAGATGACATAACTCGTGACGTTTTGTGCAGCTGGGCAAATTAATGCATTATTTTTCTGTCTTTTTCAAACCTCTTGCCAAACATCATCTGGCCAAAACTTTGCTTTTCGTTCATCAAGTTCAAAAATTCATAGAATCGTAATATGCATTTTCAGTTTTATTGAAATTCAGGATAAGCAAAAATGACTTTGTTTCTTTTCACTCTGTGGACCAACATGTTTTGCAAGTATTAGAGGAGACCACAAAAACCCTAAAATGAATATTCATAAGAAAAGTTTTGGCCAAAAGGCATTTGATAAATTACATGGAAGAAAAAATGCTTAATGAACAAAATCATCAATTTCAAAATGTAATTATCAAAGTTTTGGCCAACTGACCTTTGTCAAACATAAACAAACAAAATCATGAAATTCAAGAAGTAACAGATGACAGTACATAACAATACTCATACCTGTACCAGTTGGATTCAATCAAAAGTTGTTAACGAATCTATGAGAACCCGAGTGATCTTAAGTACTATCATTTAACAAACTTGTTCGATTATCGTCAGTCTTTACATCCTGACCTCGGTGATCTAATGTGTGCCATAGTTATAAGCAAAGTGATTGTTTTCCAAGTCTGCCATTAACAATGTAGTGTAGAACTTTGTCAGCCATGGCCCCATTAGCTCAGCTCTTGGATAATGCAGGATTTGTGGTTCGACCCTCTGGCAAACCACAGGGTTTAAAACCAGCTGGCTGACTCTTTTGCACAGGCTCACGGAGTCTGTCTGATAGTCACACCAAATGTCACTGCATACAGATTTGCACATACTCAAGGAGTCTGTCTGATAATTTTATTTTATTTTCTTTTAAAGTATCCATATTCTATGTTTGTGTTTTCCATTCTGATTTTTGTTGTTGCTTCTGTTTGCGTTTTATTCATTTATCTTCACAATTTTACTTGGTTCATTTTCTTCTTTTTCAGCCTTGTTTTGAAATGTTCACGTTCCATGTTGCTGTGTTTCCCATTTTGATATATTTGATCACTGGCAATTGCTTTGAAAACACATCAAGCAACTCTTCAATTGCTTTACATTTCTACTGTGCTCAACAAAGTTTGCTTTATTCCATTCATTCTTGGAATCCATCAGGTATAAAAGAATAATCTCTTGCTTAAATTAGATGTGTACATGGCTCCACGTGCTGGATGTAGAATACATGTCAGGCCAAATGTTATAACAATCATCACACTAAACTGAGGGTAAAGCGAAACTGTTAACAAAACAAAAAAACAAAAAACGAAAAAGAAAGAACAGAAAACACAATCAAGAAAAACATTGTAAGAGCAATAACACATTTATGAATGCAACTTGCATATCATTTACATAAGTTCTTACATTTTCACAAACGTTCAAGGATTGTATAATAAAACAGAATGAATAAAATTATATCCCTATTTTGCAAGTAAAAAGTACACACATATGCAAGCACACACATACATGTTATACTTAAAACAATGATTAATCCGACACTGCATAAATTTCATCACTTATATAACTTCTCATTTGTTTGGCAGCCAATAATTTCAACAAAATGCACTACAATCTTCTAAGCCTACAGTTCCTATGTAATATATAATTTGATACACACACTGCACTTGTCTGCATTGGTTTTTCACAATTACTAACTTTTTTTAATCTAAACAGCAGTCTGTATACCAAATACTTCTTCCAAATTTTGCCTGTGAACAAAATATTTCAAGGTTAGCGTTATTGGAGTGGGTTGTGCAAGGACGTAATTGACTTGAATGACCCACACACATTCATTCTTCTTCATCTTCTGCCTTTTACAGGCTGCAAGTCCCTTGTGAACAAGTCCATTCAAATCTGGACACATCAAGTTGAGTTCTTGTGTGATCTGTGTTATCATTCATGTCACAAGTCTGAGAAACTAAAATGACTGATTGAGATTTAATGCCAGGCAATGCTCAGAGTGCGGGCACACAGATCAGTACTACCTACTCTACATGAGAGTGTAGCCCTGCTCGGACTGTGGGCACACAGATCAGTACTACCTACTCTACGTGAGGGTGTAGCCCTGCTCGGAGTGCGGGCACACAGATCAGTACTACCTACTCTACGTGAGGGTGTAGCCCTGCTCGGAGTGCGGGCACACAGATCAGTACTACCTACTCTACGTGAGGGTGTAACCCTGCTAACTGTAAAGCAACAGTTATATGATCACGTGTGGAAAGACATACAGATGTACCAAACTACTTTATCTGCATATCATCTGCATTTCATTTGACATCATCAAGTTGTTATTCTGTAAGATGTAATCTACTTTGATAGGTTTTTAGAAAAACATACATATTAAAAAAAAAAGAAAATGTGGTGCCATACTATGGTAGCCATGGTATCCCTGTGGGAAGCAACAACAACCACAACAACGTATAGATAAAAAAAATGCTTTTCTAATGATAAGTTTCAGTCAGTTTTATTTCTGCCATTCAGAAGGCCTTAGTGATACAAGGGTCATCCAATAAATAGCGAGAATATGTAAACATGATGAAAAGAAGATAATGATCAGTACCTATGTTCCTCTGATGTAAAATCCTTTCTGCTGAATGAGCGATCTGAAATGCCCTTTTTTAGGCAATTAGAGTTAATCTGTGATACCTGCATGGTCTCCTCCACTTCTAAGCCATTTACATCGTAGAGACATACACCACAGAGGGGTTCTTTCAACACAGGGAACAGATCAAAGCCGGGGGGACTTGTATATAGAGACATGGTAGGGCTTGGCAAAGCGTCCCATTGGTATGACATCATAAGTGAGTTACCCTTTCTGCTTAGTGGCAAGATGCATTTGTCATTGAATATCGTTAGTGAATCATTTAGTAGTGTTTCAATGTTGTTCTTTTTTCGAATTGTAATTTAAGTATTGTCATCAAAAACATCCTGCAGTAATCTTGATTCACAGTTTGTCCCATGAGAAAGCAACACGCCATCAATACACCCTTGTTATCACAGACAGGTATCATCATCATCTATCAACTTTCCTCCATTTCTTCTGAATTTGATGGACTGGAAGGAATGAAGCATTGTGAATATTGTCTCTTTCATTCTTTTTTTTTTTTTTTTTTTTTTTTTGAAGGATTATTGCACTCAGGGAGGTTATCTTAGTGCTCATCTTTTTTTTTCTGTCTCATTTTCTACACCGCTTTAATGGCCTCAGAAGCTGAACAGTTTTTATTATGTGATGATGATGATGTCGATGTGGACGATAATCATGATGCTATGGAGTTCCATCTAGGATTGAGACTGCGTGACAGGGCTGTACTCTGCGCTTACTATCATAATATATCCTGGCGTCAACCAGGCCCGAGAGATACAGACACCTGCGGTATTGGTCAGAAGATTTGAGCAACATCCTCAATGACGCATCCGCAAAGTGGATGAGACTCGACTGTGTGGTTCCAGTCTTCCCACTGAGCCCATAGCATGCCCAAATCTGGGTAGGAGCCGGTTACAGCTGAAAAATCCCACAATGATTTTTGAAGGTACTGATGTGGATTCGAACCCACAACCTTCCAGTCTGTTATCCGTTGCGTTAACCACTACACCACGGCGACTGGTGTCTCTTTCATTCTGGTTCATAGCTTTTAACCCAGGTTTCACTGACGGCAACTGTCTGATACGAAAAGCTGTCACCCTCACTTTTGTACTTGTTTAACAAAGTCTCTGCCACAATGATGTGCACCCATTTTTGATCATCAGTATGGCAGTGCAGGACCCACCTTGTAGCAACATTTTATTCCAAATCTACTCGTTAAAATCGCAAATTATTCATAACAAATAACCAATGTCTAGAATGATCTTTTCACACATTGTCACCTGTCTTCATTCAAAATTTCTTAGAATATTTTGTCAGCAGCTTCAACTGGCCTTCCTGGACTATGATTTACTTTAATGTCATACTGTCCATCTTTCAAAAATGACACCCACCCGTATACTACAGTCTGTTAATGACCTTTTGTGCACATACAGTTTGTAGTGTTTTTCAATATCTCTATGCCACACCTTCTTCATAAAATTCAATTTTTAATGTCAACGTGCTGTTTTTCAATGCTAATACAGTTACGATACTTGGAGTGACTACATCTGATGTGATGTCACAACAAATGACATCACAGTATTTGCATGTTGTAATTAGATCAGGGAATGATTAGACCAGGTGTGTGTGAAGTTTCAAAGTGCTGTGACGATCACTTTTAAAGTTATTAGGATATTCTTGCTTTTTACTGAACGGCCCTTGTAGTAATCCTTCCAGCCAACAATTTTGAGTTTTGATTTAAATGTTTATTTTCTTTGGGGGAACACTGTATCCTTTACAAACTTTTACATGGAGTCACAAGATGTCAAGCAGATGAGGGACAAGACAGGACAGCACAACATCTTTCTCTGACCTCTGTCTATATTCACTGTTCACAGCCAAGCACAGCAAACTGAGATCACACAGCATATGGCACAGACAGTCAGCAACACACACACACACACACACACACACCACAACACACACACACACACACACAACACACACA
>JAPXFY010000019.1:21728964-21761464 GCA_030674185.1 Monoplex corrugatus
AATGGTGAAGATTTTTCCTATCTCAAGGGTCATCATACAGACAGACATGCTACTGTCTGATCCCCTTAGTGCGTGTATGTGCAAACAGAAATCAAAGAGCATACAAGATTCTGTGAGCTAGGTCAGTGTTTGATTCTTTAGGTTAAACATGGAACCACCAGCAAGCACCAACTCACCCCCCCCCCCCCCCCGAAAAAAAAAGTCACCAAAACAAAAAAGAAAAAAAAAAAAAACAGACTATGAAAGCCAGCCTACAATCTTGGATAAAAAGCCCACTCAAATTTATGAGCGCACATAGGAGTTGGATTTACTGCTTCCTAACATAGAGAAGAGAAATGCTAATTGTGACTGGTTCTTGCGAACGGGGTCACAAGTCGCAATGTGTGAACTGAGATACGGGCCTGAAAAGGTGGTGAGGGTCGATCTGGGTGATTTGAGATTTTTGTTCCTACACATTGTCTGACCATTAATCTATCAATTATGGCAAAGATTAAAGTGAAATTTGGGCTGAAAGAGTGTTAAAATAACATTTTAAAGTTTTAAACCCATCGAGAATGTGCAGATTTTTTCCGTGAAAATGTGTGTGTTTGAGCTTTAATTTAGGCCATGAAACCGTACAGGGCCTCAGCATATCGCATACCGTTGGAATCAGCTCGCGAAATAGCTAGTATGTAGTGCAGAACCACTGTATCTATCACTTCACTAAGTTTGATGAAGATAGAATACTGGTTGCCAAGGAAAAAGCAGAGAATTTTGTTGTCCTTCTTTAACTCTGCTTTTCTCAAAATGGCCATCCCATCACCCACTCCCTTTAAATTACTGTAACTCGCTCAATTTTCCAGTTAGAAAGAGCATTTTTTCTGCTTTCCGGTGATATAAATATCTCTATACCCCCCAAAATTAAGTTGTGACCCCATTCGTGAGAACAGGTCACAATTGTTCTGACACCATATAGAGAATTCTGGGCAGCAGACAAGCCAATTTTCTAGTTAGATTTTAAAGCACTACTGTGATAAGAGTGAGACACATCAATGCTAAAACTGCTCTGGCATGAGTTCATCACAAAGACATCACATAAAGCTAATCACTTGCACAACTGATCAGTTTGAAAAAATGTTTGAAAACCAATTACTGCCACATATACGAACGGGTGATAAATTTTTCAAAATTAATTGCAACTTTTTTTTTAGTTAAGACTGCCTTGGACCAAGTTCATCACAAACAAGTCACATAAAGTAAATCATTTTCACACCATTTGTTACACAGTCACACACAAAAACAAAGATTAATACTTGGTTTATGGGTATGAAAAAAATTTAAACTGATCATTTCTATATTTGGTTATAAATTTTTCAAAAATACTTTTCTTTTCTTTTCTTTTACTGAATTATTGAATGACTCTATGACAAATAACAAGGTCAAACAGTCTCAAAACAATCTCTTCACTGTTCTAAACTTACCAAATGTTTCTTCCCTACTTTCAACAGAAAGTACACATTAAAAAGCAACCTGTCAATGTAAAAAAAAATATACATGTACACATATGTATATAAACTAATACTATGACCGTCAAGTGACACTTACTGCCAATGCTTCATCATATCACTGGGATGACTGGGCAAGTGACGGGAAATAAAACTTCAAATTGGCATAGCTCTGCATCAACAATAATTTCATGATAGCATTTTCGTATCAACAATAACATTTTCAGAGGTTCACACAAGACTCCCTTTAATTAATGGGTTAATTAAACAATCATTCCAAAAGCCTTTACAGTCACTGGGTAAGAATCGGGTTAAACCACTGGTCTGCTATCAGTAATCATGTAACAAGACACTACCTGTTCATGGTCAGGCTGCTGGCGACCTAATGGGCACCTCCACCTGGACTGACAGATGAGGAAGGTGGTGGGACCTTGACAAGATTACAAACAAGAGCTTTTAAAGGGGAGATAAATGCAGCTAGAGCAGATGTTCCGAGGGCAGATAAATTCAGCTAGAGTCAATGTTCAAAGGGCAGATAAATTCAGTTAGATTCATTACACCACCCACTGGATCACCAAGGTTGTATCATGAACGTGAGCACAGAGAACAGACCTGTCATGCAGTCTCAGTCACAACATAGTTCTCTACAAACATTATCATCAGTATCCCTATTCTCATAATCATTGCACTGCGAAAAGTTCCAGATTGTGTGGCCCTTTACGCCCTGCCCTCACGCTGATCTCAGTGTCAGTGGGTTTGGAGGTGTGTTGCACGGACAAAACGAGTGGCCTGAGGGTAGTGATGCAGAAGTGGTGTGGAAGATGAGACAGCACAAGACAAAATCAAATAATAAAATATATATAAAAAAAACCACACTAACCAGACAACACTAATAAAAGATTGTCCTGTAACTGTAAGGTCAATGGGGAGTGGGCTGGAAGGGACTAAACTTTCTTCAGTCAGCTTTCACTAAGCACTAGGTCTTCAGCCAGCTTTCACTAAGCACTACGAGGGACTGAACTCTCAGCAGCTTTCACTAAGCATACGAGGGACTGAACTTCAGCAGCTTTCACTAAGCACTAGAAGGGACTAAATTCCTCTTCAGCCAGCTTTCACTAAGCACTAGAAGGGACTAAATTCCTCTTCAGCGGCTTCACTAAGCACTAGAAGGGACTAAATTCCTCTTCAGCCGGCTTTCACTAGCACTCGAGGATGAACTTTCAGCGGTTTCACTAAGCACTACGGGGACGAACTCTTCAGCCGCTTTCACTAAGCACTACGAGGGACTGAACTCTTCAGCCAGCTTCACTAAGCACTGAAGGGACTAAATTCCTCTTCAGCCGGCTTTCACTAAGCACTGGAAGGGACTAAATCTCTTCAGCCAGCTTCACTAAGCACTGGAAGGGACTAAATTCTTCAGCCGGCTTTCACTAAGCACTACGAGGGACTAAACTCCTCTTCAGCCAGCTTTCACTAAGCACCTACAGTGAAAAAGATCAAGTACGACTAGTTTGACTAGAAACTGCACACATGTTTTTCTTAAAAGAAGGTTCAAATCCATGAAAAAAAATGGGCACTCTACCAGTAGACATCTAGACCTCTTCCATCTTGAAAACAGTATTCAAAAACAAATCACACTCCACATAATTAAAGATGCTACAAACGAAAAAGGCACAAACTCATCTAGTACAGCTAAAATGGTGCAAAAGCATACTGAGTGTCAGGTCTTAAGCCTTGAAGATTTGGATCAATTCACCGGACAGTTTGATCTTGCAAACACAATTCCCCTCTCCTGTCAGGGAAAAAAGTGTAAAAATCACCCACTCTTTTGCTTGTCTATCATGGAACAGAACATATCAGTTATGTTAAAGCCAACTGAACATAGAAAATCACTTGCATGTTGGAATGCAGTATAATACTGACACTGCCTAAAGTTTCATATCAAGGAATAGCATCAGCAATGAACAGTAGAGCCTTACTGAAAAGATTCTTGAAGCAGAAGCACTTCAAACAGACAATATTTCCAGTCACAAGAACGTCAGATTACGGCAGCACTGTCATACTGACATATCATGACATGCAGACTGTGCAACAACATAGTGAAATGTGGTCAGCCTGCCTAACAGCTTGAGTTCTCTGTGCGCCACTAAAAAGTCAGATCACACGTAAAGCCAGTGAGTCCAAATAAGTTTGGATGATAGCACTATATAAAAGCAATTTACAATAATAATAAATGTATATAAAAGATGAGGTGAAGGCTGTCCCATTACCCTGAGGTAACAGAAGACAGAGGTGATAGAGACTGCAACATTTTTCAAGTCTACCATTATGCGGTCAGAAACCATCGCCTCTCTGTAAGCTTCCATAACCCTGAACAGGGTGAGGCAGCTGGGCAGACAGGAGGCTGCAGGCAATGTTTTTCTTCAGCCAGATTGGAACTTATGCCATCAGACTGGAACTTATGCCATCAGACTGGAACTTATGCCATCAGACTGGAACTTATGCCATCAGACTGGAACTTATGCCATCAGACTGGAACTTATGCCGTCAGACTGGAACTTATGCCATCAGACTGGAACTTATGCCGTCAGACTGGAACTTATGCTGTCAGATGCCATCAGACTGGAACTTGCCATCAGACTGGAACTTATGCCGTCAGAGGACTGGAACTTATGCCGTCAGACTGGAACTTATGCTGCATCAGACTGGAATTATGCATCAGACTGGAACTTATGCCGTCAGACTGGAATGTCATATTATGCCATCAGACTGGATTTATTACCGTCAGACTGGACTTATGCGTCAGGACTGGAACATATTTTTGCAGTCAGATTGGAAAGCAGGACCTCTCCTCTACAACAACTAGACCTTCCTTGCAAATTATCCAATAGTTTAATACTGACACTCTCTAAGCATTCATGTATTTACTAACCCCAGGCAGAAAAGTTTGGATCATTCTGAAAAAAAAAAAAAAAAAAAAGAGGCAGACCTACTCTGTAAAGACAATTTTTCTACAGAAAAGTGTGTGAGATTACAACAGTACTGTCAAAATAATTGGTATATGTCATAAGAAGAACTGATGTGGCTCGGTCCCCTTACAAAGTAAGAAGTTAAGGGCCAAAACACTTGCTTGTTGTGCAAAACACTTGCTTGTTGTGCGAAACACTTGCTTGTTGTACGAAACACTTGCTTATTGTGCTTTCTCCTATAAGGACATTCTGCTGTCCAGTTCCCCCCATAGTTTCTTGCTACATAAATACAGATATATCATGTACACATAGATATCACATATTTGAGCTTATACATTCCACATGTGGATCAGGTTGATTTATAACGTACATCATGAACTATCGACACACAACAATTCTAACACCATCAATCCATGCCTATGCTGCAGTTTTGTGGCTTTATTAGTGTACGGAGTGTAATGAACCAAGCATAAAAGATAACAGTCGTCGGTGGGAACTGAGACAGGAACAACTTTTCTTTCCTTAGGACTAACTTCACAATGATAGTGCCTAGCTCTTCTCCCTTACTGCTTTATCTTTCACAACCCTGGACAGGGTAAGGTACTCATTCACAGCTGGCTGGACTGGAGGCCATACATCAAATATTTTTCAATGGCAAGAGGCGGGCTCAGACTTGTCTCCATTAGTATTAGACTCTCTAAGTTAATACAATCCTGGTGTCCTGTGTAAATATTTCCAGCATAATCCTAGCATTAAATGTGCAACAGTTTCTATCTGTTTTCTAGGATTAGTTTCTGTTGCATACTGAACACAGGATTTAAGTCAAGACCAGCAAGTACAGCCCATTCAAATATTGTGTTGAGTTACTCAAGACAAACAAAATTTCAAATTACATCAAATTTTACAATTATTAGCTAAGATTTTTATGAGAAAATGTAACTATCGAGCTAATATTCTAGGGCACATAGCAATCAATTATAACAAAAATAATAAGTTAGCTAAGATTTTTATGAGAAAATGTAACTATTGAGCTAATATTCTAGGGCACATAGCAATCAATTACAACAAAAATAATAAGTTCATAATTTCTTATATTTTCAAACCATCCGTACCTCTGGTAATCAACAATGCATGCATCAGTCCATGAATTTTGTATCAAATCTAAGTCATGATTGAGTGTGAAAACAACAGCAGCCTTTCTACATCTAACTTACTTTATGAAAATAACCAAGCCAAAAGCTTGTAGTCAGAATTAAACACAACACAAACACAGTAATCATTTTCATTTGCAAACAGTACATTTCAGTCAAGTATTCCAGACCAAAATTTGTACAATTCACTTGGAAACATTATGGCAATCACAGTCAAGAACATGATTATGTACATATCCAGCAAAAACTGCACTCAGGACAATGGCGCACAGAATCATTCAACAATGATTGAGAAAAACTGAGAATTCTAAAATGAAAACATTGGCGCATGGTAAAGAAAACTGGAGAATTCTAAACAAAGAAGGGAACCTATGTATATGTCAGTGTAGTAAATGGTTGCCCAGAATAACGGCTATTTCTTTACAGGTGGTCATTGGGACATGGCATGGGAAAAGACACACACGATTCTCTGTGGAGGACACCGCTCTGAACTTGACAGCAGTATTGCCTCCCTTGGCCCTCAGAGTGATGAACTTCGGCAGTTGCGTCACTTCTTCATCGACGAATACAACAGTGTGACCATTTGTCTGAAAGACAATGAAAATCAAACATGTCAGGACATGCAGCCACTCTTCACTTCTTCTGACATTATTCTGCATGACATCCCCCCTTCACTTCCTCTGACACTATTCTGCATGACATCCCCCCCCCCCAACACACACAAAAAGAAAAGCCTTCCCGTACTAGTGCTATTAGAATTTTGCTTGACTGGATCCTGTCAAATGAATTCTCATAACTTGTAGTAAATTCCTTGTTCGTGGGTATTCTGATTTTCAAACTGTTACATTTTCTTCTTCTTGCTGCTGTTGTTCTGTTAATCTGTTTTGCTGCTGACCGGTGTTATATATTCACTGTAAGCCATTTGAACAACAATCTCGATGACGCATCTGTAAAGTGGATGAAACTCAACCTGATGGTCACAGTGTTCCCAATGAGCCCTTAACACGCTCTTCACCGGGTACGGATCCAAAAATCCCACTATGATTCTGAAATGACTAATGGGGATTTGAGCCACATTCTTCCAGTCTGTGGTCCGTTGTACTAACCACTACACCACAGCAACTGGTAAAATATAAATCATCAGTCTCACCTGCTGCTGCTGTTCTTGTGAGGTCAGACAGGTGTCGGTCACGTTGATCAAGAATGTTCTAATGGATGGGTCTGACTTGTCCAGATGCTTACACAGAGCACCAAGGGAATCCGCCTGCAATAATCACATAACATGCACCAAGGGATATCCGCCTGCAATAATCACAAACATGCACCAAGGGAATCCGCCTGCAAAAATCACATAACATGCACCAAGGGAATCCGCCTGCAATAATCACATAACATGCACCAAGGGAATCCGCCTGCAATAATCACATAACATGCACCAGGGGAATCCGCCTGCAATAATCACATAACATGCACCAAGGGAATCCGCCTGCAATAATCACATAACATGCACCAAGGGAATCCGCCTGCAAAAATCACATAACATGCACCAAGGGAATCCGCCTGCAATAATCACATAACATGCACCAGGGAATCCGCCTGCAATAATCACATAACATGCACCAAGGGAATCCGCCTGCAATAATCACATAACATGAACTAAAATAAGTAAATAAACAGATTACAACTGTTTGCACTGAAAGCGAACATACATCTTCCATTATATTCGATTTTTGTTCAAAAAATGAGATTTTAGAATGGCTTGACTGTCTCGTTTTTTGTTTTTTCCTTATACAGGACATTAAAAACAGACAATAAAAGAAGACAACACAATAGCCACCTGAATAGGGTTGGGGTGAAATTTAAAAGGTTCTCATCAAACAGGCAAACAATAAACCATCACAGACCACTGAGTAAAAGATCTGTACCAGTGAACAGTATACACAGCAGTACTCCCAGAAAAAAAAACATTCTGATACACACACACACACACCACACACACACACACACACACACACACACACATCACACACACACACACACACACACAAACACACAAACACACATACTGTTGTTAAGGAGAACCCACCAGTGAGGTACTAGGTCCCTCCACCAAAGACTTCAGATGCACGGTCTGCATGTCTCCCTGTTCTATGCTGACCTGTTCCAGCTCCTCTGCACCTGTATACACACACACACACACACACACACAACACACACACACACACACACACCACACATACACTCTATACACACACACACACAAACACACACATCCATTTATGACCTCAATAAAAGTTTGATACAAATGTCCATCCTTTAACCTGATGTTGTAGAAGAATGAGGTGGTAGTCACCACAACTTTTCTCAAGGCCAGCATTAACTCCAATACCCTAAAAACATGGTCAGGTTCCCAGTCACAGCTGGGTGGACAGAAGGCTGTATGCACAATGTTTTTCTAAAGCAAGACACAAACAGGTGCAGACAGATCATAAGCTGGAACTTGACTTCTGCTCAAACACAAAACCATTCATCCATGACCTCAATGCATGTAAGTAAACTCTGGTAGAAGTAACACACTGTTCAATCTACAAATTCAAAAAGTGTAAAAATGTTATCATGGTGAAATGCACAACAGCCTTTATTTCAAGATTTTAAAAATGTCAAGAAAAGAAAAACGGAATCAAAGTGACTGCTAATGTTCAAGAAAAAACTGCTAGCGTCCAAGAAAAAAACTGTCATAAAAAGAAACGGTCACAATTAATTCTTGGCCCACGAAGTGTATGAATCGATGAGGATAAATAGAAAAATAAGTAAAGTTGGTGAATATAAGAAACAGACAAAGCAAATAATCAAAACATACCAATACATAAGTGAAAAACAAAACCATATGGGTGGCTGCAGTTGGGGGTGGTATAACAACTACTGACAATAAAGAATCCTTTCGTTTGCTGATGTCTGGACCCATATCAGCAGTGTGCAACAGTGCCTGTCCTAAGGGCAGTCTACAGCTCAAAAGGAAAACAAACACCAGAAACTCTATAAAAATTATGTCAATACTATCTAAAAACACATATCAGAAACTTTATCATAATTATGTCAACACATATCAGAAACTTTATCATAATTATGTCAATACTATCTAACCTATCATATTTATGTCAAAACTGTCGAATGTACTAAATACCGGAACTTTGTTATTATTACTTTATTGTGTCAAAACCACTTATTGATCTAATGATGTACTTTGTACCTGGTTAGCTCTTAAGAATTCAATCCATTACTTTCTGTTACAGGAAATACTTTTGAGAATTAGTCAAACCACTCCAACACGTCAGGTGATCGTGCTGTTGTCTGATGCATGTCAGATGCTGCTATTGTGTGTGTACGCAAATTCTTCAGGCTGACCGTCAGAACAAAGTCTTTACAGGCTTGGGAAAATCTGTCCTTGAGGCACTGGAACTGTTGCTCAGTATGTGAGGTAACAACAGCATCATCAGCGAAAAGCAGGTCTCTGATGACGGTCTCGTGCACCTTTGTTTTTGCTTTCAGTCTTGCGAGATCAAAGAGTCACTCATCGGATCTGGTGTGTAGGTACACTCCTTCCATTGCAGTCCCAAAAACATGTTTCAGGAGCATGGAGAAGAATGATGCAAAACAGAGAGGGAGCTAGGACACACCCTTGCCTGACGCCGTTTTTGAAGTCAAAGGAGTCCAACACGTTGCCCTCATTCTGGATAGTTGCATTCATATTGTCGTGGAATTATCTAATCAGGCTGTGCAGCTTTGGGCAGGCATCCTATTTTCAGGAGAATATTGAACAGTCCATCCCTACTGGCTAAGAAAAAAACAAGAGATTTTTTCAAATATGACGATGATAATGATAGTTTGTCTTACCAAAGATAAAGATAAGGATGTAGTTGACATGAGCCAGACAGTGTACATGGAGGTCGGCAAACAGCTCACACAGCTTGGTCCACACCGCTTCCATGTGCACCCCTGTCACATCCAGTGACACCAGCCGCTCCGCCTGCTGGAAGTAGTCGATGAAGGGACGCAAGTTGTTGTCGAACAGCGTTATTCGTCTCTGTCACAGAACAAGTATACATAGGGTACACATGCAAGTCTTGTAAACTAGCAAGTAGAAATGGAGGGAAAGATGAAAGGCAGGAGGTAGAAAAGTGACACACACCTACAATATGTACACAGAGAGAGGAGCTGGAAATGATGACACATGGCATATAGTTCAGATGGGAGACAGTTCATAAGTGTGTGTGTGTGTGTGTGTCTCTGTGTGTGTGTGTGTGTGGTGTGAGTGTGAGTGTGAGTGTGTGGTGTGTGTGTGTGTGTGTGTGTGTCTGTGTGTGTGTGAGTGTGAGTGTGTGTGTGTGTGTGTGTGTGTGTGTATGTGTGTGTGTGTGTGTGTGTGTGTGTGCGTGTGTTTGTGGTGGGGGTTGAGAGAAAATGACTAAGGGGAGTGGGTGGGGGGAAGTCTCACTTGTATAGCAAGCACATTGTTCTACATGCACTGCATCTCATACACTACCCAAAGAATGCCCCCTCCCCCCTCCCTCCACAGACACCCAACACCAACAGTAGTAGTAAGAATGGCAGTGATGACAATGGCAGTAATACAGGCTGCACCAAGAGGAGGGGAAATGGTAATGTCACCAGTCAAGGTGGCAAAGTGGTTAGCACAAAGAGCTTCTGATTAGCATAATGAACTGTTGAATGGCAGGTCATGAGTTCAAACCCCTATCTAAAATACCGCAGGATTTTGCAGCCCTGATCATCACTTCTCCAGAGTTAAGCATGCTATGTGGACTCATTGGGAAGACTGACACCACAGTAGATTTTACAATTACATCACTGAGGGTGCTGCTCAAATTTCTCGTCCAGCACGTGTCTGTATCTCTGGTTGATGCTGGATATACTATGAAATTAAATGAAGAAACAGAACTCCGTAACCATCACCATCACCATCACTCTTATTCATCATACAGCTGTGGAAAACATTACCATCAAGCACTGTCTAACAGTGATTTCAGTTTCTGTGCATTTGGAGATATCCAAAATGAGCAGTGTGGGACCAAACTGAGCAGTAAGGGCCAAATGAGCACTGTGGGACCAAATGAGTGGCATGGGCCAAAATGAGCAGTGTAACAAAATAATTGGTGAAGAAGCACAAATAAAACAATCAGCCGCTGTGTTATAGTGGCTAATGCAACAGACTACTGACTGGAATGTTGTGGGTTGGAATCCCCATCAATCCCTTTAAAAATCATTATGGGAGGTTTTTGGCTCGAACTGGCTCCTACCCACAGCTGGGCACACTATGGGCTCATTGGGAAGACAAGGACCACAAAGTCAGGTCTCATCCACTTCATGAATGTGTTACTGAGGGAGTTGCTCAAATTTTCAGACCAACGTCACAGGTGTCTGTATCTCTCAGGCCTGGTTGATGCCAAGATACTTCATGACAGTAAGCATACAGAACAGTTCTGTCACACAGTCTCAGTCCTAGATGGAACTCCATAGCATCATGGTTATCGTCGTCATCGTCATCATCATCATCATCATCATCATCATCATCATCATCATCATCCTCACACTGTAAAAACTGTGCCAGCTTTTGTGGCCATTGAGGTGGCACAGAAAGTGGAACAGAAAAAAAGGTGAGCACCATGGTAATCTCCTAAAGTGCGATGATCCTTATAAAATAAAAGTGTCAGTGATACAAATGGAGTTGGAACTACTAGCAGTTGATGAGGTGGTTGGGATGGCAGCAGTAGAAGCAATAGCGATAATGGCAGCAACCATTAGCAACATTACTTGCTGTCGCTTTCATTGCACTGTTACGATGCTATTATTACTTTGTCTTATTCTTCTTTGCTTGTCAACACTCACCTACAACTGAGGTTAACACATACACACAGAGATACCAACATAATAGTTATTGATTACATACAGAGTACACAGTGCGAACTAACTCACCCGTGTGCGGGAGGAATCGGCCTCATCAGAACGTACAGTGGGTTTCTCCTCTTTCTCTTTGGGAGATTCTGCCTCCTTCTTGGTCTTTTTGGCTGAACGTTGGATAAAATTGAGGGCAAACGTTATCGGATGCTGCAACACATAAACAGAAATTATATTTAAAAACATTCTACATTACTGACAATAAAATAAACTCAATATTGCTACCAAAAAAAGAAATATATAGATGATGTTTGACACTTTTCACAATGAATCAAGCAGTCTTGGTTGTATCTGAATGATCCAGTTCTTGACAACATACATTTATATTTTGTAGTATAGCAACTGGCAGACATATGACTTAAATAAATGGCTTTCTTTATAAAAAAAAACAAACAAACCATAATATACCTTTCTTGATATATTGTCAAGATTTCAAGTTTGTGTTCAGTCTCAGCTGGCGACATACAACAGGCTGGGTAAGAGAAGAAAATAGTTTCCTCTGAAAATTGGCCAGGGTCCAAGGGCAACGTCCCTGCTGTGGGGCTTCGCCCCCCAGAAGCTGAAGAATTTCTGTAATTTTGAGGCATTATGGATGAATTTCCTGATGGCAAATACAATAATTCAGTAATGTTTCCTCTGAAAATTTTTTTTTTCCCCTCTGAAACAAGGAGTTCATCCGATGAAATTAATGGATCCGCTGAGAGTTACCCAGCCTGATACAAACTGGCCTGTTCACCACTCATCTTAATGATCCAATGATTCCTGTGGTGTTGGTGTGTCACAGATCTTGTCTAATCCTCCTCCCACTCCTCAAATATCACAATGAGATAAAATGCTAACAATGAAAGATAGGTTGAACATGTTTGTGCAAGCACTTCATGTAGCCTGTATTGTGCTTTTTCTAAGCCTCTGTCTCTGCGTGTGTCATGTAAGTACCTCCTTTCCACAGTAAAGGTTTACTTCATATTTACTGAATGCTTGGCAAGGTATGTGTGATGTAAGTTCATCCTTTCCACAGTAAAGGTTTACTTCATATCTACTGAATGCTTGGCAAGGTATGTGTGATGTAAGTTCATCCTTTCCACAGTAAATGTTTATTTCATATCTACTGAATGCTTGGCAAGGTATGTGTGATGTAAGTTCATCCTTTCCACAGTAAATGTTTATTTCATATCTACTGAATACTTGGCAAGGTATGTGTGATGTAAGTTCATCCTTTCCACAGTAAAGGTTTACTTCATATTTACTGAATGCTTGGCAAGGTATGTGTGATGTAAGTTCATCATTTCCACAGTAAAGGTTTACTTCATATCTACTGAATGCTTGGCAAGGTATGTGTGATGTAAGTTCATCATTTCCACAGTAAATGTTTATTTCATATCTACTGAATACTTGGCAAGGTATGTGTGATGTAAGTTCATCCTTTCCACAGTAAATGTTTACTTCATATTTACTGAATACTTGGCAAGGTATGTGTGATGTAAGTTCATCCTTTCCACAGTAAATGTTTACTTCATATTTACTGAATACTTGGCAAGGTATGTGTGATGTAAGTTCATCCTTTCCACAGTAAATGTTTACTTCATATTTACTGAATACTTGGCAAGGCTTAACATCATAAAAGATATATTTCCTTCTCATTTGACATAGTTCATATGTATAGTGTACTGATATTCATTCTGGGAAGACAGCATACTGATATTCATTCATTCTGGGAAATTTCATGAAGACGTAACAAGAAAACTAAGAAATTATAAACATATCAGCGATCCTACTCAGATATGTTTATATGGTGCTGGTGCACAACAACGCTACTAGAACGAATTGAAATGGCAATCAAGGCAGTAAAGGAAAATCTGAAAGCCTCCAAACTTGCCTGTTCCTCAAATGACTTCATGTCGGTGGTACAGTCAGCCAGGAAGATGTCGTTGTTGATGAGGAACTTGAGGTTGGGCATGATGTCAACGATGAATCGTGATGAAGCGCCATCACCTGCTCCATCTGGCGTGACACTTCTCCCAGCAGCCAGTGAAGGGACACCAGCTGAGGCTCCTCCTGCACACACACACATTGTACTGTACACTGCTGAACATGTTGTTTTGTGTTATATCATGTTGTGATGTAGTGTGCTCTAATGTACCATTTTTGTATTGTACCTTACTGTGTGATGACAAAAGAAATTGCAGGCTTGATGGAAGAACGGAGGAAGGCAAAGGGAAAAGAGGAAGAACACAAAAAGTTAAACAAGGAAATCCGGAATAGGTGCAATGAAGCAAATGAAGCTTGGCTGGAAACAAAGTGCAAAGAAATAGAAGACCGACACAAAACAGATCCTCAAGGTACGTACAGAAACACTGAAGAAATTGCCCACAGGAAAAAGACATGCACATCAATTGGTTGCTTAAAATTGAAATTATCATGGAAAATGACTGTTTTGTATGTGTAGTATTGTACTGTGTTTCTGTGTGTATTATGTCACTTTGTGTTGGACTGTACTGTGTTCTACTGTGTTGTATCTATCATTTGTGTTGTACTATATGTGTTATATTGTGTTATATCTTTTGTGTTTAATGTACAGTGTCTACTGTGTTGTTATCATTTTATGTTGTACTGTACTGTAATCTATGTATTGTATTATATCACTTTTGTGTTGTACTGTAATGTGTTCTACTGTGTTGTATTATATCTTTTATGTTGTACTGTACTGTGTTCTATATTGTATTATCATTTTATGTAATACTGTACTGTGTTCTACCTTGCTGTATTATATCATTTTATGTTGTACTGTATTGTGTTCTACTGTTTGTATTATATCTTTTATGTATATTGTGTTTCTATCTGTATTATCATTTTATGTGTACTGTACTGTGTTCTACTTGTGTATTATATCATTTTATGCTTGTACTGTACTGTGTTGTTCATTATGTTGCACTGTACTGTAATTATCATTTTTATTGTTGTACTGTACTGTGTGTGTACTCTTGTTTACGTTGTTTTATCTTTATGGTACTGTACTGGTTACTGTGTTGTATTATATCATTTTATGTTTACTGTACTGTGTTTACTGTGTTGTATTATGTGTTTTGTTGTACTGTACTGTGTTCTACTGTGTTGTATTATATCTTTTTATGTGTACTGTATTGTGTTCTACTGTGTGTTTATATCTTTTGTTGTACTGTACTGTGTTCTACTGTGTTGTATTATATCTTTTTATGATGTACTGTACTGTGTTCTACACTTGTATTATATCATTTTATGTAGTACTGCACTGTGTTCTACTGTGTTGTATTATATCTTTTATGTTGTACTGTACTGTGTTCTACTGTGTTGTATTATATCTTTTATGTTGTACTGTACTGTGTTCTACTGTGTTGTATTATATCATTTTATGTTGTGCTGTACTGTGTTTATGTGTTGTATTATATCATTTCATGTTGTACAGTACTGTGTTCTACATGTTGTATTATATCATTTTATGTTGTACTGTACTGTGTTCTACTATGTTTATTATACTTAGTTGTACTGTCTGTGTTCTCTTGTTGTATTATATCATTTTATGTTGTACTGTACTGTGTTCTATGTGTTGCCTAATCATTTCGTTGTATGGTACTGTGTTTTGTTACACTGTATACTGTACTCTCAACAGTGTATTTGTGTTTATGTACTGTTGTACGTGTGCACGATGTATCATCTGTATATTTCTTCTGTACGTGTATTGTATAACATGTTTCGCTGTATTATATTGTATTATTTGTGCTGTGTTGTGTTTTGATGTATTGTATTATTGTAGCATTGTGTTATACAGCAGTACTGATTGTACTGAATTGTTTTTTACAAACTGCTTGGCAAACCAAATATCTTCCATTCAAGGACAGAGACAGACAGACAGACAGACAGACAGAGAAACAAGACACTCACACTCACTATACACCCTAGACAGACTGAAGACAGAGAAAGAAGACACTCACACAGCCTAGATAGACAGACTGAAAGACAGACAGAGAAACAAGACACCCCATACACAATAGACAAACCAACTGAAAGAGAGAAACAAGACACTACATACACCCTGCACAGACAGACTGAAAGACAGACAGAGAAACAAGACACTACATACACCCTACACAGACACACTGAAAGACAGACAGAGAAACAAGACACTACATACACCATACACAGACAGACTGAAAGACAGACAGAGAAACAAGACACTACATACACCCTACACAGACAGACTGAAAGACAGACAGAGAAACAAGACACTACATACACCCTGCACAGACAGACTGAAAGACAGACAGAGAAACAAGACACTACATACACCCTACACAGACAGACTGAAAGACAGACAGCAGAGAAACAAGACACTACATACACCCTACACAGACAGACTGAAAGACAGACAGACAGAGAACAAGACACTACATACACCCTACACAGACAGACTGAAAGACAGACAGACAGAGAAACAAGACACTACATACACCCTACACAGACAGACTGAAAGAAGACAGACAGAGAAACAAGACACTACATACCCCCTCACAGACAGACTAGAAGACAGACAGACAGAGAAACAAGACACTACATACACCCTTACACAGACAGACTGAAAGCAGACAGACAGAGAAACAAGACACTACATACACTCACACAGACTAGCACAGGACAGACACCTACACCCTTAACGACTGAAAGACAGACGACAGAGAAACAAGACACTACATACACCCTACACAGACAGACTGAAAGACAGACAGACAGAAAACAAGACACTACATACACCCTACACAGACAGACTGAAAGACAGACAGAGAAACAAGACACTACATACACCCTACACAGACAGACTGAAAGAGACAGACAGAGAAACAAGACACTACATACACCCATACACAGACAGACTGAAAGACAGACAGACAGAGAAACAAGACACTACATACACCTACTACACAGACAGACTGAAAGACAGACAGAGAAACAAGACACTACATACACCCTACACAGACAGACTGAAAGACAGGACAGAGAAACAAGACACTACATACACCCTACACAGACAGACTGAAAGACAGAAGACAGAGAAACAAGACACTACATACACCCTTACACAGACAGACTGAAAGACAGACAGACAAGAAACAAGACACTACATACACCTACACAGACAGCACTGAAAGACAGACAGACAGAGAAACAAGACACTACATACACCCTACACAGACAGACTGAAAGAGACAGACAGAGAAAACAAGACACTACATACACCCTACACAGAAGACTGAAAGACAGACAGACAGAGAAACAAGACACTACATACACCCTACACAGACAGACTGAAAGACAGACAGACAGAGAAACAAGACACTACATACACCCTACACAGACAGACTGAAGACAGACGACAGAGAAACAAGACACTACATACACCCTACACAGACAGACTGAAAGACAGACAGACAGAGAAACAAGACACTACATACACCCTACACAGACAGACTGAAAGACAGACAGAGAAACAAGACACTAATACACCCTACACAGACAACTGAAAGACAGACAGACAGAGAAACAAGACACTACATACACCCTACACAGACAACTGAAAGACAGACAGACAGAGAAACAAGACACTACATACACCCTACACAGACAGACTGAAAGACAGACAGACAGAGAAACAAGACACTACATACACCCTACACAGACAGACTGAAAGACAGACAGACAGAGAAACAAGACACTACATACACCCTACACAGACAGACTGAAAGACAGACAGACGAGAAACAAGACACTACATACACCCTTCACAGACAGACTGAAAGACAGAAGCAGAGAAACAAGACACTACATACACCCTACACAGACAGACTGAAAGACAGACAGACAGAGAAACAAGACACTACATACACCCTTCACAGACAGACTGAAAGACAGACAGAGAAACAAGACACTACATACACCCACACGACAGACGAAAGACAGACAGACAGAGAAACAAGACACTACATACACCCTACACAGACAGACTGAAAGAAGACAGACAGAGAAACAAGACACTACATACACCCTACATACACAGACAGACTGAAAGACAGACAGAGAAACAAGACACTACATACACCCTACACAGACAGACTGAAAGACAGACAGACAGAGAAACAAGACACTACATACACCCTACACAGACAACTGAAAGACAGAAGACAGAGAAACAGACACTACATACACCCTACATACACAGACAACTGAAAGACAGACAGACAGAGAAACAAGACACTACATACACCCACTACACAGACAGACTGAAAAAAACAGACAGACAGAGAAACAAGACACTACATACACCCTACATACACAGACAGACTGAAACAGACAGACAGAGAAACAAGACACTACATACACCCTCAACACGACAGACTGAAAGACAGACAGAAGAGAAACAAGACACTACATACACCCTACACAGACAGACTGAAAGACAGACAGAGAGAAACAAGACACTACATACACCCTACACAGACAACTGAAAGACAGACAGACAGAGAAACAAGACACTACATACACCCTACACAGACAACTGAAAGACAGACAGACAGAGAAACAAGACACTACATACACCCTACACACAGACAGCACTGAAAGACAGACAGACAGAGAAACAAGACACTACATACACCCTACACAGACAGACTGAAAGACAGACAGACAGAGAAACAAGACACTACATACACCCTACACAGACAGACTGAAAGACAGAGAGACAGAGAAACAAGACACTACATACACCCTACACAGATACACTGAAAGACAGACAGACAGAGAAACAAGACACTACATACACCCTACACAGACACACTGAAAGACAGACAGACAGAGCAACAAGACACTATATACACCCTACACAGACACACTGAAAGACAGACAGACAGAGAAACAAGACACTACATACACCCTACACAGACACACTGAAAGACAGACAGACAGAGAAACAAGACACTACATACACCCTACACAGACAGACTGAAAGACAGACAGACAGAGAAACAAGACACTACATACACCCTTCACAGACAGACTGAAAGACAGACATAGAAACAAGACACTACATACACCCTACACAGACAGACTGAAAGACAGACAGACAGAGAAACAAGACACTACATACACCCTTCACAGACAAACTGAAAGACAGACAGAGAAACAAGACACTACATACACCCTTCACAGACAGACTGAAAGACAGACAGACAGAGAAACAAGACACTACATACACCCTGCACAGACAGACTGAAAGACAGACAGAGAAACAAGACCTACATACACCCCACATACACAGACAGACTGAAAGACAGACAGAGAAACATAACACTACATACACCCTACACAGACACACTGAAAGACAGACAGACAGAGAAACAAGACACTACATACACCCTACATACACAGACAGACTGAAAGACAGACAGAGAAACAAGACACTACATACACCCTACACAGACAGACTGAAAGACAGAGAGACAGAGAAACAAGACACTACATACACCCTACACAGACACACTGAAAGACAGAGAGACAGAGAAACATGACACTACATACACCCTACATACACAGACAGACAGACAGAGAAACAAGACACTACATACACCCTACACAGACACACTGAAAGACAGACAGACAGAGAAACAAGACACTACATACACCCTACATACACAGACAGACTGAAAGAAAGACAGACAGACAGAGAAACAAGACACTACATACACCCTACATACACAGACAGACAGATAGAGAAACAAGACACTACATACACCCTACACAGACAGACTGAAAGACAGACAGACAGAGGGAGAGAAACAAACAAATCATCAGTCAGCATGGCAAAATGGTAAGGTCTGCAAACTACTGACCAGAAATCATGGTTCTCTACCCCATCAGTCCAAAAAAAATGAATGCCTGATTTTTTCCCCCCAACTGGCTCCTACCCAGAGTTAAGCATGCTAGGGGCTCTTTGGAAAGACTGGGATCACAGAGACCTTAAGGTGCTTCATTGAAGATGTTGCTCAAATTTTCTGACTAATATCACACATGCCTGTACCTCTTGTACCTGGTTGCTACCAGGATATGTTATGAAAGTAAGCAAAGAGCACAACCGTGTCACATAGTCTCAATCAAAATGGAACTCCACAACATCATCACTATCATTGCTATTCTCATCATCACAGTATTGTCAAAAATCTCCAAGATTCTGTGGCCCTTCAAGCCCTGCTCTCTAGGTAAATTCAGTTTTGATGGTTTAGAAGTGTGTTGGAGAGGCAAAAAGAAGAGTGTCAGGGGCAGTTAGAAGATGAGGCAAGTAAATATATAAATGAATAAATAAATTTACAAACCAAAACAATATAAAACATCAGATAAGAAAAACTTTGCTAACAAAAAAAATATTTAAAACATCAGATAATGACAGACACCAATAAAAACAAAACAAACAAACAAAATTCACAGACAACTCTAAAGGAAGGGAGACAAAAAACAAAACAAAAAACAGAAGAAAAAAAACAGAACAAAAAAAAACAGAAAAAAAAACAACAGAACGACTGTAATCGTGTAACTGAGGAAAATTACTTGATCAACTGCTTTCTTTCTCTTCATTTGTTACTTATGTGCGCGCACACACACACACCACACACACACACACACACACACACACACACACACATGTACACACACTCACACAAACGCATACACATATGTACACACACACACACACATGTACACACACTCGCACAAACGCATACACATATGCAGACACACACACACACACACACACACACACACACACACACACACACATGTACACACACTCACACACACACAAACACATATGTACACACACACACACACACACACACACACACACACACACACACACACACACACACACACACATGCTGATAACTACTCAAAGTAAAATAGCAGACAGACAGGGAAACACAGAGAGACAGAGACACACAGAGAGAACAAAAGTGTGTAGACAGAGAAAACTGAAATGAAAACACAGCAAACATAAAACCTTGTCCGAGGTTCCATAATTGGAAAGAGAATTTTTTATATCCTTTAACGAGGAACTCCTGGAAAACAAGGTGGCTGTTTCTGTGGCACAGCCATACAGGTAGATCCTACTTTTGAGACCACTGTAGGTCTTGCGGCATCCTGGTCTGTGATAGCATTCAGCACAAACAGGTATCTAGCCACCAGGCCAAGATGGCGATTTTTATTGTGTGTGTGTGTGTGTGTGTGTGTGTGTGTGTGTGTGTGTGTGTGTGTGTGTGTGTGTGTGTGTGTGTGTGTGTGTGTGTGTGTGTGTGTGTGTGTGTGTGTGTGTGTGTGTGTGTGTGCGCGCGCGCGCGCAATGGTAATCTTACTTTCTACAGCTGCAGTCTAGATGATTTTCTGATGTCTTTTTCTGTTTAACGACTTTTTCTAGGGCCATCCCCCATAGAGAAACAAAGAAAGAAACTGAAAAAGAAAGAAGACTTTTAGGAAAAGACCTTTCTGATCTCAACCTGTTCAATTTTCCACACACACTTTCCTGACTTAATTCTATCCTCCATCCCCCCTTTTTTCACTGTGTTCTTTTTCTCCTCTTTAATTTCACGTTACAGATGAACCTCAATAAATCAAACGTTTCAGCCAAGCTGGAAAAGTCCAAATGTGATGTGAAAGGCCAGCTGATGATTACACAGTCTTTAGCCACCGTTTTGCAGTTTGGAACATTTCTTCCCCAAAGCCATTTCCTGGGTTGCCCTTTTCCAACTCTTTCACACTCACTCTTACAAACATTCATCTCTAGCACACTTGTGCTTGCAGGTGCGTGCACACACACACACACACACACACACACACACACACACATATATATATATGCAAATACATGTGTTTGTGCATGCTTGTGCCTTTGTATGTCATGTACATGTGAGTGAGTGTGTGTGTGTGTGTGTGTGTGTGTGTGTGTGTGTGTGTGTGTGTGTGTGTGTGTGTGTGTGTGTGTGTGTGTGTGTGTGTGTGTGTGTGTGTGTGTGTGTGTGTGTGTGTGTGTGTGTGTGTGTGTGTGTGTGTGCTTCATGAGGGTGCACCAAAAATCTGTTCGATCACCAGTCGCCTTGGCAATAGCAGCAAATGCAAAAGACATAATCTCATGGGATTTTAATTCCCCTCACCCCAAAAATATCCCCATGGGATTTTTCCCTGTAGGCCTACTAGCTCCTGCCTAGATTATTTTCAGGGCTCAGCTCTAAAGACAAGAACAATAGCTGAATATTATCCACTTCATGGATGGATCTTTGAGAGCATAGATCACATTTCCTGACTGTTACTGTTATTGTTCTTTAAAGCCCAGCCGACAACATGGAGCCATATTAGGGCTATAACCATTCAAAACATATGAAACTTCAACAGGAAAAAAAAAGAAAAGAAAATTAACCACACATACCAATGCATTTGCGCACATTATCTAAGGACATGCACCTGGCGTTGACCACTCCAATTCATCGCACAGGGGTTTAAAAAACACGCCTGAATATAAATTTAAGCATACCTATGGACACCAAAACATACATAAATACGGGCAAAAAATACCTAAAATTGCTTTCGTGTATCTCACCTCCCTAGAGCCAAAAATGCACTTAATATAATTATGTACCCAATTAACAATCCTAAGAAAAAGTCTGTAAGCCTTTATTGAACACATACAGGTGAATGGACCAGACCAGTAAGGCAGAAAATGATAGGAAGAAATGACAGAAAGCACAGGAACAAGGCAGAAACAATAAGAATGGCAAAAAAGAGGAAATTTCCAGCACAGAATTTCCTGAAGGTGAGGATATCATTTTTTTTTGAAAGAGCCCCCAGCATCCCCCCGGGGGAATATTTCCTGACTAACACCACAGGTATCTGTCCCAGAAGCTTGGTCCATCCTACCGTACATTCAGAGTAGATGCATACTGTACAACACTGTCTTGCAGTCTTGATCCAAAATGGAACTTACCATCAGCCTCATTTTTATCTGCGTCAGTCATCCTATTAATTAAAACTGTCTCTGATTTTCTGTCCTGCTCTTCTGTCAAGTTATGATGGTTTCAATTTCTCCTGCTGCTTCCACACCTAGGTAATTTCACACAAGTTTTATTTTATCCGCGGTTCATGGAGGCTGTCTCTGGATGCACAAAGTGGTGGGTTTCTAGTGCAGAGAGGTGACATGGGGAATGCTCATTCAGTCTGCTCTGGCAAGTAAATGGGACTACTGTTGCCAGTTAGAGATTAACAGGAAATGTTTTACAAGTACACAAGATATTAACAGGAAATGATTTACAAGGACACAGGATATTAACAGGAAACATTTTATAGTACACAGGATATTAACAGCAAACGTTTTATCAGTGCACAGGATATTATCAGCAAACGTTTTATCAGCTCACAGGATATTATCAGCAAACATTTTATCAGTGCACAGGATATTAACAGCAAACGTTTTATCAGTGCACATGATATTAACAGGAAATGTTTTATAAGTATATAGGATATTAACAGGAAACTTTTTATAAGTACACAGGATGTTAACAGGAAATGTTTTATAAGTACATTGGATATTAACAGAAAACTTTTTATAAGTACACAGGATATTAACAGGTGTTTTATAAGCACATGGGATATTAACAGGAACATTTTAGAAGTACACAGGATATTAACAGGAAACGTTTCATAAGTAGACAGGATATTAACCAGAAATGTTTTAGAATTACACCGAATATTAACATGAAACGTTTTATAAGTACACAGGATATTAACAGGAAATGTTTTAGAAGTACACAGAGTATTAACAGGCAACGTTTCAGAAATACACAGGATATTAACAGCAAACGTTTTTTAAGTACACAGAATATTAACAGCAAACGTTTTATAAGTGCACAAGATATTAACAGGAAAAGTTTTATAAGTACACTGCATATCAACACGAAACGTTTTATAAATACACATGATATTGGCAGGAAACATTTATAAGTATACAGGATATGAACAGGAAACATTTTATAAGTGCACAGGATATAAACAGGAAACGTTTTATAAGTACACAGGATATTAGCAAGAAACGTTTTACAAGTACACAGGATATTAGCCGGAAACATTTTATAAGTGCACAGGATATTAGCAGGAAACAATTTATAAGTACACAGGATATTAGCAGGAAACGTTTTAGAAGTACACAGGATATTAGCAGGAAACGTTTTAGAAGTACACAGGATCAGACTACCATAACCAAATTTCATCAAAGTAACCCAACAGCAGTGCAGAGTCTACTCTGGTGCATGGCCTTATTGTGAGTTAATGAATACCTCCAGTGGACTTCCTAACAACAGAACTAGTGAGTGTATGAATAAAGGTTTGGTAATACACAGAAAAAGAATCAGAATGTGTACTCAATAAAACAAAACAAGACACGCAAATTTTCAACAACTGGCCTTTGTCAAGCATACACAAAAGACAACAAAGAACATAATTATGCACAACACTTACTTTCTCCTGTCCAATGCATCCAGGAAGCAGGAAGCATCCAGGAAGCAGTCCACAAACTTTTGTGCATTCTTTCTTTGGTGTCTTTTGCATGAGGTTGACAAAGACTGGTTGGGTGAAAACATGTGTCCATCTTGCTTTGTTATATTCCGGTATGAGTTCTGCTTCTGTTTTTGTGTATTTCTGATTCTATTTGCTGAAATGATGGCAGTCACTTTGATTTCCATTACGTGTCCAGTAGTGTGTGAGGAGCCTAAATGAGCAGCATGTGGGAAATGTAATCGAAAGAAACAATGCAAAAAACAAAACAAAAAAGTGGCATATCAATTGAAAAGAAAGCAACAAAAAAGAAAAGACACACATGATGGCCGATTAAATACCAGATTAGCCACCCAGAACTGAGGAAGAAATTGTGTATTGATCACAAAACTCGCCCCTGTGATTTGGCGTATTGAGCGTGATGCTTCTACCACTAAGGAAAAGACAATTACAGGCCTCAAAAGACATCCAAGCTGCTTACACTCCAAATGATTTTATCTTTTTTGTGCTGGTCTTAAACTCTAAATTTATCTATTTGTTTTTCCAAGGGAAATAAACAGGCCATACTAAATAACATGTTTTTATCACTGAAAACCAAAACTTTAGATTCATCTGTTGCAAGGATGCTTGTAACGATAGAAATCTTGCTAAAAAGTGAGTGGGGAGTGAGTGAGTGAGTGTGTGTGTGTGTGTGTGTGTGTGTGTGTGTGTGTGTGTGTGTGTGTGGTGTGTGTGTGTTTTGTAAGCTTGCTAAAAGTGTGTGTGTGTGTGTGTGTGTGTGTGTGTGTGTGTGTGTGTGTGTGTGTGTGTGTGTGTGTGTGTGTAAGCTTGCTAAAAGAGTGTGTGTGTGTATGTGTGTGTGTGTGTGTGTGTGTGTGTGTGTGTGTGTGTGTGTGTGTGTGCACGCACGCATGTGCATGCTTGCATGTATGCTCTGTGTGTGTGTGTGTGTGGTGTGTGTGCGTGTGCGTGCGTGCGCGTGTGTGCGCGCACGCGCGCGCGTGTGTATGTGTGTTTGTGTGTGTGCATCCATGCATGAGTGCTGTATGTATGTGTGTCTGAAATAAAATTAAAACATCGCTTCAAACAGTCAAAATATCTTCAAGCAAATATATTGCTACATTTGGGCACGCCCTGGTCCAAACACTGGATCACTCTAATCCAAATTTTTGTGTCTGTGACTACTCACTAAAAGAGATCCATGCAAGCAGCTGGGGGACTCCTGCTGACACAGGCTCTTCCACTTTGGAGTTCAGAATCCGGACCTTGGAATTTGTTTATAATGGATTCATCGTACTCCTGACAACGCCATATGTCCTCTACCCAAATCTCCAGCAATTATCTGGCCCACTCCCTCAGCCTGCGCAAAACCCTATGTGTTGGCAAGGTCTTGAAATGGGAGGTGGGGGTGGGGTGGAGGGACATATGAAACATTAAGCTGACACCACAGAATGATGGAAACATCAAGATGGGCAGCGAACAGGCCAGTTTTAAATGTTGGGGGCAGCGTTTGGACTCGAGATATCAAATCTCGAGTCAAGGGCTTGATCAAAAGAACCAACCGATCCCTCTGTGTTAATATGAAATAAATGGTCAAGCCACTCTTTTTTTTTGTTTGATTTTTTAATTCAAGTTTAGACCATAATTCATACAATATACAATAAACATTAACCACATTTTTGTAGTGGTCAAGCCATTCTAACAATCTCCCTTTTCATACAAACTCTGACACAAAATCCAAATTCTGTACTTGTCAAGGTCACTGTAACCTTGAAGAAGTTCAAGTTGAAATAAAGCTTGACATGAAGCGAGGGCAACTGCAGGCTGTCATAACAGTGGACACATTGTTCCTCAAAAGGTAATGTGACCCTGACCTTAATACAGTGTCCTCCAAACTTACGCATGTACGACTCCTCAATAGTCTACAGCTTTGACCCAGATTTAAGAAAGGTTCATCCAGTAACTGCTATATATATACACATATATAAAAGACACAGATACACGCCTTTTCCCAACTGACACATGGAAACCCTCCCCCCCCACCCCCTTGTTTTTTTTTTTTTTTTTTTAAAGGTTCCCAGATGGACAGACACATAGATTCCTATGTGTTGATATGGAATCATTTACCCTTTTCTTAAAATGGAGATTACAAGTGGCCTTAGAAACTAATAATCATTAACCTCTGACTCCCGCACCCTCTCCACCAGCATCCTGCATCGTCAATAATGCTAGAAAAGCAAAAACTTAACCCTTTGACTCCCTCACCCTATCCACCAGCTTTCTGCAGGAAGTGAAAGGATTAAGTTTTTGCAGTTAGTGGACAGGGTGCCGGAGTCAAAGGGTTAAGTTTTTGCAGCTGGTGGATATGGTGCAGGAGTCAAAGGGTTAAGTCTGCTTATTCCTACACGGACACACACAGAGATTTCTATGTGCTGATATGGAATCATTCACCCTTTCTTAAAAGGTAGACTACAAGTGGCCTTGAGACTACCATAGAAACCAATAATCAATAAGTGTGTACTTTGCAGAGACCTCTAATCAAACACTCACTATACAGATGCAAACGTTCCTCCCTCAGAGAGTTGTTATTTGAAGAAATCAATATACTGTATGACAGCTTGGAATCCGCTTTAAAAAAAAACCAAAAAACCCCCCAGTCTCCAGCTCCTAAAAACAAGGGATTTTACTAGCTGTAAGCCACTTGGTATGATCTATTGCTTCGGCTTCTTCATGCCTTTTCAGTTAGAACTTAGATACAGAGAGAGGGGGGTAGAGTGGCTGTTGGGTGGGAGAGAACACACACACACACACACACACACACAGATATATAATATATATACATATATACATAGAGAGAGAGATGGGGGGAGGGGGGGAGACGAACAGACAGAAAGACAAGAGACAGAGAGAAAGACAGAGACAGACAGACAGACAGAGAGAAAGACAGGGACAGAGACAGTAAAAGAAAGATGAGAGAAAGACTGAAAAAAAGACTTTCTGATTTTTTTAAGAACACTAAATTTTTTTTACCTGTAAATGCTAGGTACTCTCCGTTAGCAAATTAATTTCTTTTCAGTCAGAGAAAGACAGAAAGAGGAGAAAGGCATAGGCGCAGGAGACAGAGCAAACACAGACAAGACAGAGACAGAGAAGAGAGAGAGAGAGAGAGAGAGAGAGAGAAAGAGACAGACAGACAGACAGACAGAGACAGAGAAAGAACAAAACCATGAACAGGAACACATTTCAACTGAAGAGGGTTGTGGCAAGCATCTTAACCCTTTGACTTCCTCAGTCTATTCACTAGCAACCTGCTTTGTCAGCCATGACAGCGAAGCAAAAATTTAAGCCTTTGATTCCCTCACCCTATCCTCCAGCTTCCTGCAGGAAGCTGGTGGATAAGATGAGGGAGTCAAAGGCCTAAATTTTTGCTGGTGGTGAATAGGGTGCAGGAGTCAAAGGGTTAATATCTTTTTGTATTCAGCCCTCACCTATGGAAGGTCTACACAAATAAAAACAAATACACTATTCATGGAGAATTTACATCAATACAAATGAACATTGATATAAAGACATCAGCATTAATACGAAACTGGGAATGAGAGGCTTGGGAGAAAAGAGAGAGGGTGGGGGAGAGAGAGAGAGAGAGACAGAGAGTGAGAGAGTATTAATCATTTGACCCCCCATAGCCTATCCACCAACTGCAAAAACTTAACCTTTTGACTCCCTCCCCTTATCCAGCAGCTTCCCACAGACAGCTGGTGAATAGGGTGAGCGCGTCAAACTCAAAAGGTCAGGTTTTTGCTTTGTTCACATGGTTGACAATGGAGGATGCAGGTGGACAGGGTGCAGGAATCAAAAGGTTAAAATATGTAGGAGCTATCCATACAACTACTATCATGAATTCTGTGATCAATACAAAGATAAGAGAGCAATATGCAGACTGTAACAAAGACTGCTGAATAACAGAAAGACATAAAGAGACAGGCAAACAAAGACAGAGGAAGACCTGAGCTTATCTTTAATGCTCAGGGATGAAGTTTTCAAACCAGAGCTCAGTCATAGCCTAATTTCTGTCCTTACCAAAGCATCAGACAAATACATGCATAGCATACAAACACAGAGAGAGAGAGAGAGAGAGAGAGAGAGAGAGAGAGAGAGAGAGAGGAGAGAGAGAGAGAGAGAGAGAGAGAGAGAGAGAGTCAACTATTCAAATTTCTATTGCCTTTTTTCCGCTCAAAAGGAATGGCCACAGTAATAAACAAGATCAAATGCTTTGTTGAAGTCAATGGCAACAAAGTTATTTCTGTTCCTCATTGATTTGGACTGAAAGCCTGACATTACACATTCCTTCTAATGTAGTGCACAAGAGCTGGAGATCGAAATGATAACTGGACAGGGAGTGCATGAAATAGCCTATACCTTTTTTTCATTTCCTCTTCAATAGGGGGTGGGTGGGAAGAGGGAGAGACAGAGAGGCAGAGAGAGAGATAAAGAGAGAGAGAGAGAGAGATAAAGAGAGAGAGAGAGATAAAGAGAGAGAGAGACAGAGAGAGAGAGACAGAGAGAGTAAAAGAAAGATGAGAGAAAGACTGAAAGAAAGAATTTTCTGATTCTTAAGAACATTGAATTTTCTTACCTGTAAGCTGCTTGGTACTCTCTGTTAGCACATTCATTTCTTTTCAGTCGGAGAAAGAGAAAAAGAAGAGAAAGACACGGAAGTAGGAGACAGAGCAAACACAGTGAGACAGACAGACAGATAGTGAAAACTGACGGACAGACTAAGATGTGTGAAGACCACACTGACAGAAAAAGAAGTAGAAGGAAAACATAAGATGGCAAAGCCATTCTAACAATATCTCTTTTTACACATAAAACAAAGATTCTATTAAGAATAATCATGATGAAGACAAGGAACAGAATCAAAAGAGAAATATTAGAAGAACAATGTGGATTTGTTGAAGGGACGGAATTATAAATGCCATGTACATCCTAAGAACTCATATATAGAAAAATCAATTGAATTGAATAAGGATTCATATTTATGTTTTGTTGATTATACCAAGGCCTTTGGTCGGGTAAGACAGAGAATTGATCAACCAATCAGAAAAACTCAATATTAATGGAAAGGATCTAAGAATAATAAGGAATATGTATTTGGAACAAACAGCAGCAATAAGAGTAAAAACATGATGTAAGCTCTTTCCAAATAACAAAAGAGGGGTTAGGCAGGGATGTGTTCTGTCACAAGATCTGTTTTCACTCTAGAGTGAAACCATCATGAGAAACCTAGAAGAATGCCCTGAGATAAAGGTTGGAGTAAAAATGTTAATCAATCTTTGTTACACAAATGACACCATGCTAATTGCAGAAAATCAAAAAGGCCTACAAAATCTTGTGAATATAACAGAAATAGAGAACAGAAATAAAGGGCTGGAGCTAAATATTACGAAGACTGAAGTCGTGGTTATCAGTAAACAACAAGAAATCCCCACATGTAAAATAGCAGCAAATGGCACAGCATTGAGACATGTTGATAAGTTTAAATATCTGGGAACAGTCATCTCACCAGACGGCAGATGCACATTAGAAATAGCCAGCAGGATCAGCCAAGCTAAAACAGCATTCAAGAAAATGAAAAGCATTCTTATATCTTACCAACAAATGCCTATCGATTAACCTTAGAAAAAGAGTTCTTCAATGTTATATAGAACTGGTACTGTTGTATGGTTGTGGAGTATGAACAGTCAAAGTCAGAACAAGATTGAGGCAAATGAAGTGTGGTTTCTAAGAAGAATGTTGAGAGTTCCATGGACAGCAAGAAAACACACAAACTGTCTTGAAAGAGGCAAACACACAAAGAACACTAATGAAGAAGATTGGGGAAAGACAAGCAGCATTTATAGGACATATTATGAGGCAAGAATAATCAGAGCACCTAGTCACAAAAGGAAAGCTGGGGGAAAAAAGAGCACCAGGTAGATCCCAGGAGAAAATATTAGACAGACTTGCAGAGCCGATGAAGACAGAGAGGGTGGGGGATGTACTTGTGTCGACAAGGGATAGATTCATACGGAGGGCCATGATCACCAACACCCTGCGGCACGGCACATAATGATGATGATGTATTGTATTGTAAATACATATAGGATTTTCAGTGAAACATTTAATCCGTTTTCCCTACGGTGAGTGCATCAACACAAGAGCAGATGCACTCTTGTTTTCATTCCGATTTTACTCTGTGTGTGTGTGTGTGTGTGTGTGTGTGTGTGGTGTGTGTGTGTGTGTGTGTGTGTGTGTGTGTGTGTGTGTGTGTGTGTGTGTGTGTGTGTGTGTGTGTGTGTGTGTGTGTGTGTGTGTGTGTGTGTGTGTGTGTGTGTGGTGTGTGTGTGTTAGTGGTTTGTGTGTGTGTGTGATGTGTGTGTGTGTGTGTGTGTGTGTGTGTGTGTGTGTGTGTGTGTGTGTGTGTGGTGTGTGTGTGTGTGTGTGTGTGTGTGTGTTATTGTGGTTTGTGTGTGTGCATGTGTGTGTGTGTGTGTGTGTGTGTGTGTGTGTGTGGTGTTGTGTATGTGTGTGTGTGTTGTGTGTGTGTGTGAGCGTGCGCGCGTGTGTGTGTATGCATGCGTACATGCATGTATGCGTGCGCATGTGTGTTATGTAGATGTGTTGTGCATTATGTGTGTGTGTGTGTGCGTGTGCATATGCAAGTATGTGTGCATGTGTGAGTGTGTTTGTGTGTGCATTGGTCCACTTTCCTGGAACAAACTTCCTCTCTCAGTCTGTCAGCAGCCTACTTTTGTCTCCTTCAAGTCCGCTCTCAAAACTCACCTTTTCTCCTCTGCATAAAATCCTGACCTCACTCAACCCCATGGCAGCCTGTCTCTGCTCGGTGTGATCACATTGTAATATATATTTGTATATAAATGTTTTCTATTGAGTTCTTTTTTTTCTACTTTGAGTACACATATAATTTTCTATTGCTTTTCTTCTTTTTCCCCATTTATAGCCAGCCGTGTGTGTGTTGTTGTGTGTGTGTGTGTGTGTGTGTGTGTGTGTGTGTGTGTGTGGTGTGTGTGTGTGTGTGTGTGTGTGTGTGTGTGTGTGTGTTGTGTGTGTGCGTGTGCGTGTGCGTGTGCATGTGCGTGTGCGTGTGCGTGTGTCTGTGTGTGTGTGTGTGTGTGTGTTTGTGTGCATGTGTGCGTACATGTATGTTGAGCGTGATTTTTATCAAGATTTTGCGTTATATAAATATTGTTATTATTACTATTATTATTAAACGTATTCTGTTTGGTATTTTTTTCCTTTCATGGGTTTTGTTTGTCTGTTTTTGCTGCTGCTGTTTTGTCTGTTTACCTAAAGAGGGATTTTTGCAAAACCTTGCTTCTGCTGCTGTGGAATCTTTTCCAGCTTTGCACTTATTTTGTGCGAGATTCTTAATCTCTGAAGTTAGAAGACCAAGAAGCCTGGATAATTTTCAGTTCAGGAAATGCTGACCATGGCCAGCTCTGTATTATCTTTCTTATTAGTGTTTACAGCTCAATCGGCTGTGCAGTGCCATACCAGGGTTAGCACACACTACTACACCTTGTTGACCCTGAACAAGAGAAAAAATATATAAATCTATACACAAATCAATGCACTCACACACACAATCTAAAAACATGCCCCTGGTGTTGGCCATTCCACCTGATTTATCACCATAGGATTTTAAAAAACAAACCTGAATATATATGTATAAACATAACTGAGTACACTAAAAAACATAAAAACTGGTCTAAATTACCTGAAAATGCTTCTGCACACGTTTCCCTAGAACAAAAAAAAAAATGCAATACTACATTTATCCAATTAATAATCTAATAGAAAATATGCAAGGCTTTACAGAACCCATACAGGTGAATGGATCAACAGGGCAGAAAATGATAGGATGAAATGACAGAAAACAAAAGAACAAGACAGAAACAAAGACACTGACAGAAAAGAGGAAATTTTTAGCACCGAATGTCCAGAGGGTAGGAATATCATACATACTGAAAGAGCCCCCAGCATCCCCACAGTGGGGACCACAGTGAGCTAATGCAAAACTGACACACTGTAACATATGTGTGACAAATTCTCTTTGAAATTGATGAGAAAAAGAGATTGAATACGATGATGCTACAGCAATCCATTATAACCTAAATCAAACTGACAGGGAGGGCATTACTTCACACTTACTATCATATCATGCTCTGGTATCAAATGAACAACTGTATTGTTTTTCAGCCATAACTAATACAGAAAGAACCTTTTATTTGATGTCTGTCCACCAGTGTGA
>JAPXFY010000019.1:21766464-21796464 GCA_030674185.1 Monoplex corrugatus
GTGTGTGTGTGTGTTATATATATATATATATATATATATATATATATATATATATATATATATATATATATCTACATACATATGTCTATAAACTACATCTATCTATCTATCTATCTGATCAGGAAGTATCTCTCTGTCGAAACAACTGCAAAACTCGTTCTCTCCTTCATAATGTCTCGCATTGACTATTGCAATTCACTCCTTCTGGTCTTCCTGCCTCCACCATTCATATCCTGCAGCGCATTCAAAACAATGCTGCACGCCTTGTACTAAAAAAGAAAAAAGCTGACCACATATCTCCTCTCCTGGCACAACTTCACTGGCTCCCTGTATCAAAGCGCATACAGTACAAACTAGACACCATGTGCTACAAAAGCCTCAATAACGCAGCCCCCAATTACCTGTCAAGCCTACTTGAGATCTATGTTCCCTCACGTACCCTCCGCTCTGCCTCCGATCCTCTGACTTTTCGCTTTCCACGCACTAAGCTCAATACCTATGGTCCACGAGCCTTCTCTGTTTCTGGTCCACTTTCCTGGAACAAACTTCCTCTCTCAGTCCGTCAGCAACCTACTTTTGTCTCCTTCAAGTCCGCTCTCAAAACTCACCTTTTCTCCTCTGCATAAAATCCTGACCTCACTCAATCCCCTCTGCAGCCTGTCTCCACTCGGAGGGGAATCACATTGTAATATATAATTGTATATAATATGCTCTCTATAATTTTCCATTGCTTTTCTTCTTTCTCCCCATTTAAGCCGTCGTGTGTGTGTGTGTGTGTGTGTGTGTGTGTGTGTGTGTGTGTGTGTGTGTGTGTGTGGTGTGTGTGTGTGTGTGTGATGTGTGTGTGTGGGGTGTGCGTGCGTGCGGCGCGTGCGTGCGGCTGCGTGCGTGCGTGGTGCGTGCGATGTGTGTCTGTTTTAGCGCTTAGATTTGATTTTATCAAGATTTTGCGCTATATAAATAAAATATTGTATTGTATTGTATTGTATTGTATATATATGTATATACACCCCACATATGCACACAGATACTCAGATAAGCAGACAGACAAATAGACAGACAGACGACAGACATATAGATAGATAGATAGATAGACAGACAGACAGACAGACAGATAGATAGACAGACAGATAGGCAGATAGATAGATAGAAGATAGATAGATAGATAGAAGACAGATAGATAGATAGATAGATAGATAGATAGAATAGATGATAGATAGATAGATAGATAGTAGTAGATAGATGACAGTAAACACAAACATTTGCTGCTGCTGCTGCAGCCTTTCATCGATTTTACATTTTTAAAGTTCATGGCAAACATGACAAACATCTCCTGGGCTGCTGACAATTCACTGAGATGGACAATTGCTGTCAACTCCATCTAGCTGCACCAAACATAGAACAGCTTTCATTGACTTTAGAGCTGTTACTATATAGCAAACAAAGCATTTCATGAGGCTCTGAACTGCACTAGGATGCACCGAGGAGTATGTGTGTACTGGTTGTCGAAATAAGAGCCTCAACTTTTGTGGGTGTACTCAAATGTGTACGCAAGTGCTTACTGCTAAGCAAACGAATCTGACTTCAGTTGTCTCTCACCTATCTTCAACTATTCAGTGAAAATGTAAAGACCATCCCATGATTATAACTTGTGCAAAAATCAAGATTATGATACAATGTCACAGTACTCAAAAAAAAAAAAAAAGACATTATTAGATGGCCCCATACTCTTAGCTGGTAAGACTTAAATTCCATGCTGATAACACTGAGGTCTGAGGTTCCATCCTTGAACAGGTCACACTTACATGGCCCCTTCAGCTCAGCTGGTTACATTGCACCATGCTCATATTAAGATGTTGTGGGTTCAATCCTCCAGTCAGTCACAGTTTTCACATGGGCTGGTTGGTTCTTTTGATACAGCCGTGGACTCAAGATCTTACATCTTGAGTTAAATGCCAGCTCACAACAACATAAAAACCTGGCCTAATTGCTGTTCCTAATGTTTCAATCATTCAGGTGGTGTCAGTATGATTTTCATACATCCCTTACCCTTCACTCCTCCCCAGTACCAGTATATTAAAAAAAAAAGGAATCAAAAACAAAAAAGTTGCTCGCACAGTTATTGCAATTCAAACAAAAAGAAAACCCTGTGCATCTTTAAACTCAGAACTAAGGCCATGTTCTTACCTCGCCGAGTATGCACCATTTTTTTAGGGTGTACCTTTAATATTGCACAGGCAACAAAACAGAAGTACCTCCCCTCTTCCACTAAAACACTGAATAAATAAATAGATAGAAAGAGAGAAAATCTAGTTCTTTGATAGTCTTTCCTTCCACAGATTTATGCCAATGAAACCATTCCCCTGGCAACCAACGTTTAAAGGGACTGACAGAATTCATCATGACAGTGTATCTGTCATGTTATGTACAACTGATGGTCATTTTCTCAAACTGGCTCCCAACTGAAACAAGCCAATGGAAACAAAAACATTGATACCATGGAGAAATGTAGCTTTTACTGACAAAGTGACATGTTCTTCATTTTAATGAGTTCAGATCCTTCACCTTTTTCTTTTCTTTATAATTCAGACATTTATCAATAATGTACACTCAGTAAAATCATTTTACCATTTATGGAAATTAAGTTAACCAACCGTGTTGTTTACCAGAAATTTACATACATTTAGATAACAATATACAATGACTTCTGAGATAGAAACTATATTGAATGATTTATGGATACACAATTCCAACTCATAGAAATGATAGGGGACTGCTGCTTTCCTGTCTGTGCTGTAAGTCACTATAACACAAATCCCTGGTTTCCAGCAGAAGTACATTGTGCTGTTGAGATCATATTACAACAGCAAGAAGTTTTCCTTCAGACATATTCATTGATTTTTTTGCAAAACATACTTAGTCACTTAAAGTTATATGTTCTCATTCACACACCATTCAGTATCAGTACCATCAGAGTACATGAAATGGTTTCTTATAGAAATAGGCAGTCCTGTTGTGACCACATTGCACGTACAGTACAGGCTCCCTCAGCCATCTTTATTGATTTCTTACAATACACACTTTTCAGTAATCTACACTGATTTCTTATCAAGCTCACTTGGTCATCAGAACCTGGGTGTTATGATACCTAAACCCCACATAGCTCAATCACATATATATATATACATGATGGATAAGAATCTATTCACCTGAAAGCAAAACTTGATTGATAAGAATCTATTCATCTGAAAGCAAAAGTTAAGTCTATTGACATGAATATGATCCATTTGTTCCGTTGTCTCAAGGAAAACTTGTTGGTTCGCATTGTACATCTCACTTACATCAGATCTGATAAAGATTAGCTCAGATTGTGAACGCATTAGGTAAGAGAAAATCACAATAGTTCTGGTATTTCTAGATAAAAATCCAGCAATCTGACTGTACACACATATGTGCGTGCATACTTGTGTGTATAAAACTGTGTATGCATATGTGCATGCATGCTTGTGTGTGTGTAAGGAATAAGATAATGAGATAAAACAAAAGATATGTACTTTATTATACTGTGTGTGCGTGCATGCGAGTGTGTGTTTGCATGTGTGTACTTGCAGACAGATCATGGTAGTCAAACAGGTAAACTTCAGCTTCCAATCAGGTCCTGGGTTCGATCCACTTACACACCTCCACCTAGAGGGTAAAAAGTGGAGATTTTACCTATTTTACCCATCTCCAAGGTCAACATGTTGCAAACCTGCCAGTGCCTAAACTCCTTTTGTGTGTATGCATTCCCAGAAAATAATCGTTAAAGATCCTCAAGTCATGTCAGTGACTGGCTTATTGAAACATGAAAACACCTAGTATGCATGCTCACCAAAAGGTACGGCTACACAACAATGCAATGGAATGTGGTCAGCTCACCTAAAAGCTTGCTTCCATGCTCCACTAAAAGATCTGATCATACATGATGAGTAATGCGCAGAGAGTCCAACAGACTCTGGAGAATAACACTACACAAAATGATTCATCATAGTATTAATAGTAATGATTAGTCTCAACTGCGATCAATTCTTCATGAACAAAATGCACACTCTTGACATACCTTGATGACATCCTGAGCATCAAAGGAGGCCCCCACACGATCGCTCTCTGGCACTTTCTTGAGCAAATGGTTGAGCAGCAGCTTCTCTACGTTGATGAAGCCGAAGCCATAAGTCTCCACCAGTTCACTGACCAGTCGACCTTTCCTTGATCCTGGTCCACCTGCCAGAGTAATATGTGTATCAGCTGACAAATCATGAGGACAGATTGGCAAAAGGATATACTACATTTCACTTACTTTCTAGATAATTAGTATGATTCTTTTCCCTTTTACTACTTAACGATTCTTTTCCCTTTTACTACTTACTGTCCATTATGCCACTGGCATGTACGGCAGCAGCAAAGGTTCTCCACTTCTGTTGTAGGCCAGATTCTGTATAATACCCCCAGTTTGTTTCAGGGCCATGAAGTCTACTTGTATTGCTCATCTTCAAGTGTTCTTGGAGCTTCCTCTCTTGCCTCTTCTTTCTAGTTCCAGTGAAAAGCAGTCAGGGTGATGTTATCCTACTCTCTTTGGATGATGTGCCCAATCCATCTCATCGTCATGTGGCCTGCCACATGGTGTTGGCAACCATGGGCCTCCACACAAATCTATCCCCTGTCGCTGCAAGTACATCTCCCACATGTCCAGTATTTTCTCCCTGGGTCTACCCGGTGTTCTCTTTCCCTCCAGCTTTCCTGCTGTGACCAGATGTTCTAATTCCCCTTTCCTCATAATGTCCTATAAATGTTGCTCGTCTCTTCCTAATCTTCTTTGTTACTGATCTTCTTGTGTCTGCCTCCTTCAAGACTGTCTCCTTTGTTTTCTTTGCTGTCCATGGAACTCGCAACAATCTTCTTAGAAACCATATTTCAGATGCCTTAATTTTAGTTCTCACTTTGAATGTTGACTGTCCACGCCTTACACTTTACAGTCCATCTCCATTGTCTTTTCATGATGATAGTGCCCATTGGAGCAACTGGTCACAACAGGAAAGCTGGAGGGAAAGAGAGCACCAGGTAGACCCAAGGAGGAGATATTGGACGGACTTGCAGAGTGGCTGAAGACAAAGAGAGTGGAAGAGGTGCTTGAGGCAACAAAAGACAGAAACAGATGGAAAGCCATGATTGCCAACGCCATTTGGCAAGACACCTGATGATGATGATGATGAGTGCCCATACACTCTTGCCATCATTGATTGGTTAGAGATGATGTTTGGCCAGAAAATTGTACAGATTATTGGGAGATTCTTAGAAGGTTGACACCTTGGTAAGATCACTTTCTGACAACCTCCAGCATTCCGAGTCCTAGAATTTGTGTACACAGCTCTGATACAGTCTCAGCTTGGTGTCAGTGCTGACAGGGGAGCCTTCACATGTTGTTTAGTGTTTTGAAGGGTGTTTCTGGCTCTCTGATTTTCAGCTCACCTCTCACCCTATCTGTCAAGGTCTCTGATGATTTTGTGTATTAAAATATTCAACTAATGGTAATACTGTACATTCATCTTGCCTTGTGGGAAAAAAGTCCATCCTATCATCCCCATCTGCGACATTATTTGAACTAAAAACGGGTAACAGAAACTGAAACTGTGTAATTATTTACCCTCATGCTGCTCGTTCTCTCCCACCCCCACCCCCAACCTCAAACCAACTCCCCCACCCCCCAAAAATCTGATTCATTCTGTCTCAATCACGATGTCACCAAGTCCACAGGAGCTTTCCACATAAAAAAATTTCCATGAGCCCATTCCCTCCCCCCAAAATGACTAAGCCATATGTACAGATAACCATTATCACTTCATCACAATACCTGGCTTACTGGACATCCTCACCACATGGTCCATTAAATGACAGTCATCCAAGTCCTTGATGATTGTTTAGTTACTACAGCTATGGAAACCTAGGAAAAAGTGTTAGGGGGTGAGGGGGGAGTCCATCTGGATCCACCATGGCATCAGGGCATAAACTACAGGTTAAAGACAGTGTATCAATTGTTAGCATCATCATCATTACCACATCCTTCGTGAAAGAATGTTATGGTGGTAATGATGATGATGCTATACAACTAGATACACTCCATCCTCCTGTTGTTATGAATTTACATTACGTTTCTCTTAACTACTGCCGTACGTTTCCCTTAACTACTACTATTACTGGGGGGGGGGGGGGGGGGGGACCTGATGGCAGACCACAATGAAGTACTTCTCCAAGCCAGTCTGCCTGCGGCTCACACCAATACTTATGGCAGGGTCATGTCTGTCCATTCTACCAGTCGCCATGGTGTGGTGGTTAGTGTAACGGATTTCTTCTGTTCCTAGTTCTTTTGGTAAAAAGCTGTTAAGACTTTTATTGTTCCTAATATCTGCTTCTCAGCAGTTCAGAAGGTAGTTATCCGGTCCTCGTGACTTGCCTAAATTATGAGCATGTAACAAAAATAAACTTACGTATATTTTTCATGTCTTTTTTTCATTTTTTTCCAATTTGTTTTTTTTAGCATTTCCATTTTTTCAAGTGCACGTATGCATGTTGCTTTTGTCCTCACTCTCCAGGCAACACATTGCTGCATAATTTGCATACGCTGTCTTCAGTAAAATTACATGACTGGAAGTATTCTTGTTTCCATAAGTGAGCCACTGACAGACTTATAGGATCTCTAACGTGCATATTTGATAGTCTGCATGTGCATACACAGGAAAGGGGTTCAGACACTGGCAAGTCTTCACACATGTTGACCTGGGAGACTGAAAAAGTCTCCAGCCTAATGCACCAGGTAGAAGTGTCTAGGCGGATTAAACCTAAGACCTGAATGGAAGACTGATGTTTACCTACTAGACTAGTGCACTCATCATTCTGTTTTGGTTTGTTTGTGTTTTACTCAAAATTTCCTTTAATTTTACAGACAAACTGATAAAACACATCACATGTTATTTACTTGGTGAATCGGATTCGTTTCCAAATCATCAGACTGTTCTGAATATCATCAAACTGGCAAATCCAGGTCTATTAGCTTGGGTGGGTGGGTGGGGCTCCAATGATTATTTTCTCTTCGATGTAACAAGACTGCACATATGATGTTCATGTACTGAGACTGTCTCCTGTCACAAAATATGCTGACAAAATCAGAGGCATGCATTATGTATCATTGTACGCCCACAAATTACAACCGGTGATGGGGTGAAGCAAACACACAGGTTCTGAATACAAGAATGAAGTACAGGAATCAGATTGTGTGGTAGCATAGCACGTGCTAGAGCAAACTAACCAGTGGGAAATTGTTGTAACACTAGCAGTAATACAATTAAAACTGGGGACATAACAGCATAGTGGCTACTCCACTCACTTACATCGTTGGGAACATGATCAAGTATGGGGGAGGGATCTGTGTGTTTGTGTGATTGGTATCTATCCCTCATCAACGATGAGGAAGGTAAAGCACTGAGGAAGACTGAGTGAGGAAAGTAAAGCACTGAAGAAGACTAACTAAACACTATCCACGCAATGCTGGCCCTTTGGTAAGTTGATAAATGAGAAGGCTTTAACGCGAGCAATGGCAAAAGACTTCAATACAAGTTAGGGCGCAGGATTTCAATGCATGCAGTAGCAGAGATCCTTGATGCAAGCAATGGCAAGAATATGAAACAAATAAAGAAAGAAACAAACGAACAAATACATAACACTGTATCCATTACCTTGCTCCCCATTGTCCTCTCAGATTATGGGAAATCTATACCTTCATCAAAGACACTTTGCAACTAATTGTTTGAGGTCCCTGTGAAGCTTGAATTATAACTGAAATTGGATGGCTAAAGCTAAACGTCAAAGGGCAGGTTGCAAACCAAAATAAGAACAAGAATGAAACATTAACCCCCTTAACCTCTGGTTTAGAAGTCACAATAATATTATCGCTGTGTGATAGTAATCTCACCATAATCTCATTCATGCAATTGTTGGGACCTTCCTCATTATCAATGGCCATTTGCCACTACTATAACAAGGTAACAGTTAAAACTGGCAACAATTAAATGGAAACACAGACTATAAAGGTCCTTAATTATTCCAGTTAATACAATTATGTTCACATTACTTTCATAGTGCTTCAGGAAAGCCAGTTAATCAACTAAAAGTGCCCTGACAACATTCAAAACTGTTCATTCTTTTTCCACAGAAAATCATGATACAAACTGAAAGTCATATGCATTGACGAAAAATTGACAAAAAATTGACGATGATGTTGATTATCAATAGAAATCAAAAACACATCTGCCATCAACAAGTTGACATTCTAAATTTCAACAACACTGGCCAAATTATATGTAACTGGTCCTCTCCATCATGACAAATGACATGATACATATTGATTCAATCACAACTTCATTATTAAATCATTTATTTAATAACCTCTATCTTTAGTAACACAAATGTTGACATACTGTCATAGCCCCAAGAGAGAGGGAAAGAAGGGTTGTTTCCCTTGCAAAGGTAAAAACAATAGTTCTTACTTCCACTTTGTCACTGCACCATTTTTTTCCTCTCCTCAGCAACCTTTTCCACACGACCTTACTTAACCCTTTGACTATCGCACCATTTCTACCAGCATCCTGCATTGTCGACCATACTAGTGAAGCAAATACTTAACCCTTTGATCCCCTCACCCTATCGATCAGCTTGGTACAGGAAGTTGCTGGATACGGTGAGGGAGTCAAAGGGTTAAGTTTCTGCAATTTGTGGATAAGGTCGGGAGTCAAAGGGTTAATCCATGCATTTTGACACCCAGCTGTGAAATGCCCTATAAACACTAACGTGAAAAGCTCAACAAGCCTGGATCACAAGTTAAACTGCTTGGGGGGGGGGGGGGGGGGGGGAGGGAGGGGAGGTTGACAAGCGGGCGTGAAAGTAAGAAGAATCAATTCCGTGATCTGCCTGGCTCTTTCGGCGCACATCTCGACACAATAGCCAGCTTGGTGCCGGCAAGATGACTCTGGATCAATAACAGAGGGCCAAGCAGCCAAAGGTAGACAGACATCCCACAACGCCAATCTGGAACTACAGTTCAAGCTGGAGCGCCGTTCCAGCAAACGGCAGCGACGGACGGACAGGGACGGCGAGCGTGACTGCGGCAGCAATGGCCTGCAGGGTCATCAAAGACAGCCGGCTGATTTCCCTGCTGGCCCCCGCTGCTGATAAGTCACCATTATGCACGGAGCCTCACTGTCTTCCAGACTCATTGATCACTAGCTACCACTGTGTTTAAGACCGCCAGGGGCCGGACAGACCTGTATAACCACTGTGACTGTGCACTGACTAGCGCTATTGTCTGATACGCTCTGCCTCGCTTGTTAGCAGTCCTACAACTGCGGAGCATAGCACAATGGTAATGCTCGGGATTGTCATGATTAGGATGACTAATTTATTAATAATCACTGAGGCCTGGTTGGTGTAGAAGTACAACTCATCCCTAGGTGTGGTTGGTGTAGAAGTACAACTCATCTCTAGGTGTGGTTGGTGTAGAAGTACAACTCATCACTAGGCCTGGTTGGTGTAGAAGTACAACTCATCACTAGGCCTGGTTGGTGTAGAAGTACAACTCATACCTAGGCCTGGTTGGTGTAGAAGTACAACTCATACCTAGGCCTGGTTGGTGTAGAAGTACAACTCATCCCTAGGCCTGGTTGGTGTAGAAGTACAACTCATCCCTAGGCCTGGTTGGTGTAGAAGTACAACTCATCCCTAGGCCTGGTTGGTGTAGAAGTACAACTCATCCCTAGGCCTGGTTGGTGTAGAAGTACAACTCATCCCTAGGCCTGGTTGGTGTAGAAGTACAACTCATCCCTAGGCCTGGTTGGTGTAGAAGTACAACTCATCCCTAGGCCTGGTTGGTGTAGAAGTACAACTCATCTCTAGGCCTGGTTGGTATACAACTCCTCCCTAGGCCTGATTGGCATACAACTCATCCCTATGCCTGGTTGGTTTACAACTCATCCCTATGCCTGTTGGCATACAAGTACAACTCATCCCTAGGCCTGGTTGGTATACAACTCATCCCTAGGCCTGGTTGGTGTATCAGTACAATTCATCTCTAGTCTTGGTTGGAGTAGAAGTACAACTCTTCTCTTGTCATGGTTGGTGAAGAAGTACAATTCCTCATCCCTAGATCTGGTTGGTGTACAACTCATCCCTAGACCTGGTTTGTGTATAACTCATCCCTAGGCTTGGTTGGTGTACAACTCATCCCTAGGCTTGGTTGGTGTATAACTAATCTCTAGGCCTGGTTGGTGTACAACTCATCCTTAGGCCTGGTTGGTGTACAACTCATCCTTAGGTCTGGTTGGTGTACAACTCATCCCTAGACCTGGATGGTGTACAACTCATCCCTACACCTGGTTGGTGTACAACTCATCCTTAGGTCTGGTTGTGTACAACTCATCCCTAGACCTGGTTGGTGTACAACTCATCCTTAGGTCTGATTGGTGTACAACTCATCCCTAGACCTGGTTGGTGTACAACTCATCCCTAGACCTGGTTGGTGTACAACTCATCCTTAGGTCTGATTGGTGTACAACTCATCCCTAGACCTGGTTGGTGTACAACTCATCCCTAGACCTGGTTGGTGTACAACTCATCTCTAGGCCTGGTTGGTGTACAACTCATCTCTAGGCCTGGTTGGTGTACAAGTACAACTCATCTCTAGGCCTGGTTGTGTACAACTCATCCCTAGACCTGATTGGTATACAACTCATCCCTAGGCCTAGTTGGTGTACAACTCATCCCTAGGCCTGGTTGGTGTACAACTCATCCCTAGGCCTGGTTGGTGTACAATTCATCCCTAGGCCTGTTGGTGTACAACTCATCTCTAGGTCTGGTTGGTGTACAACTCATCTCTAGATCTGGTTAGTGTACAATTCATCTCTAGTCCTGTTAGTGTATAACTCATCCCTAGGCCTGGTTGGTGTACAACTCATCCTTAGGTCTGGTTGGTGTACAACTCATCCCTAGGTCTGGTTAGTATACAACTCATCCCTAGACCTGGTTGGTGTACAACTCATCTCTAGACCTGGTTGGTGTACAACTCATCTCTAGGCCTGGTTGGTGTACAACTCATCCCTAGGCCTGGTTGGTGTACAAGTACAACTCATCTCTAGGCCTGGTTGTGTACAACTCATCCCTAGACCTGATTGGTATACAACTCATCCCTAGGCCTAGTTGGTGTACAACCCATCCCTAGGCCTGGTTGTGTACAACTCATCCCTATACCTGATTGGTGTACAACTCATCCCTAGGCCTGGTTGTGTACAACTCATCCCTAGGCCTGGTTGGTGTACAACTCATCCCTAGGCCTGGTTGGTGTACAACTCATCCCTAGGCCTGGTTGGTGTACAACTCATCCCTAGGCCTGGTTGGTGTACAACTCATCCCTATACCTGATTGGTGTACAACTCATCCCTAGGCCTGGTTGTGTTCAACTCATCCCTAGGCCTGGTTGGTGTACAACTCATCCCTAGGCCTGGTTGGTGTACAACTCATCCCTAGGCCTGGTTGGTGTACAACTCATCCCTAGGCCTGGCTGGTGTACAACCCATCCCTAGGCCTGGTTGGTGTACAACTCATCCCTAGACCTGGTTGGTGTACAACTCATCTCTAGGTCTGGTTAGTGTACAATTCATCCCTAGGCCTGGTTGGTGTACAACTTATCTCTAGGCCTTATTAGTGTACAACTCATCTCTAGGCCTGGTTGGTGTACAACTCATCTCTAGTCCTGTTGTGTACAACTCATCTCTAGTCCTGGTTAGTGTACAACTCATCCCTAGGCTGGTTACTGTACAATTCATCTCTAGTCCTGTTAGTGTACAACTCATCTCTAGGCCTGGTTGGTGTACAACTCATCTCTAGTCCTGTTAGTGTACAACTCATCTCTAGTCCTGGTTAGTGTACAACTCATCCCTAGGCCTGGTTGTGTACAACTCATCTCTAGTCCTGTTAGTGTACAACTCATCTCTAGTCCTGGTTAGTGTACAACTCATCTCTAGGCCTGGTTGGTGTACAACTCATCTCTAGTCCTGTTAGTGTACAACTCATCTCTAGTCCTGTTAGTGTACAACTCATCTCTAGGCCTGGTTGTGTTCAACTCATCCCTAGGCCTGGTTGGTGTACAACCATCCCTAGGCCTGGTTGGTGTACAACTCATCCCTAGGCCTGGTTGGTGTACAACTCATCCCTAGGCCTGGCTGGTGTACAACCCATCCCTAGGCCTGGTTGGTGTACAACTCATCCCTAGACCTGGTTGGTGTACAACTCATCTCTAGGTCTGGTTAGTGTACAATTCATCCCTAGGCCTGGTTGGTGTACAACTTATCTCTAGGCCTTATTAGTGTACAACTCATCTCTAGGCCTGGTTGGTGTACAACTCATCTCTAGTCCTGTTGTGTACAACTCATCTCTAGTCCTGGTTAGTGTACAACTCATCCCTAGGCTGGTTACTGTACAATTCATCTCTAGTCCTGTTAGTGTACAACTCATCTCTAGGCCTGGTTGGTGTACAACTCATCTCTAGTCCTGTTAGTGTACAACTCATCTCTAGTCCTGGTTAGTGTACAACTCATCTCTAGGCCTGGTTGGTGTACAACTCATCTCTAGTCCTGTTAGTGTGCAACTCATCTCTAGTCCTGGTTAGTGTACAACTCATCTCTAGGCCTGGTTGGTGTACAACTCATCTCTAGTCCTGTTAGTGTACAACTCATCTCTAGTCCTGTTAGTGTACAACTCATCTCTAGGCCTGGTTGGTGTACAACTCATCTCTAGTCCTGTTAGTGTACAACTCATCTCTAGTCCTGGTTAGTGTACAACTCATCCCTAGGCCTGGTTGTGTACAACTCATCTCTAGTCCTGGTTAGTGTATAACTCATCTCTAGTCCTGGTTAGTGTATAACTCATCTCTAGTGCTGTTGTGTACAACTCATCCCTAGGCCTGGTTGGTGTACAACTCATCTCTAGTCCTGTTAGTGTACAACTCATCTCTAGGCCTGTTGTGTACAACTCATCCCTAGGCCTGGTTGGTGTACAAGTACAGTTCATCCCTATGCCTGGTTGGTGTACAACTCATCCCTAGGCCTGTTGGTGTACAACTCATCCCTAGGCCTGTTGGTGTATAACTCATCCCTATGCCTGGTTGGTGTACAACTCATCCCTATGCCTGGTTGTGTACAACTCATCTCTAGGCCTGGTTGATGTACAACTCATCTCTAGGCCTGGTTGGTGTACAACTCATCCCTAGGCCTGGTTGGTATACAAGTACAATTCATCCCTATGCCTGGTGGTGTACAACTCATCCCTAGGCCTGTTGGTGTACAACTCATCCCTATGCCTGGTTGTGTACAACTCATCTCTAGGCCTGGTTGTGTACAACTCATCCCTAGGCCTGTTGTGTACAACTCATCCCTAGGCCTGTTGGTGTACAACTCACCCCTAGGCCTGGTTGGTGTACAACTCATCATTAGGCCTGGTTGATGTACAACTCATCCCTAGGCCTGTTGTGTACAACTCATCCATAGGCCTGTTGGTGTACAACTCATCCCTAGGCCTGTTGGAGTACAACTCACCCCAAGGCCTGGTTAGAGTACAACTCATCTCTAGTCCTGTTAGTGTGCAACTCATCTCTAGTCCTGTTAGTGTACAACTCATCTCTAGTCCTGGTTGGTGTACAACTCATCTCTAGTCCTGTTAGTGTACAACTCATCCCTAGGCCTGGTTGGTGTACAACTCATCTCTAGTCCTGGTTGGTGTACAACTCATCTCTACTCCTGTTAGTGTACACCTCATCCCTAGGCCCAGTTGTGTACAACTCATCCCTAGGTCTGTTGGTGTACAACTCATCTCTAGTCCTGTTAGTGTACAACTCATCTCTAGTCCTGTTAGTGTACAACTCATCCCTATGCCTGGTTGTGTATACCTCATCCCTAGGTCTGTTGGTGTAAAACTCATCCCTAGGCCTGGTTGGTGTACAACTCATCTCTAGTCCTGTTAGTGTACAACTCATCTCTAGTCCTGGTTGGTGTACAACTCATCTCTACTCCTGTTAGTGTACACCTCATCCCTAGGCCCAGTTGTGTACAACTCATCCCTAGGTCTGTTGGTGTACAACTCATCTCTAGTCCTGTTAGTGTACAACTCATCTCTAGTCCTGTTAGTGTACAACTCATCCCTATGCCTGGTTGTGTATACCTCATCCCTAGGTCTGTGTGTACAACTCATCCCTAGGCCTGGTCAGTGTACAAGTACAACTCAAATCTAGGTCTGTTGGTGTACAACTCATCCCTATGCCTGGTTGGTGTACAACTCATCCCTAGGCCTGGTTAGTGTACAACTCATCTCTAGTCCTGTTAGTGTACAACTCATCCCTATGCCTGGTTGGTGTACAACTCATCCCTAGGTCTGTGTGTACAACTCATCCCTAGGCCTGGTCAGTGTACAAGTACAACTCAAACCTAGATCTGTTGGTGTACAACTCATCCCTATGCCTGGTTGGTGTACAACTCATCCCTAGGTCTGTTGTGTAAAACTCATCCATAGGTCTAGTTGGTGTACAAGTACAACTCATCCCTATGCCTGGTTGGTGTACAACTCATCCCTATGCCTGGTTGTGTACAACCCATCCCTAGGCCTGTTGGTGTACAACTCATCTCTAGGCTGTTGGTGTACAACTCATCTCTAGGCCTGTTGGTGTACAACTCATCTCTAGGCTGTTGGTGTACAACTCATCTCTAGGCCTGTTGGTGTACAAGTACAACTCATACCTATACCTGGTTGGTGTACAAGTACAACTCATCCCTATGCCTGGTTGGTGTACAACTCATCTCTAGGCCTGTTGGTGTACAAGTACAACTCATACCTATACCTGGTTGGTGTACAACTCATCCCTATGCCTGGTTGGTGTACAACTCATCTCTAGGCCTGTTGGTGTACAAGTACAACTCATCCCTAGGCCTGGTTGGTGTACAACTCATCTCTAGGCCTGTTGGTGTACAAGTACAACTCATACCTAGGCCTGTTGGTGTACAACTCATCCCTATGCCTGTTGGTGTACAACTCATCTCTAGGCCTGTTGGTGTACAAGTACAACTCATCCCTAGGCCTGGTTGGTGTACAACTCATCTCTAGGCCTGTTGGTGTACAAGTACAACTCATACCTAGGCCTGTTGGTGTACAACTCATCCCTATGCCTGGTTGGTGTACAACTCATCTCTAGGCCTGTTGGTGTACAAGTACAACTCATACCTAGGCCTGTTGGTGTACAACTCATCCCTATGCCTGTTGGTGTACAACTCATCTCTAGGCCTGTTGGTGTACAAGTACAACTCATACCTATACCTGGTTGGTGTACAACTCATCCCTATGCCTGTTGGTGTACAACTCATCTCTAGGCCTGTTGGTGTACAAGTACAACTCATCCCTAGGCCTGTTGGTGTACAACTCATCTCTAGGCCTGGTTGGTGTACAACTCATCCCTAGGCCTGTTGGTGTACAACTCATCTCTAGGCCTGGTTGGTGTACAACCATCCGTAGGCCTGGTTGGTGTATAACTCATCCCTAGTACTGGTTGGTAATAACTCATACCTAGGCCTGGTTGGTGTACAACTCATCCCTAGGCCTGTTGGTGTACAACTCATCTCTAGGCCTGGTTGGTGTACAACCCATCCGTAGGCCTGGTTGGTGTATAACTCATCCCTAGTACTGGTTGGTAATAACTCATACCTAGGCCTGGTTGGTGTATAACTCATCCCTAGGCCTGGTTGGTGTACAACTCATCCCTAGGCCTGGTTGTGTATAACTCATCCCTAGGCCTAGTTGTGTACAACTCATCCCTAGGCCTGGTTGGCATATAATTCATACCTAGGCCTAGTTGTGTACAACTCATCCCTAGGCCTGGTTGGCATATAATTCATACCTAGGCCTAGTTGTGTACACTCATCCCTAGGCCTGGTTGGCATATAACACACACCTAGGCCTAGTTGTGTACAACTCATCCCTAGGCCTGGTTGGTGTACAACTCATCCCTAAGCCTGGTTGGTGTACAAGTAAAACTCATTCCTTCCATTTCCAATCTGAATGCACGGATTTTTGCCTGGCTCGAAAAAAATTCCTTAAGCAATTGGCTATTGATATATCCAGCTATCCCAAGCACGCATTATGGACAGCCGTCAGAGGTCTTCTTCGATCTAAAGAGTCAAACTGTGAATCAGAATAGGTACCTGGCCCTTCTAATAATGGTTAAGTACGGTAAGGCAGTGAGAAGAAAGGAAAAGCGAACCATCTTACACTGCTGCCTACTATCTCAATCCCCTAAGTCTTCCATTTGAGGCTACTTTTGGTGTTATCTTTTTTTTTTTAGTAATCATTGTCAAACAATGATACAGTTACCATTATCGTCATCATCATCATCATCGTCTTCATCATCATACTGATGATATTAATAATGACAACTTGTATAATGCCTCATCATTCAAGAGCCCTGAGTGCTTCAATGCTTGTATCCCCTTTCCTTTGATTTCCCAATCCCCATCCCCATCATCATCATCATCATCATCAGGTGCTCTGCCGCATGGCGTTGGCGATCATGGATTTCCATCTGTCTCTATCTCTCGTTGCCCCTAGCATCTCCCCCACCCTCTTCGTCCCCAGCCACTCTGCAAGATCATCATAAAAAATGGCTTTGCTGGGCCTTGTTTCTTTCACATTCATTGAAACTGTTTTTAACATTGCAACAGGATGGACACAGTTCTCTGAAGTATTCATTACTCAGTCAGATGATTGGTGCTGACTGGACGATACTCATACTGCCAAACGGTGAGCATGGTTTTTAACTGTTGTCTTGTATCTTAATCGGGTTGTCATTTCTGACGTGGTGTTAGCCCTGATATGGCTCTAGTAGTCGACTGGGCTATAAGCAATATGAACTTGAACTCGTACTGCCTTGCTCGCTTGCTATCTAGTACAATGCAGATGGTAAGTGCAACACTGGGATTTCACTTGATCAGGACGGCTGTAACTTACTTGACTTTATATGATCATGCTTCCCTTTACTTCTTTTTTCATCTGTCCCTCACAACAGGCCTGTCCCTCAAAATAGGCACTGTTGACTGGTTTCACTGACAAAGCTTGCCGTACTTTGGAACAGGGACTAAAATTTGTTCAAGAGGGATTCATCACACTCAAAGAGTTCCATATGTGCTCCATCAAATGTGCCTATAATGATCTGAAAGACTCTGAGTCTAAGTGATACTCTAATGTGCTGGCAAGGTCTTGGAATGGAGAGGCGGGGGGGGGGGGGGGGGGGAGAGACAGGTAATAATGAAACAGTGTACCGATGCCACAAGAATGTCAAAACATAAAGACGGGCAGCAAAACAGGCCAGTTGTTATGTTGTGGGCTAGAATCAAACTCAAGACATCAGATCTCAAGTCCAAACACTAACCACTGAGCTAGGCAGAACATTTGTACTTTGTAGTCACTGACGATTATAACTATCTCTGCATTGGCAATGAAGTTAGGGTTAGGGTTACGAATCATGTTGCACTGACGTATTGGTGTAGGCCCTGCATATCTGACTGTATTTGTCGGCATCATTGTACTGACATGGCAACTCCCAACCCCATCCACACCCCAAATTGTAAAGCGCGATGTGCAGCATGCAATATATCTCTGACTTAGAATATCTGCGTTACATGAATGGAATTATCATTAGTTTTATTAAATCGTAGCAGGGGAGAGACAATATCCAGTACGCTTGGGTGACCACCAATGAAAGTGATATTGTTTTTCTTCTATACTATTACTAGAACAATTCTGGGGATTATCTTTTTCAACTGTAATCTGTGTGTGTATGTAACTTGTAAGTGAATGTGTACGTGCTTGTGTGTGTGTGTGTATGTGTGTGTGTGTGTGTGTGTGTGTGTGTGTGTGTATGTGTGTGTGTCTGTGTGTCTGTACATGCGTGCATGTACCCAGTGTGTGTAGACAGAGAGAGACACACACATACAGAGAGAGAGAGAGAGTGTGTGTGTGTGTGTCTGTGTGTGTGTGTGTGTGTGTGTGTGTCTGTGTGTGTGTGTATCTGTGTGTGTGTGTGTACATGCGTGCATGTACCCGGTGTGTGTAGACAGAGACACACACACACATACAGAGAGAGAGAGAGAGAGAGTGTGTGTGTGTGTGTGTGTGTGTGTGTGTGTGTGTGTGTGTGTGTGTGTGTGTGTGTGTGTGTGTGTGTGTGTGTGTGTGTGTGTGTGTGTGTGTGTTGTGTGTGTGTGTGTGTGTGTGTGTGTGTGTGTTCGTTCGTTCTTTGATTTAACGTCTTTTCACTATGAGTGATATTAGACGGAAAAACAAAAACAAAAAAACAAAAAAAGTATGTGAGATGAGAGATGGGTTGGTTGGTTTTGGGGCACAGAGGAGACATAGTTATAGACATAAGTAGGTGGGAAAATAGAAAAATGGAACAAGAACTTAACACTAACATTTAACATCAACAATGTGTATGGAAAATTTAACTCTAAAGTACAAACTTCATAAACTTAAAGTAATGCATTAACAGGACTGTGAACCAACGATTCTGAAATTTTAACTCTGTGTGTGTGTGTGTGTGTGTGTGTGTGTGTGTGTGTGTGTGTGTGTGTGTGTGTGTGTGTGTGTGAGTGTGTGTGGTGTGGTGTGGTGTGGTGTGGTGTGGTGTGATGTGGTGTGGTGTGTTTGTGTGTGTGTGTGTGTGTGTGTGTGTGTTGTGTGTTGTGTGTGTGTGTGTGTGTGTGTGTGTGTGTGTGTGTGTGTGTGTGTGTGTTTTCATGACTGACATATGAAGTTGGTATCTTACTTCAGCTCATATTAAATAGCTCCTTTAACACTGTATTATTTAGAGTTCATATGTTTTCATCACAGCAACAGTGCTTCGCATACACTTACTTTATCAAAGTTTCTAAGTCTGCCTTTGTCTCTCACGTTTTAGTGAAGCGCTCAGGGCTCTTGTGAGATGAGGTATTGTACAAACTGTCATTATCACTATCATCATTTTCATTAACTTTCTTAATGACTGGATCAGAATGATAATGCTTCTCTTTTTTTCTCTCCACTTTATCATATGCCTCCCTTTACCAACTCTGTACAGCCTTCCTCCAGCACTATAATATAAAGCTTCACTGGAGTGATGTAACCGCCAGGACTTCATCAAATAATCATAATATGGTGTGTTACAGGCCACACTGGTATAGTGATTAACACTGTAGATTATGGACCAGTGACAAGGTCTAGGAGTCAAATTCCGATGAGATGAGCAAACACATCTCAGGGTTGACAAACACAGCAATTCTTTCAGGCCTCTGCTGAGAAAGGAACGAATCAAAGATAATAGAAATGTACCTGTATCTTATCTTTGAATTTTATTCTAATTTCTTCTGTTTTTTTCCCCCAAAACAAATTTACCATACACAAGTTGGGCCACCTGTTCCTGAGAACAGGACACCATCACAATGCAGTGTCATCCACTGCTTAATAATTTCCCCCCTGTATGACTATGAGTGAATGCATGCAATTTTCATTTATTTACGACTATGGAGAGAATGGAGTTTGCTACAGAATTTGGCTACGGACAACTATTTTGTTGCGACGGCATCTTTTATTAAGAACTCATTTTTTCTCCTTTCGTTTTATTGTTGTTTTTTGTTTTATGTAGTGTAAATCACATAATGATTTAAAAAGAATTTCAACATATAAACACAACCCCAAAACTACCTCCCACCCCCATCCACCCATCAGCCTCAAAAAACACGTATGCACTTCAAACCTACCTGTAAAATATCTATGATCACTCAGAGCTTTTTTTCTGCGGGTAAGTTAGTTAATACAAAACACATAATATGAAAGGCGTTTCAAGAGGGCAGGCAGCTGCCAATTAGCAGGCTCCAAGGCAGCTCAAGGAATCTGATGGCCAGGATCAGCCCAATCAGTTGCTGGAAGCTGCCCAAAACATTCAGTTTCCCCTCTTCTTTTTTGCCCATGAGTTAGTTAACCTTTCAACTCCCCCACCCTATCCACCAACTCCAGAAACTTAACCCTATAACTCTCTCACCCCATCCACCAACATCCTGAAGGAAGCTGGTGGATAGGGTGAGGGAATCAAAGGATTTAAGTTTTTGCTTTGCCAGCTGGGTTGTCAATGGAGGATACTGGTGTACAGGGTGCAGGAGTCTAAGGGTTAAACACACAACTCAACCTTTGGACAAGGCATACTGAGAAATGTCTACACATATCCCTCCTATACTCTCCTATGCACACACAAATGAAATACACACATTGTGTATACACACACCAAACTACCCAATGCTATCACAGTATCAGCCTGGACTTTTCACACAATCACAAAAAGGTTTGCCCAGAAGTTAGTAAAACGTGTGCATGAATAATAATAAGGGTGTTCCAACACACACACACACAACACACACACACACACACACGCAAACCACACACACACACACATAACACACACAAAACACACACACACACACCCAACACACACACACACAAACACACATACACACACACACACACACACACACACACATACACACACACCCAACACACACACACACAACACACACACACACACAACACACACACACACACACCACACACACACACAAACACACACACACACACACACACACACACACACACACACACACACACACACACACACACACACACACACACACACACACACACACACACACACACACACACACACACACACCCTTCCCCGTCTAATATCACTTATAGTGAAAAGACGTTAAATCAAAGAACGAACGAACACACACACACACAAAACACACATCCCACACAGTGATCAATCGTTACTGTTTACTTTCTTCTTGGACTACAGAAAACACTCATGGAACAAAACACTGTAAAACTTAAACTTAAAGTGTGTTTGCAGCACTCGAATAATTCATCCAGTACCACTGTCCGTTTTACAGCAAAGATCAATTTATGTTAGCTGATATTTCAGGATCACTGATACACAGTCCTGCTATGCGTTACTTTAATATTTATGAAGTTTGTGTTTTGCTGGGGATTTTTCCTTTATAGGTAAATAACATCATAACTTAATCTGTTTTAGTGTTGTTATGTTTACATTTGTATTCAGCTTTTAAAAAAAACAACCTTCTGGTGATAAGCTGGGTGGAATAGACAATGCTGGGGCATATCCTTAGATTATGCACATGAATGCATTTGTATATATATATATATATAAAAATTTTCTCTTCCACTGTGTTTTTTCCCAATGAGATGCTGTGTACATTTTGAAATGAGTATAGCCTTGACATAGCTGTCACAGCTGTATGTGTAGTTGGCTGGGCTTTAAACAATAAGAATAAGCCTGGAGTTATTTATGAGTAAATGATGTAAAACCATTCAAAGGCAGAAATGTACATGTACCACAACCTATCAACCCACAGCTGATACACTCACACACATACACACACACACACCTATACATATACACTGGCATACCAAGCCTGCCAGTATCACTACACAAACAGCCCCAACAAACAGCCTCCCCCCCCCCCCCCCCCCCCCCCATCGATTAGGACTTTGTTCTTAAGGTCTGCCCTAGGTAATAAAATCAGTTCAATGCCTGTGTTTTACAAGCACAGTCTCAAACAACACACACACACACACACACACACACACACACACACACACACACACACACACACCATCCTCAGATAGATCCTCACAACACAACACACACACACCACACACACACACACACACACACACACACACACACACACACACACACCACACAACACACACACCTACCATCCTCAGATAGATCAACACACACACACACACACACACACACACACACACACACACACACACACACACTACACACACACACACACACCTACATCCTCAGATAGATAAACATACCACACACACAACACACACACACACACACACACACACACAACACCACACACCAACAACACACACACACACACACACACACCACTATCCTCAGATAGATCACACACACACACACACACACACACACACACACACACACACACACACACACACCACACACACACAACACACACACACACACACACACCACACTACCATCCACAGATAGATCACACACACACACACACACACACACACACACACACACACACACAACACACACACACACACACACACACAACACACCCTACATCCTCAGATGGATCACACACACACACACACACACACACACATACACACACACACATACACACCACATACACACACTTCAGATGGATCAACACACACACACACACACACACACACCACACACACACACACACACACACACACACACACACACACACACACACACAACACACCACCTACCATCCTCAGACAGATCAAAACATTTTTGTAAAGAAGCCACCCAGGGGTTGATAAAACTTAAAAGGCAGAGTAAATTAAATAATATATATATGAAATGCGTTCCATGAGAGCGCCAGCTGCCAATCAGCAGACAGTTCAAGGAATCAGATGGTTGGGTTCAACCCAATCAATTGAACCAGTTGTTGCTGTCAGCTGCCAGCATGATTCACTTTTCACCTTCCTCTGTCAGAGAGAGAAGGCAAGTAATGAAAGGCTTAGGCATAAAATCAATAATAATAGGATGCATGACAGAAATTGGAGCTGGCTGCTTGATGGCCAAGCTATGAGCAGGGTGGCATGCCATTTTGTAAGTTGTATCATTCCTTTAGTGCTATTTGTTAACAGTTAAGTGCTGGCTTTCTCCCTGAAGTTGATGTAATGACTTCTTATATTTACTAATCTAGTTTGTGAAGGCAGATGTGCGTGCAGCAGCCAATTCTTTAATCTGGTAAAAGCTGGCATGCCATATCAAAAACAATTCTTTTTCTTAATGCCTTAAACATGAAGTAGCATCATGGTCAACATTTGACAATTACATATTCACCAAGACCAACAACAATAACTTATACCAAGGGCAAGGAACAGATTAATTTCACACAGTATCTCAGCTGCAACAAGAAATAAATTTTTAAAAAAAAACAGAATAATGTTTAGATAAATAAACAAATGAATGAATGACTGAGTGAATGTATGATTGAATAAATGAATGAATGAATGAATGAATGAATGAATGAATGAATGAACAAACAAACAAAATACAAGTACAGTGTTTAGCATTATCAGAGCATAGTACTCACCAAAGACAAAGATCAGAACGGCCTGTCCTCCCTCCACAGGTTTCACCTGGTCCCCAATGTGGACAGTGATCTGTTTGTCCGCAATACTGTGCGCCCGTTCGTTCTTCTTACTGCCCCCGCATCCCATCCTCTCATTGTCACATACAACACTGTCTTTACTAGGTGACTAGATCCACAAATTACTGCTGTTCTCATCAACTCTTGTCAGCAAACTTTCTCCTGAGAGTACACTGGTGTGTATTGATGCATGGTCCACAACACTGATGTCACAGTCGCTTGAATTAACGTTCTGTTCCTTTGGAAAGTTTTCCCTTGAACTGTATAGATGACTAGACCTGTACGGCTAATTTAGACATATTCCACAACGCTGAGATGACAAGGTTTGGTACACAGAAGATGTATCGATGTCATTCATGTATGGGTCACATTACTGACTGAGAGGTTACACATGGTCATTTTCCAGTTCTGCCAACATCCTTTGCTCTTGAAAACAAAACAAAAAACTGGACCTACATGCATGATTCGACCACTGTCCACACCACCAAGGTGACAACTGCCTGTGTAGTGTGTACAGAAGATGTATGATATCATTATCAGTATCAATCGAACATGATTGCCATAAGTGACATTAAGATCACAGCTGCTCATGCAGGAGTCTTGTCAGCAGCCCTTGCTCTAAGAGGACGACTAAAGATTTATGTGGTCATCAGTCCTGTCAATAACCTTTGCTCTTGAAAGCAGATGAATACATTATAAGCATCATTTTTCATGGTCTGAGATACTCTCCAAGAAATGTTTATATATAACATTTTTCAACCATAGCACTATGTCTACACAAAAATATAAATGACAGCGAATTTTAAACTGTTCATTTCTTTCTTTGTCCCCTTATTCTGTGACCACACCTCAAATATGTCAAGTGTAAACTTGCATAAACACAGACTACCTTTGTTAACAATCTTTCTTCCTTACAAACACACCCATACCCTTGTCAATAATCCTTATCTCTTACAAACACAAATCTACCTATGCTAATAATCTTTTCTCTTAGTAAAAACACAACTCAACCCTTGTAAACAACCCTTCTCTCTAACAAACACAATTCTATCTTTGTCAATAATCCCTCTTTCTTACAAATTTATCCATACCCTTGTTAACAATCCTAATCCATTGAGCACATGGTTAACAATTCCTTCAAAGTTGATCTAGTTCACACACTTCATCTGTGCCTGATCATAGCTGATGCCAAGCGCTGACATGAAGACCGCTCACATCCAAGGCTCATTAGACTTCAGATGCCTGCCACACACACACACACACACACACACACACACACACACACACACACAAAAGAAAAGAAAAAGAAGAAAAGACAGTTTTAAAAATCATTCCAATCTGGTTATGATCATGATTAGAATGGCAGATGCATTTTTGTGTCTTGTTTTGGTTTGTTTTTTGGAAAGCATGAAGGGCTACAGAAAAAGATTACTGTTATCTTCAAAATCTGGCTTGCCTAATCAAGAGTATTCTGTGCACCAAGTAAAAACCAATTTCATACCAACCCTTCCATTAATATATTTAAAGCAGCAGAAAAATACTAGAATTTTTATCAGTATGCACACTATACACACACAGTGACATACACGCACACACACTCCCTCTCTTTCGTATATCAAATTTTCTATTACATACTACATAGGGGTATTACAAAGAAAAATGTATATAAAATAAAACACGATGAACAAAACAAAATTTTTAAACCATTCACCTACAATTCAACTAACCATCCCTTCATCTCCTCTCCCAATATTCCAAATTGTATGAGCAACCAACTAACCTACTTACCACATAACCAACAGAGCAATAATTAATCTACCAACCAACAGATGTCTCCAGCAATGTTCAGTGACAAAAGATCATTCACCACATGGCATGCTGGGCCACAGCCATCATCTGTCTGATAAACTGATCCCCCAAATGAAGTGAAAACACAAATAGACATCACACCTACAATTGGTGACCTACATACTTTCCTGAACCACAGACATTGATATGGAAACTGTCAATGAACAGTACAATTGGTAATCAGAGTGTCACTTGAATGACTTATACCTACACACATGGCTTTGCTGAGCCACAGACAAATAAATAAACAATTTCACTGGTGCTCAATGTCTGTCACTTGATCAACATCAACTGTCAGTCTACCATGCACAGTATGTCCCAAGAGCTATAAATGTTTATGGTTTGTCCTGTCCCAAGCCTTCTGCAGTCCCAAGAGCTATAAACGTTTATGGTTTGTCCTGTCCCAAGCCTTCTGCAGTCCCAAGAGCTATAAATGTTTATGGTTTGTCCTGTCCCAAGCCCTCTGCAGTCCCAAGAGCTACAAACATTTATGGTTTATCCTGTCCCAAGCCCTCTGCAGTCCCAAGAGCTATAAAATTTTGTCGTTTGTCCTTTCCCAAGCCCTCTGCAGTCCCAAGAGCTATAAAATTTTGTGATTTGTCCTACCCCAAGCCCTCTGCAGAGCTATATCAGATTATCAGTCACACCCATATGGCTTTATAGAACCTGACATATGAAGTTTTGAATTCGTTCAGAGGGGATTTTTTGCACTCAGAGCCAGACATTTCCATATGTGCTCCACCCAAATCTGCCAGTCATTATATGGAAGATTCCTTTAGCCTACAAAAAAACCAAAAAAAACTCTGCACTGGAAAGATCTTGAAATGGGGAAGGTTTGTGACATGGCTTACAAATCAAAAGACACTCAGCCGATTACACAAGAATGGTTGGAGCACTGAGATGGGTAGTGAACAGGCCAGCTTTTATGTTTTAGGAGGGGAATAAACTCGAGACATCAGATCACAAGTCCATGGCTCTATCACAAGTCCATGGCTCTATCACAAGTCCATGGCTCTATAACAAGTCCATGGCTCTATCACAAGTCCATGGTGCTATCACAAGTCCATGGCTCCACGAGTCCATGGCTCTATCACAAGTCCATGGCTCTATCACAAGTCCATGGCTCTATCACAAGTCCATGGCTCTATCACAAGTCCATGGCTCTATCACAAGTCCATGGCTCTATCACAAGTCCATGGCTCTATCACAAGTCCATAGATCTATCAAGTCCATGGCTCTATCACAAGTCCATGGCTCTATCACAAGTCCATGGCTCAATCACAAGTCCATGGCTCTATCACAAGTCCATGGTGCTATCACAAGTCCATGGCTCTATCACAAGTCCATGGCTCTATCACAAGAGCCAGCCAGCTTGCTGTATAAACTGTCACCCACCTGAGGGTTGAACCCACGATCCCTGCATTATCAGCATGGTACTCTTACCACTGCCAACTGAGCAAACTGGCCATGTCTGTGTGTGTATGAACTAATTAATGTAAAGCGCAGTGAGTCCTTACCTATGTGTGGGAGAATAGCGCTATATAAATGTGATTTATTATTATTATCATCATTATGAAACGTGAGACAGAGAAATGGATAGACCGGCAAAGGAATGATTTTGCTGGTGATCACTTGTCTCATCACGTGATCAACCCCTGCAGTCAGTCCATCAGTACACACGATAATAATCATCTCAATGAATGCAAACTGTACCCCAGCAGTCAGTCCATCAGTATGCATGATATTGATAATAATCATCTCAATGAACACAAACGGTATCCCAGCAGTCGGTCCATCAGTACGCATGATACTAATCATCTGCATAAATGGAAACTGTATCTCAGAGCTCTACAAAACTTGATGGTTTTGGACTATCCCGACAGCCTTGCTGTGTGAGTGCTGGAGATAGGAGTTTGTTCAGGGGGGGATTCCTCACACCTGGACAATTTCCATATGTGCTCCACCCAAATCCGCCAACAGTTATATGGCAGACCTCTTGATCCTGAGCAAAACTCTATGCGCTAGCAAGAGTGTGTTGGGATGTGTGGACCACTGCATCATAACAGATGACGCGCCATACAGCCAGTTAACTATTTATTTCTCTCTCTCTCCAGTCTCTAGCTGAGAGAATGTTACTGTTAGGCCCGCTGAGGAACACTGACACAGGCAAGGTGCCATACAGCAGTGATGTATCTCACTCTCCATCCATGTCTCTCTGTCTGACCCAATACTTCCATCCCTTGGATGGGAGGAGAACTGGCAAGCTAAGAACAGTCCCTTGAAAAAAATCAATAGGAATATCTGCTTCATCTTGGCACAGAGTGAGAGCCCGAACAAGGGAACTAGAGCAGCAAAAATCACATCTGTGACTTCACTGTAAAAATGTGTGTGTGAGAGAGAGACAGAGTGAGAGAGAGAGAGGGAGGGAGGGAGAAAGAAAGAGAGGGAGGGAGAGAGAAAAAGGGAGGGAGAGACAGACACAGAGACAGAGACAGAGACTGAGAGAGAGAGTGGAGAAGGAGGAGGGGAGAGAGAGAGAGGGAGGGAGGGAGAGAGAGAGGGAGAGAAAGGGAGGGAGAGAGAAAGAGACAGAGGCAGAGGGAGAGGAAGGAGGAGGGGAGAGGGGAGAGAGAGAGAGGGAGGGAGGGCGAGAGTGGTAGAGAGAGGGGATGAGGGAAGGTGAGAGAAAGGGAGGAAGAGGGGGAGAGAGAAAGAGACAGAGAGAGAGGAAGGGAGGAGGAGAGACAGAGAGAAGGGGGGGGGGGGGAGGAGAGAGAGACAGAGAGACAGAGAGAAAGAGACAAAGTGCATGCATATGTCACATTATGTGTTACATAATTTTACATGTTAACAAACATGTGCTTAAGCACACACAATCTTTTCATGTAAATTTCTAGCTTACATATTGTGAGTGTGTATCATTGTATGTGTTACATAATTTTACATGTTAACGTGCATATGCACAAGCACACATACACACAGTGACACACACACACAGTGACACACACACACAGTGACACACACACACACACACACACACACACACACACACACACACACACACACACACACACACACACACACACACACACATGTAACACAAATTCTTTCATGTAAATTTCTTGTGTACATACTGTGAGTGTGTACGTGTTACAAAATTTTACATGTTAACATACATGTGCACAAGCACGTACACACACACACACCACACACATCTTTTCGTATAAATTTCTATTTCAACATGGACCCCATAAACACAAATCACAACAAAAATGAAACAATGCTCAACTCCTTAATTAACCTACAATTCCACCTCCTTCTTATTCCTTTACCTCCCTCAACCTATCATGTTCCCAAACTATCAGATCACCCAACCAACAGATGGCTCAGCAATGGTAACAGCTAACTGTTTATTTACTATGAGGTGCAAGGTAACAGGTGACTGTTTATTATCAAAATGACAGGTGATTGTTTATTCACCATAACATGACAGATGATTGTTTATTCACTAAAACATGACAGGCGATTGTTAAATTCACCATAACATGACAGATGGCTTTATTCACCATGACAGGTGACAGTTTATTCACCATAACACGACAAATGGTTTTATTCACCAAAACATGACAGGTGATTCTTTATTCACCATAACATGACAGGTGACTGTTTACTCACAATAACATGAAAGGTGGCTGTTATTCACCATAACATGACAGGTGATTGTTTATTCACCATAGCATGACAGGTGATTGTTTATTCACCATAACATGACAGATGGTTTTATTCACCATAACATGACAGGTGATTGTTTATTCACAATAATGTGACAGGTGATCATTTATTCACAGTAACATGACAGGTGATTGTCTACTCACCATAATATGGCAGGTGATTGTTTATTTTGTTTATTCACCATAACATGGAAGGTGCATGACAGGTTATTGTCTACTCACCATAACATGGCAGGTGATTGTTTATTTTGTTTATTCACCATAACATGGAAGGTGCACGACAGGTTATTGTCTACTCACCATAACATGGCAGGTGATTGTTTATTTTGTTTATTCACCATAACATGGAAGGTGCATGACAGGTTATTGTCTACTCACCATAACATGGCAGGTGATTGTTTATTTTGTTTATTCACCATAACATGACAGGTGATTGTTTATTCACCAGAGACATACAGGTTATCATTTATTTATCATCAAACATGTCAGGTGATTGTTTATTTACCATGACATACCAGGTGATTGTTTATTTATCATGACACACCAGGTGACTGTTTATTTATCCTGACACACCTGGTGATTGTTTATTTATCATGACATACCAGGTGACTGTTTATTTACCATGACATATCAGCTGCCTCAATCTTGTTCTGACTTTACATGTTCAAGTTGTTGATTGCCCAAGCTTTGCATCCATACAACAGTATTGGTTCTATATTGTTATAACACTGAAGGACTCTCTTCCTGATGTTAATTAATAACAGGCACCTGTTGGTAAAAACGCTTTTCATTTTCTGAACGCCGTTTTAGTTTGGCCAAATTTTGCTGGACATTTCTAATGTGCATCTGGCATCTGATGAGATATCTTGCTTAATTAATCAACCCCAGTAGTCAGTCTATCGCTTCACACTGTCTCCCAGCTACAAAACTTTATGGCTTATAGCGTCCCAAGCCATCTCTGAGAGTCAGGTTGCAGCCCACTGCAGCAAGGCAATACAACACCACCC
>JAPXFY010000019.1:21798964-21813964 GCA_030674185.1 Monoplex corrugatus
GCAGCTGAGTGTCACCCGCCCTCTGAAGAGCCGCCAGCACGAAGTTCAGCACACACCAATCTGTCTTCGGCGCATCGGCTTTTTATTATTTCCACTGGGCTTAGTGACTGAACTGAGCTCCCTCAACTGTCAATATTTAGAAAAGCGACAATGACAATCGCACACTATCGACCAAAACACACACGAACGTAATAATCCTATCCACACTTATCGGCGATATTCTATGCATGCCACTTTCAGCGGTCGATGCCAGCATTACTCCTAGTTTTCAGAATCGTCTGCACAACTGTCATCTGTTGGGAGTCGTAGCGCCCGCAGGCAGCGATGAGCAAGTTGTCAAGGATGCGCCGCGGAGCGCTTACTTCCTGCAACAGACAAAATCTTCTCCCGCGGTGAAAAGTAATTGCAGTTTGGCATGACTACCTCACCAAAGCAAACATAATTATTTAATAGGATATGGACAAACACACACACACACGCGATCGCGCACACTCTGAAAATAAATAAAGTTTACAAGCCCACCATTCAAAACACACACACACACACACACACACACACACACACACACACACACACACACACACACACACACACACACACACAGACACACACACACATACACACACAACACACACACACACACACACATGTACATGTATGCGCAATTGCACGCCCTCTCATGCGCACTTGCACGCCCTCTCAAGCGCACCCACCCAACCGCTTACACATACGGAATGTTCTCTGTTTGTCTGTCTGTCTCTCTCTCTCTCTCTCTCTCTCTCTCTCTCTGTCTCACTCTCTCTCTCTCTCTCTCTCTCTCTCTCTCACACACACACACGCACACACACATACACATGTATACGCCATGCCCGCATCAGATATTATACATTATTTTTACCTGAAAAACATATAACTGAGTGCTGTATACTATAAGTTGAATAAATGAGAGAGACAGAGCGGAAAGGGGTGGGGGTGGAGGCAGTGGGTGGCATAAGGGATTCTGAGTCCGGCAAATGGGCCTATCTTCTGATGTGCGTATATGTAATCTAGTCAATGCTCGCATCTCCATATTGTCCCATAGCTTTGATGACACATCAATTTATTTTATTTCGTTTCATTTTATTCTATTTAATCCATTTTTAGTTGTCTATATGTTTGATGTTATCGATTTTATCATACTATTTCATTCTATTTTATACACATCCTTTGTCTCACACTGTGTAGGCTTTATGTTGCTTCAAAGAGTGCACACTTCATCTATAGTGTGTGTGCATGCTGGATATTAACGTGTTTACTTATGCCCCTGAACATTGACATGATCTTTAGTATATTTGCATACGAAGGGGGTTCAGGCACTAGTGATTCTGCACATAGGCCTATGCTGACCAGGGACCTCAGAACTTGAAAATGTCCACACTTTATACAGCAGGGGCGGCCTAGATAGAATTGAATTTAGACCTTCCGATATGAAGTCTGACATCTAAACAATTCATGCATTTGGATAGTGCGCCCATCTCAATTTGTCAGTTTTGTTCTTTCTCTTCCTGCATCTGTTAACCTCCAGAGTTTCCTAAATGATCATCAGTCTTAATTTTTAACCGCCAAGCACATTTTGATTTCATACATAATTATGTTAAAAGCAGTTTACAAAAGGAAAAAGAAATGAGTCACATGTTGTAGCTTGTCATGTCAACTAAATCGTCTTGAATTTTCTTCTTTCGCTCACTGTCTACACGATCAGGTCATGTCTCAGTGACGACTCTGTGATCGTGGAAGTTTTGTTTTTTTCCCCCAGTTGCTGTTGGCTGCCATGGACTTGGTGGTCACAATCGAGTTGTCAATAGCTTTTCTCCCACGACTCCAGGGTAGATCCTTTTGTTACACAGGACGCAACAATGTTTCACAATGAAAGGACTCTAATGGGCGAGCGGCTGATATGTAGATGACCGTGTAAACATTTGCATAGCACCTTGGTTTATTCGTGGAGAGATGCCTGCAGGTACCTATGACTTCGGCACTATATGTTTTCAGTAGGGATTACCCCAACCTTGGCTCATGGCCAAAAGACCTACTCTGTGAATGCAGGAGGCTAGGGCTTAGACGGTTCTTATCCGCCCAACAGCTCTGTCATTGGACACATAGAGTATTTTCTAGATGTGGTATTGTCAACATCACCCAGCACCATTCTGATAGAAACCATCGCCAGTCAATCCAGAATGACTACTTTTCCATGTTTATTTCATTTATTTCACCAGAGGATCAAGAAAAATGAAATGGTGGTTAAAGACCAACGGAACGGGTGGGGGGGAGGACATGATAATACAAGAGATGAAGAAAAAAGAGGATGTAAAGTGAATTCAGAAGGCAGTCCAGCAAGGCCAACTGGACCAATGGACAAAGTGGGAAAATGCCCTCCAAAGAAGTCTAAGCTGGAATGACATGTGGCATATGATCCTTCTCAGGATTAGTTTCATCCTCAGATCTGTACATGAACTCCTCCGTAGGGGAAAAGCCACAGAAAACTGCACTTTCCTCTAGTTCCCATGTAGCTGGTGGACTTTCACTACTGTAGAACAGTAAAAGCAACATGTCTTGTGTGCCTTCTGTAATATTATTAGAAATTGTCATTTGTCATACTGACTTAAGGAATACTCTTTGATAAAAAGACGAAGTCACAGTGACAAACAGAGTTGATTTCCATAGGATTTATGACGAGATCTGCACATTTCAATAATCTTGTAACCGTGACCTTGAAATCATGTCAAGATTATTCAAATGTTGGTATTCGTGACATAATTTAAGCAAAGGTCTTCTAAATTATAGGGAAGTGACCACGATTCACTCTAGATTTCAATGATGTCAATTTGACATAAAAATGACATCATCACAGGAATGTACAATATGACATATAATAATACCACACAATATAATGTGATCATGATGTGATATGGTATATCATGACATGATATGATGCTGTGTTGATACAATTATTACTTATTTATCATTCACAGAGAGGTTAGCTGTGAAACAAGCCCGGCGTGCCCAGACGAATAAGAAGTTCTGAACTGACAAGCGATGGTCTGTCAGGACAAGGCGAGGTGGTTGTTGGCAAAGCTACAATTAGAAAATGCCCTACTTTTCCTATGACACAGCCAGCATCAGCAAGTGGATAGGGAATACCTATGGCTATGCTCCTATGCTCACAGGATAGGTCTTTTGCCTATGCCAAGCTAAGGGCGGGGTATGCACTACAACCAGTTAATTTAGAAGGCAGAAGCCAGAGGTACCAGGTGTTCTAACAAACCATCGTACCATGAGATATAATGGAAATGCATACATGGCTGTCTTTTTCAGAGGAGAATGGCGCTCGTCTGTTGGGGTCCCTTCAGGGTGGAGCAATGCTGGGTCCTGTGCCTCAACAGGATCCACCTTCAGCTGATCCCTCTCTTCCGTACCCGGGAACACTGGATCAAAATTGCAATTCCTCTGACCACCGCGCTCCATGACACCTGGCAGGAACTGAAAAACAAACAAACAAACAAACAAACGAACGAACGAACCAACGAACGATCGAACAAACAAACAAACAAACAAAAAACAACTACCGTCATCGCCAGCTGTGACATGACCATAATAAAAATAGATGACAAACAAAAGAAGACACAATTATGATGCATGATAAATTCAATGATGAATGACAAATTCACACTGATCGAAATATGACGTCATGTGATATGATTTATGATGACTGAAACATTAAGTAATTATATGATTATAGTTTCCACTAGCATCTTTGAACAGAAATAATGAAAGGGTTGTCTATGTAGACGGTATATCATTTCTACTTTCCCTCACAAGTATCGCAACTTATGCATCACATGGTGCATCACGTGATGAAAACATGGCTGCATACTAGGGAAGGCAGTTTTGGTTGTGTTTTCAATTTGACAACTTGTTTCGTTGGCATCGGTTTCACGCTGAAATAATTGCATAGGTAAAACTTCTTTCCAACGTTTGAATTTATCATTCCTGGTCTGCATTCTATCCATTGTGAGTACCTTTTTTGTCTCATTATTTTATTAGCGTTGGTAATTGTCAGGCCTACTGTTCTGATTAGTTTTACTTCTTGTTCTTAGGCCTACTAGTTTTAGGCTGTTAGTGTTACACGTCTAGTTAAACATGTAGAAGTGTTAGATTGAATTACGGATGGTCGTGTTGAAGGCAATAAAACAATTCGCATGGATACCCGTGGCACGCACGCTGTCTCTTTCAGACAGACGCGCACACAAACACAGTGACACCCACATGGCACACCCATACACACACACACACGCACACGCACACTCACACTCACACACACACTCACACACACAGTCACAGTGTCTCAGAGTCCCACACACACACACATGCACGCACACACGCACGCACGCACGCACACACACATGCATGCACACTCCCACACACACACACACCCATGCACAATCACACACACACACATGCACACTTTGCATCACTTGCACAAGATGGCATGCCCACGTCACACATACCCATTCAAGCAACAGATAAGTAAATGAAAAAACAAAAAAAACAAAAAACCGCATTGTTTCTATAGGCATCATACGGCTTTAATGACTACTGAGGACACCCAAGATGAGAAATTATCCTCAAATGGGACACAAGATACTGGTTATGATATCATGTTCTCAAACTTTGTATGTGTTTCATGCATACACATGCACACACACCATACATGTGCATAATCTCTTGCTGTCTCTTCCTCTCAGTCTCAAATTTGCAGACATGCTTTCAGATGTGTAGACACAATCTTTAATTGCCATCACTTGTATCACCATCATACACACATGAGCAACCATTCAGTCATGTTTAATCCCCAGATTTTTATGGCACATTGAGAGTGCTAAGCTCAGAAAGTATGACTGGCTTAGTGGCTAATTCTGTATTATATTTATAAATACAAATACTAGGGTAGGTGAGCTCATCAGCTACCCTTGTGGGGATGCCAAAGGCTCTTTCAGTGTAAATAGTATCCTCACCTTCTGACATTCTGTGCTAGAAATTTCCCCTTTTCTGTCACTGTCTTTGTTTCTTTCTTCCTCCTTTGCTTTCTGTCATTTCTTCCTATCAGTTTCTGCCTTGCTGGTCCATTCACCTGTATGTGTTCAATAAAGTCTGATGTACTTTCTTTTAGGATTGATAATTGGGTACATGTATGAAGTACATTTTTGGCTCTAGGGAAATGAGGTATGCGGAAGCAATTTTAGGTAATTTAGGCCTGTTTTTATAGATGTTTAGCATCCTTACCTTAGTTATATGTTTGAATTTGTATTCAGGTATGTTATTTTTAAATCCCCTGTGTGATAAAGTGGACAGTGTTCAATGCCAGGGGCATCTCCTTAGATTACATTGTGAATGCATTGATATGTGTGCTTAATTTTCTTTTCTTTTCCTTTTTGTGTGTTGAAGTGTTGTGTATGTTTTGAAATGGTTATACCCCTGATATGGCTCTACGTAGTCGGCTCGGCTTTAAACAACAATAACAATAACCTTCTACTGCATTTGAAAACCTGAAGATGCTCCAAGAATCTCTGGTTCAGGATTCACCATACATACCAAGCTCAGAAGGATGCTGAAAACATATAAAAAGCCTGTCCAGTAGTATCAGTGCTTGCTTAAAGACCTTGCTTCTTCAGTTCACAGAAAACTGCTTTGTCGAGTCATCATAGCTACACCCCAGCAATGACGAATCGAGATGATGGCAGAGAAGCCTATTATAAATAACTCGACTGTCTCATTGTCATAGTCAACCACAAGGACAAGCTCATCATTCTTAGTGACTTTGGTGCTTGATTGGGAGCGAATTGCTTCACTTTGTCAAACTCCCTTGGAAGTTATGATACTTGGCATGTGCGATTCCAGTGGACATGATGTTGTTGTTACTGTGTGTGATTGTCGTGGAGCTTGCTGGTCAGAGGAGTTGTAGGTGGCCATCTCCTGTTGATCCACTTTGTAAAGTCAGAGCAGTGTGTGTTATCTGATAGCGGGGACAGGTTGGTGAAATTGTCAGTAGCTGAGGGTGCCTGGTGAATCCTGTTGAGGTGCAATCTGGTATTGTTCCTTTCTGAAGGGACCCATTGGGGTGACTGCCATTCTCATCTGATAAGTGATATAATGATGGCCATACAGACATTTGTGTTATATTGCATGGTACCTTGGTGTATCAGATGGCATCTATTGGCCTAGTATCTCTGATGTCAGCCCTCAGGTACACTTACTATGAGAAGTGAAATTTATTTTGGTGGATTTTGTGACTAGGTATTAGTCTGAAAGCTGATTGGTTGGAAGTTTGAATGTGGAGAGCACAGATTAATGTGTAGATGTGAAATAGTGTGGCACCAGAATACCCAGTTTCACTCACTCGATACCCAGTTGAAAAGATTAACTCAGTATAAGTATAGTATAACCGGTATGTCAAAGCTATGCGCCTATGTTTTGGTGGAAAATATTTCTTTCTTTCCTTGTGTCCTGAAATTAATTAAGGAAAATTCATCCCATTTCAGAACCTTTAGAGAGTCTTGTTCCAGTTCTTTCCCTTTAAAACATTATTCTGTCATAAATAGCACTTTTAAAGTTTTATTATGAGTTTAACCCTTTGACTCCGGCACCCTGTCCACCAGCATCCTGCAGTGCCAACCATGTTAGCAAAGCAAAAACTTAACCCTTTGATTCCCTCACCCTATCCCCCAGCTTCCTGCAAGAAGCTGGTGGATAGGATGAGGGAATCAGAGTTAAGTTTTTGCAGTTGTGAATAGGGTGCGAGAGTCAAAGGGTTAAACTAAGCCATTGTGACCCAGTTCCCAGAACCACATATGTTTCAGAATGGCAACTCACAGGCAAAAGTTTCAAGGCATAGTGTGAAACTGTGGCCTTTTTGTTTTTCTCCATAACCAAAATTCCCAATGGAGCACAAAATTGAATATGTGTGGTACAGAACCTGTGTACTGCAAGAAATAAGAATGGAGTATGTTATGGAAATGAATTACAGTTTGCCATGATATTTTTGTTTTTCAGCCTATGCATACCTTTTTGGACTACAAGAAAGCAGTCAGGACTATGCAGTTTAAATTCAATCATTTCAAATGTTCATCTCTTTTATCATTCAGTTGTATGTGTTTCATTTGTGTGCTGTTTTTGTTTGTTTTTGTTTTTGGTAATTTTTTTACACTTCAGTAAAACATGTGTGATTTGAGGGACAAGTTGTGCTGTTTTGATTATTACTCAAGTTAAAGTTTGTCCCTGTAGGCAAGTGAGGAAGTGGAGACCTTATCTGTTTTCAGGGTCAGAAGAGACCTATTCTCAGGGCCAATTGAGACCTTATCAATTCTCGGAGAGTGCTGTCCATTTCCTCAACCTTACTGCTTTACTTTCCCCAACAAGATCAGGTGCCCATTCACAGTGAAATGGACTGGAGACAGCATCAAGTGCTCTACTGCCATGATTTGCTGTATGCTGTATGTGTGATAATGCTGTTGCAGATCGTAAGAATGAGTGAAGTGTGGCTGATATCAGCTCCTGGAGAGAGCACGCCCCAAAAGACCTGGGACACACTGAACCGTGCAACCAGCGCTGAGAACCTCTCTTCCAACTACAAATTCAACATACCAGAACTGAGGGTGAGCAAAAGAGCGTTACATGTTTTATGAAGAGGAGCAAGTTAACAAATTGTCATGGTTGTCCAAAGTAAAATGTTTTGATAAATTTGAACAGGTTAGCAAGATGTAATGTTTATTCTGTCTCAGAAGTGAGGATTTTTGAACTGATTTCCCTTTAAAATGCTAAAAATTGTAGGCCTAATTTGTGTGTGTGTGTGTGTGTGTGTGTGTGTGTGTGTGTGTGTGTGTGTGTGTGTGTGTGGTGTGTGTGTGTGTGTGTGTGTGTGTGTGTGTGTGTGTGTGTGTGTGTGTGTGTGTGTGTGTGTATACAGGTCGGCACTCTGGACACACTAGTTGGGTTGGGAGATGACCTGGCAAAACTGGACGTCTTTTCTGAAAGGTAGGTATACTTCTGAAAGGTAGGTATTGTATGCTTGTACTTTGTTTTGTTTTGTTTAACAGTACAATACAGATATTACAATACAGCACACTGCAATACAGTGCAGTGCAACACTGTATAGTTACACCACAATCAAACAGAGTATAGTAGTATTAGTACAGTATATTAAATATTTTAAAATGAAGTATTTGAAATAATAAAATATGTCACTGAAGCCTGCTGACTGCTGTCACCTTGTCCCATACTCTAAGATATTTGGGTAAACTAATGCTAGAGATTATGTTATCAGTGAGTCATCTGTTTTTGAGGGCAAAGGTGATTGCTGTACCTTTTCCCCAGCCCTGAACAGGATCAGGTGCCTTCTGCAATCCCTGCTATTAAGACTGAAGGTAACACACAAAGTTTTGAGATAATCATAAGTCAGATCAGATGACAAGAGTGCTACATCTGGCTGTTATTTGTTGTGACACATAACCAGTAATAACAAGGAAGATGTCTGGAATGCAGTTGTGGGATCCCTGTATGTGTTCAATAAAATCTTATATACTTTCTCTTAGTATGTTTAATATTGCATTCAGGCAAATTGGACAGAGTGGTCAACACCAGGGGCATCTTCTTAGATTATGTGTGCGAATGCATTGAAATGCATAGGCCTACTTAATTTTCTGTTCCTTTTTTTTCCCCTGTTAGTGTACTGTGTGTGTATTGAAATGGTTATAGCTCTGATATAGCTCTACACAGTCGGCTGGGCTTTAAGCAACAGTAAGAATAAAACTGAGATTGTTTGGAGTTGTTCAAGAGGGATTCATCACGCTTGGACAGTTCCATACACACTCCAGCCAAATCTGCCAGTAATGGTCTAGCAGACTCCCTGAGCCTGCGCAAAACCTTCTGTGCTGGAAAGATCTTGAAATGGGGAGGGGAAAGAGATTGATGGGGGAGGGGGGATTTATGAAACACAAAGTGTACACCACCAGAATGATAGAAATGTTAAGATGGGCAATGAACAGGCCAGATTTTAATGTTGCAAGCTGGGATTGAACTCCGCATATCAGTTTCACTTTCAGTTTCTCAAGATGATGTTTCCGCACTCTGAACGAATTCCATATGCGCTAACATCACAGGTGCCATGTCTATGGTGATCATGGCACAAGCCCTAAGCCTGCACATAAACTCTTGAGCTGGTCCTATACTTATGTTTTACCAAGTCTATATTTTATATTGTTATTTTATCAGCCTACCGCTGAAATAATCTTGGTTACATGTAAATGAAGTGTATGTGTATATCTTACCTTCAAAAAAGGAACATACATATAAAGTAAATAAATGAATAATTAAAGGTCTGAATCACAACACAACTAGCTATTCTGTATAAAAGTATAAAGTCGTCTCACATGAGTTATTAAGTGAGTGAGTGAGTAAGTAAGTAGGTGAATAAATAAATACAAAATAAAGGAGTTTGTAGATAAATAAACAAGTAAGAGATGAAAATAACAAATAACTGTAAATACATGCATATACCCACATGCCCGCACATAGACATACACACATACATTCATACATGTATACACACCCATATAAGAAAAACTTGCATCGACCGGGAAACGAACCCGTGAAAATACATTGCATCGACTGGGAAACAAACCCAGGCCACCCGTGTGGCAGGTGAGTATTCTACCACTAGACCACCGATGCTACACGAATTTGCATCGACGACGCATATCAGACCCAGAGTCAACAGGTCTTTCAAAAGAACCGACCAGCCAAATGGAAACATGACCCTGTTTAGGTTGAGGAAGACTACAGGTGAGAGAAGTGGACATCATTGGAGATATAGAGTAATAGACTGGCCTGGTGGTGTTTGAGGTCTTTCACCCCTCTGACCTTGCAGTTATAGGCCAACCACTATCTTACCACTGTCAGTCATGTACAACCTGTCGCCTGTGCATTCTTCTTAGTGTGTATGTGTGTGTGTCTATGTATGTGTCTGTATGTGTGTTTGTCTGTGTTCGTTCGTTGCTTGATTTAACGTCTTTTCACTATAAGTATGTGTATGCGTGTCTATGTATGAGTATGTGTGTGTGTGTGTGTGTGTGTGTGTGTGTGTGTGTGTGTGTGTGTGTGTGTGTGTGTTTGTATGTGTGTGTGTATGTATGTGTGCATGTATGTGTGTGTATGTGTGCTTGTGTGTGTTTGTGTGTGTATGTGTGCTTGTGTGTGTGTGTGTTTGTGTATGTGTGTGTATGTATGTGTGCATGTATGTGTGTGTATGTGTGCTTGTGTGTGTCTGTGTGTTTGTGTGTTCATGTGTATGTATGTGTGCATGTATGTCTGTGTGTGTATGTATGTGTGTGTGTATTTGTGTGTGTATGTCTCTGTGCGTGTGTGTGTATGTGCATGTGTGTGTGTGTGTGTGTGTGTGTGTTGTGTGTGTGTGTGTGTGTGTGTGTGTGTGTGTGTGTGTGTGTGTGTGTGTGTGTGTGTGTGTGTGTGTGTGTGTTTCTTGAACTTGAGGGTGTGTGATGAATGTCATTTCCTCATGTCCTGTTTTTATAACAACAACAACAAAAGCCTTTATGCTATGAATTAAGATAGTAACTTTGGTGTTCTCTGCTAGTACTACTTGACTCCATTGCAACCTGACAAAACAAGCGTTATCTTTTCTGTATGGCTGTGCTATCACAAACTTCCCTATGGCTTGAATACACTTACGGATACTGTTTACTGTGTGTACAATATGGATTTCTGACATAGATTACCGGTACATGAGCTTTTATTACACTGTGTTGCTTATACAGATTTTTTTTGTTCTGTTTGCTGGTTTCAGTGTCACTCGAAAGATTGCGCAATATCTGGGTGAGGTGCTGCAGGACACAACTCCTACACGCGATAAGTTGATAGACAACCTCAAGATTCATGATGGTATGGGTTTTTCGATGTTAAGGGTCAAGACTTTTTGTAATAATTTTGTAGGCCTCCTTCGTCCACCCTCTTCCTGCCCCTTCATAAGTGAATGCTCATTTTGTTTTGCATGTGCACATGAGATAAACACATGCATGCACGCCTACACACTCGCACACATACACATATACACACATACACACTCTCTCTTTCACTCACACACACACAATTTGTTTGTCTGTCTGTCTGTCTGTCTGTCTCTCTCTCTCTCTCTCTCTGGGCAAATGGCAAAAGATTGGTTTTATCTTAGCCCTCTTGAGTGTTGCCCCATTGTTTCCAAAGGTGGCATTGGGTACTGGCATGCAAATAAGGATTTTTTTGTGAGTAACATCACTAGCATTTTTCTGTTTTGCATAAAAAGCTCATGAAACTGTTAAGGATGATGTTAAGCTTTATTGATTGGTTAATAAATGAATAATGAAATAAATTGCTGTGGAAATAATCAGTATGCAAAACTTCCGGGGAGATGGAGATTGAAAAGCATGAAATCATGATGAAATCAATAATCACACAAAATATATGCGAAAGCACTATTTTCCGCTACCCTTTCACCAACATGTTAACATGGGAGTGGCAGATAGGTGAACACATCACCCAAACACAGTGTGCGCTTCTGGTTACCTGACAATTTCTGGGTAAATTCTAGGCTGGGGAAGTATCACCGTTAAGTTCATTTTTGTGTGTTAGTGTATGTTGGTTTGAGTGTGTTTGTGTCTGCGTGTGTTGTGTGTGTGTGTGTGTGTGTGTGTGTGTGTGTGTGTGTGTGTGTGTGTGTATATGTGCATGTCTACAATACTGGAATAAGACCTAGGACATGAGGGTGAAAAATTAAAAGTAATTAAAAAAGCAAGCAAAACACATTTTTGAAGAGTTCAGACATACCTTTAATAAACAGGAACAAAGTAAACAGAGTTCATTTAAAGACTTCACTAAAAATCAGCAAGATGTAGACCAAGTGACTGGGTGTGATGTGGTTTCCACTTGGTACTACTTTTTTAGATAAAATAACGAGGCTTCATGGAAAGGATGATACCATCAGTACAGACACCTAAGGTCATGTGTCCAGTAATAAACTTGAACAGAAGAACATAACCATGTCCTGAATATAAACTTATGTATAGGTGGAAACCGTAACCCACGCAACATTGTGGCTTAACAATTTTTCACTGAAAATGGTAGAAATATGATATGGAGGTATCTTGATTTATTTTAGACAACATATTAAAAGCTTTCTTTCTATGACAATGATGAGCATTTGGGCATAGCCATATTTATTTAACTGGGAAATGTTGCGTGCATTACGTGGAATCCAAATGGGAAACCATTCTTGTATTCCATCGAGCAACATCAGAATAAATCACTGTTTTTACATTTAGGTGCTTTTGATGCATTAGATTGTTTTCAACATTGTTAATTTTTGTTTGCAGGACTTATCAATATGCTGTATGCAATGACTTTGCTGGATTTTGAGCAATTTATTCAAATTGACTGGATTTTTTTAATTTGTTGGATTTCAGCGAATATTGAATTCTATTTGTTAGATGTCACACAGTGATACATACAAATGGAAATGGACTAATTCAGTTGATTCATCCTTTAATAATTCATTCTTTGAATTGGTCCATTCTGGGATTGCTGGAAGTCATAAGCAGGGGGGGGGGGGGGGGGGACTAGTTCATCAGTTCATGTTGAGATTCCATTTTTGGTTACATTTTCACAACTTGAGCTGTAAAGTCACTGCATTGATGTAGCTTTTAAACAGTAAAAATATGGTGCCCGCGTTGGTTAATGGTCGGTGGCTGCAGGAGACTCAGGTTGTCATTGGCCACCCAAGCAATGTCATCAACATTTGGAAAGCTGAAGTATCCACTTCTGTCTCGCAGAAATTTCACCAGCGTCTCACCTCCTTCTGACTTCAGAACCTGGAAATCACACACACACAGAGCTCTGAATAAATACTTTGATTATTGTATAATGTGGAAAAGGTGAACTAAAAGTTTCAACATTAAGAAGTGTGACATTGTATTGATCAGATCTTATGCCTATGTACATTTTTAAAACCTACAGCAGGTTATTTTTTTTTTTTTTAACTAACTGTCCTATCGGACAAAATTATGACCATGGTACTGCTTTCAAAACAATGTATCCTTACCAGTCCATTGTAGAATACTGAATAATGACTAGCAACAGTAATACTGATATTAATTTTTGTAATGATAATAGTAAAGATAATAACAAGACAAGGAGTGAGAATGGTTTCTCTGTAGTGCACAAACAAAAAGTATAATCCAATCCGTTGTTTTAACAAGTAATCTTTTAATAGCCACTCAAAAGTAAGGCATAAAAAGCACAATGTAGATCTGTATGCTGAGCCAGTTTCAGGTAAGTCCGATCAAAAATGTGCGTAAGGAGGAAGCACAACTGTCATCTCAATAGATCTGAATCACTTCCACTGTAACCAACGAACTTTTCTTTTGGCAAGATAGTTAATATGGCTTTCCTTCTCCCTTAATTTGCAGTTGGAGTATTCATCTTCAAAGAAAGAATAGATCTAGATCTACAGTTCAGTGGCTGGGGAAGAAGAAACAAAACATGTAAAGACTGTGAAGTGCATACCTTGAAACAAAATCTGCAACAATGTTTCCTCTCTGCAGTAACTCATGTCACAAAGTGCCGACTTTTAAAAGTTCTCTGTAGATTTCAACAGCTGTATGTCTTTAACTGGACCATGTAATTGGAATACCATAATCGTTTGCTTTCTGTCCAAAGACATCAATTTGTTGCGAAACGGAAATTGATAACAATGATTCAGCAAGCGTGCGTTGCCGTGGAATCTAAAACCAGTGGCACTTAAAACTATTCCACGAAATTTCCTTTTTGCTGAGAGCTTTCCTTTCCGAAACACAAACAGTAGGGCTCACAATATTCTTAGTAGTCACAACACACGCAGTAAAGCTTGTATTTACAAAAAGTGTCAACGAAAATGCTCCATATAACGTTTATTCGTTAGGTGCGCTACAAGAGAAACGAGAAATTACCGCTTTCGTTTCTGCAGAATCCCACGACTATGATTCGTTGTACTCGTAACATCATGAATGCATGCTGAGTTTTGCGAAATAGATTCTAAAAGAGACTTGCCTGTACACTGTAAACTTAAGAAAGTTTCCACATTTTCATGCACAGTTGAAATCGTGTTGAAACGTTTGTGCGTTACTACAGAAACAATCGCAAATGCTCAAATTTGGTTCGCATTTAGAGAGAATCAATCATTATTTACTCTTTTACTGAGTTTTATCCAGAAAATCTTATCTATTTTTAATAAACAATAAAAACAAAATTGTATACTTACCTCAGTTTGCTTGCCACACACACACACCAAACTGGCGATGCCTGACACTTGTGGTGACGTCAAGCAGATGTGACGTGCGTTTCAAAGTGTCGGGTGGAGACGAATCAACCAATGTCCAGCTTGTGTTTGAGCATACATGGGCCATGTGCCGCTTGTCACGTACACATTTTCTTTGTTCTCAAACACTTTAGATTCAGAGGATGGGGGCCAAGATAATTGACTTTAATGATGAGCAAGGAGGAAAGGTTGTGTGCGTTACACTTGGAAGCAAAACGTGCCACGCTGTAAGCACCGTCAGAGAAATTTGCATTCAGCTTCATATTTCAACGAACTGAATCATGAGCAGGAAGAACGATCATCAAAGATGCATTTTGGAGTAATTTCGAATCAGTTGAAGCACAACTGTGTTGTGTGGGTAGAACGGAATGCAAGCGTTATCAGTGGAAACTAATGAAACGCACGATCGCCATATTTTTGGATGCACCAAACGCAACTTATTGCATGAAGTTTTGCAATGGCTTATTGTGAGTGGGATTAATGTTTTATTTACTAGCAGGACACACACAATTCATTTGTGTGTTGCTTGTTCTGATTAAATTAACTGTTGTACAAGTTTCAAC
>JAPXFY010000019.1:21816464-21843964 GCA_030674185.1 Monoplex corrugatus
TTGATTTTAGGATTCAGTCACTTGTGGCATGTTTTCAAGGTCTTTAAATTAAATTCCTCAGATGAATTAAGCAGTAAAGAAATCCAAGTTGTGTTGAGCTCTCAGTATACTAACATATACACAGAGTTATCATTCATTAAAATTCATTACCATAGTACTTCCATTCAGAATTTGCTTCAGCACCATCAGAAATCTTATGAACAAAAATAATGATTTTTCTGAAAATCACTACCATTTGAATATGACGAATATTTAGGTATCGATTCTTGTATCTTTTAACATCTTAGATTTGAAAAGTAATGCAACATATCTTAGAAATGGATGAACTTAATTATTATGTTCCATTCCGACTCTGTGAGTACTACATGTTTTTGTCTCTTTTTTTGTTTGTTTGCTCTTTTTTATGTTTTATTTTTCTAATTTATTCTAATTTTTTCCTCATAGAGAGCATATGAGTTCAGTTGGTTAAAGCACCATGCTGATAACACAGGGGTCATGGATTCAACTCTCAGGCGAAACATCATTTTGAACTGGCCCCGTTTGGTCAGTTTGTTGTGAACATGTTGGTAACTCGAAGGTCAAGCGTTTAATCCTCAGTCAGACCGTAGGTCTTGACCCTTTAACTCCCTCACCCTATCCACACTGGCGTCCTGCATTATCATCAGTGACAGCAAAGCAAAAACTTAATACTTTGACTCCTCACTGTATCCACCAGCTTCCTGCAGGAAGCTGGTGGATAGGGTAGGGGAATCAAAGCAGTAAGTTTTTGCTGGTGATGGCTAGAATGTGGGAGTCAAAGGGTTCAGATAATTGCTGGTAGACTTGGGGTAGACTGCATATGGCATTGTCGGAGTGTGATGAATTCTTCTTGATCAAATCGCTTACTGTGTGTGTACTGCATGTTTCAGCAAGTGAGCCAGGCAGAATCAGATCTCAAAATCAAAGCCAACACCTACAACACGCTGAAGAGCAACTTGCAGAGTCTGGAACGCAAAGCCACGTAAGTTGGTGTGGATCCTGTTGTAAGACAGGGAGGACAGCAAAGTCCAGGTTGTGTGAGTGTGTATGTGTGTGTGTGTGTGTGTGTGTGTGTGTGTGTGTGTGTGTGTGTGTGTGTGTGTGTGTGTGTGTGTGTGTGTGTGTGTTGTGTGTGTAAACATGTAAATTTTGCAGAGACGTTGCCTCAGGTGATAAGCATGTGTATATGTGTACATGAGTGTGTATACTCTTTCTCATGTGGGCAGAAATTTATATCACCATTGTCAGTACAAATGCACCCGCCATGACTAACCCAGATGAGCTCAGGGACAAATTCTATGAAGATATGAACTCTGTCATAACAGCTGTTACCCAACATACTGACAAACTCATCATTCTTGGCGATTTCAAGGTGAGAGTTGGCTGTGACAGTGTCTTCTGGGAAGGTGTGATTTGGAAGCATGAGATTAGTAACTGCAACAGCAATGGTCTTCTGCACCTCCATACTTGTACACAACATGAACTTCTGACCACAGACACCATCTTCCTCCTCCCTACCTGTATCAGGATGTCATGGTTGCACCCTCACTGTAAGCACTGACATCTCATAGATATGTCATTGTGAAGAGTGAGAAAGAAGGACAGGCAGGATGTTTGAGTCGTGAAACCATGTTTGGCACGGAGTGCTGGACTGACTACCATCTCATTGTCTCTGAGCTCAGTCTGCAAGATCTGCCAACATGTTTGGCACCGAGTGCTGGACTGACTACCATCTCATTGTCTCTGAGCTCAGTCTGCAAGATCTGCCAACATGTTTGGCACGGAGTGCTGGTCTGACTACCATCTCATTGTCTCTGACCTCAGTCTGCAAGATCTGCCAACATGTTTGGCACCGAGTGCTGGACTGACCACCATCTCATTGTCTCTGACCTCAGTCTGCAAGATCTGCCAACATGTTCCGCACGGAGTGCTGGACTGATTACCATCGCATTGTCTCTGACCTCAGTCTGCAAGATCTGCCAACATGTTCCGCACGGAGTGTTGGACTGACCACCATCGCATTGTCTCTGACCTCAGTCTGCAAGATCTGCCAACATGTTTGGCACGGAGTGCTGGACTGACTACCATCGCATTGTCTCTGAGCTCAGTCTGCAAGATCTGCCAACATGTTTGGCACGGAGTGCTGGACTGACTACCATCTCATTGTCTCTGAGCTCAGTCTGCAAGATCTGCCAACATGTTCCGCACGGAGTGCTTGACTGACTACCATCTCATTGTCTCTGAGCTCAGTCTGCAAGATCTGCCAACATGTTCCGCACGGAGTGCTTGACTGACCACCATCTCATTGTCTCTGACCTCAGTCTGCAAGATCTGCCAACATGTTTGGCACGGAGTGCTGGACTGACTACCATCTCATTGTCTCTGAGCTCAGTCTGCAAGATCTGCCAACATGTTCCGCACGGAGTGCTGGACTGACTACCATCTCATTGTCTCTGAGCTCAGTCTGCAAGATCTGCCAACATGTTTGTCACCGAGTGTTGGACTGACCACCATCTCATTGTCTCTGACCTCAGTCTGCAAGATCTGCCTAACAGATGTCCACAAATGCTTTAACATGAACAAGCTGAAGATGATCAGCGTGAAATAGTCTTTTGCTGACATCTTGGAAGAATGCCTAGTGCCCGCAACGCTGGATGGCCAGGATGTAGAAGCAGTGTTGGCTGCTCTTCCTGAGACAGTGTATAACACAGCATGGAGTGCTTAGGATCTTCTGCCAGAAAGCACAAAGATGGTTTGATGAGAAGTGCTCTGAAATCAAACAGTTAATGGAGGACAACTGTCGTGCCTATGGAGCTCACCTTCATGACCCAAAATCAATAGCACTTAGCAACATCCTCAGCAATATCAAACTAACTCCAGGTCTGTGCTTCCAGGGAGGTCAGAAGAAGCGCTTCAGAGATATTCTGAAGGCGTCTTTGAAGGTCTTCAACATCGGCCCTGCTACATGGGAAGAGAAAGCTCTGGACAGTGGAAAGTTGTGATCAGCTAAGGAACATAGGCAAGCCAGGAAGAACAGAGTCAGCAGCCCACCATCTGTGTCTGCCTTTCCCTGTCCGCACTGCCAAGACTTGTCTGGGTGCGGATTGGACTGACAAGTCATCTCCGTATCCACATCACCCGACCACCCCAGTCCCCAGATGACTAGATGGTCTTTGTCGATCCAATGGATGAACAGTAATAATAAAAAAATATCTGTGTGTGTGTGTGTGTGTGTGTGTGTGTGTGTGTGTGTGTGTGTGTGTGTGTGTGTGTGTGTGTGTGTGTGTGTGTGTGTGTGTGTGTGTGTGTGTTTTCAACTGTATGTTGGTATATCGTCATGTTGTACTTCACATGCAACCAAAGTTTGTGATGTTTTTGTCCACAGGGGAAGTTTGTTGACACGGAACTTGGTAGATCTGGTGAAGAAAGAGGACTTTGTGCTGGGCTCAGAGTACCTGACCACTCTGCTGGTGGTGGTTCCCAGGTGAGACAAGTGAAACTGTTGTCGAACAAATGTGATACAGTATGGGGAAAAAGGCTGAAAATGCAGCTAGCCAGTCATAGCTACAACCAAAAATAGCCCAAAATGGTCACATTTATCACAATGAAGATATTTCCATATTTTGAATTTCCCAAAATTCATGGCTGAAAACAGCCTAAAATCAGTTAAGATTTTTGGTGTGTCTTCTGTAGCTTGGAAGTTGCATCAGTAACTTGTAGTGATGAATTCATAATATCATTGTGTCGTTTTGTTTCTTGTGTGACCATATTGTGTTTAATAAAATAATAATAATAATAATAATAATAATAATAATAATAATAATAATAATATAATAATAATAGTAATAATAATAATAATAATAATAATAATAATAATAATAATAATGATGATGATAATCATAAATAATAATAAATATGATGAAGAGGTACATACCTGACAGCAAGCACATGAGCCCTCTGCACTTTACAGAAAGATAGGGTGTGTGTGTGTGTGTGTGTGTGTGTGTGTGTGTGTGTGTGTGTGTGTGTGTGTGTGCTTGAATGCGTGTGTGTGTGTGTGTGTGTGTGTGTGTGTGTGTGTGTGTGTGTGTGTGTGTGTGTGTGTGCTTGAATGCATGTGTTTGCATTTTTTTCTTTTGCAGGGGAGGTAGTGCTGACTGGTTCAACAAATATGAAATGCTGACTGACATGGTTGTCCCTAGGTCATCAAGGTATTGAAGTTTGAAAATCAACAGTGGCTAGAATTTTCTTGATTTTCTTTTAAAATTTGAAGCTTAATATGGTGTATGCATTTTACCCTCTGTGAACCCATTGATGGGTGAGCATCTTCCATTCAGCTGTATTGTATTGAATGTGGATTAAGACTGTCATTCTGTGTTTGTCAGGGACAGTGAAAGTTCTCCATGTCTGGGGCATTGAAAGGCCTCTTACCACAAATTACCATTGCAATTTTTGCCAGGCTAGAGGTGGACTGTCATTTCTGTAACGTGTCTTAACCCTTTGACTCCCTCAGGCTATCTCCCTCAGGATATCTGCTAGTATCCTGCTTTATTAACTATGACAGCAAAGCAAAAATTTAACTTTTTGACTCCCTCACCCTTAAAGGGTTAAATTTTTTCTGGTGTGGTGGATAGGATGTGGGGGTCAAAGGATTAATGTTAAGTGTTGTAATGCTCAGTGTGGAGTGTTGATTTCACATTGATCAGTGTGGAGTGTTAATAATTTCACATTGATCATTTTCACAAGCATTTCTTGCCTAGAGGTTTATGGATGCAGTGGACATGTACACACTGTAATGATATGATATAAAGAAGTGATGTTAACCCCTTCTGTGTGACAGTATTGTAGCGTTTTGGTATTGCTGTGTGCCAGGGCAATTTTGCCTTTTTTGGTACGTTGCTGATCTGTTTACTGCTGATTTGGTTGTTGAAGTATCCCTTAGATTCTTGGCGTATTTTTGTCTTGTGCCCTTGGCTGTGATGTGACACCATAATAAGTTATTTTATCAGCAGCATCAGAATCATTTTGCTCAGTGTCATTTTCAGTTTCACTTTCACCAGGTTTAAAGTTCAGGTCATCATCATTATTCACAAGTTCTGACAGAAGAAGATAGTGTTCACTGTTGTCGATCTGTCCTTCATAAGAATTGTTGTTATTTAGTCCTCCAAAGTCTTCATCAACTCTGTCTGGGTTACTTAGAACTTTTTTCTAAAACTTCCAGAACACTGTAGGGCTTGAAAGTAGGCTTGCTTGTTGAAGTTTGATGCTGGTCCGCCATCTTGAACATGACTACTGGTCTCCAACATTTTCCAAAACTTTACTTGTAGTAGTAGTTCTTCAAACAATGAAAGGGATGGAAGTGTGCTGCGACATCCCCACAGAGGGTGCACCAGTTTACATTATTCTCTCTCTTTTAGTTTTCTGAAAATTAACTGATGAAAATACCATATGTTAGACATGGTTACAGGTGTATGAATACCTGAAAATGACCTGTGATCCCCATGGTGTAAGCGGTCAGGGGGTTAAATTCATACTGTTTTCAGTGACACATCATCATCATCATCATTATCAGGTGCCTTGCCGCATGGCATTGGTGATTATGGACTTCCATCTGTCTCTATCACTTGTTGCCTCAAGCATCTCTTCCACCCTCCTTGTCCCCAGCCACTCTGCAAGTCCGTCTAGTATCTTCTCCCAGGGTCTACCAGGCAATCCAAATGTCCGCGAATTTGCAGATATCCACAAAAGGGAAGTATTTGCATGTTTTGTTCATTGTTAACAATGCTTGTGCCCTTTTTTTCTTTTATTTATCTTTCACCAGAGGGGGTTAACTTTCCATTTACTAGACTAAAATGCTTCAGCTTCCGGGGGCAACGCCCCAGACCCCCACCAGGGGCTCTACTCCCCGCATAATTTTTTCCTTGAAACACATTGTTGCCTGAATGGATTGCCTGGTCTACCCGGTGCTCTCTTTCCCTCCAGCTTTCCCGTTGTGACCAGATGCTCCAATTCCCCTTTCCTCATAAGATGGCTTATAAATGTTGCCTGTCTTTTCCTAATCTTCCTTGTGAATGATCTACTTGTGTCTGCCTCCATCAAGACTGTCACATTTGTTTTCTTTGCTGTCCATGGAACTCTCAACATTCTTCTTAGAAACCACATCTCGGCTGCCTCAATCTTGTTCTGGCTTTGCTTGTTGACTGAGAGTTCCATGGACAGCAAAGAAAACAAACAAGACAGTCTTGATGGAGGCAGACGCAAGAAGATCATTGATAAGGAAGATTAGGAAAAGACAGGCAACATTTATAGGCCATTTTATGAGGAAAGGGGAATTGGAGCACCTGGTCACAACAGGAAAGCTGGAATGGAAAGAGAGCACTGGGTACACCCAGGGAAAAAAAATGTATGGACTTGCAGAGTGGCTGAAGACAGAGAGGGTGGAAGATGTGCTTGCAGCAACAAGGGATAGAAACAGATGGAAGGCCATGATCGCCAACGCCATGCGGCAAGGCACTTGATGATGATGATGGTATCACAGTGGAATTTTTGTGTTTGTGTGAAATGCAAGGCCACTATCTATAGGAGAGCATGTGACCATAGTGTGGCGCCATCCATTTTTTTTTTTTTTTCCTGTATGTCTGTATTCCTGTTTACCTATAGAAAGGCATTTTCCTACGGATTGTGCACAAAGTGTATTCTGCTTATGAGAGCTTGGTGTATCATGTCATCTCAAGATTGTTACTAGTATTTTTGTTTAAAACCCAGCTGACTACATAGAGCCATATCAGGGCTGTCTGAAAGACTAGTGCACAGACCACCACCTAGATCTAATAGTGAGGGGGTATAATGTTTGGGGGATTAGCAGGGGATAAAATTACTTGTCTGATGGGTCCAGTCTGGAGTTTTTGCATCCTGGGGGTGGCTGGCTCTATTCACCATGTCTTAGGCTCCGGCAGGTGCTACTTTTTTGACGTTACCGTAAATAAGTTCTGCCTCCCCTTTTTCACCCATAAACAGTGTTTACTCCACTTGTCACGTGTGTTTGATAGAGAGTAGACTCAAGGTATAATGTATTGATTTCAGTGTCAACCAGCAGCATGAAAAGTCGTCTGTTTGCTGGGCCCACCTTAATGTTCCAATCATTCTGATGGTGTCAGCTTGATGGTTCACAGGTTCTTTTCTCCAACCTTACCTGTTTCAAGACTTGCCAGTGCGTAGGGTTTTGTGCAGACTCGAGGAGTTTGCCAGATGGTTACTGGCAGATCTAGGTGTAATGAATATGGAATTATCTAGTGCGATGAATCGCCCTTAAACCAACTCCAGAATCTGAGTTCCTCCACATGGATGTATCGTGTATGTGTGTCTTGCAGAGTTCTTCATGAAGACCAGGAGGCTTTGCTGGTCAATGTGACTCTGTTCCAACGAGTGGCCGATTCCTTCAAACACAAGTGTCGAGAGAACAAGTAAGATTGATTTACTTGTATAACAGTACACAGTGGTACATATAAGTAAGATTGACTTACTTGTGTAACAGTACATAGTAGTACATGTAGGCTTGAGGCAACAGTACAGTTTGTTGATGTGGTTGTAGCGATAAGGAAAAGCCATTCCTAGAAGTTTGTCTTTGTTGTAACAATACTTACTTGAGACAAACTTGAGCTCCCTTTTGATTTAGGGCAGCAGTAATGTTTAGTATTTTAGCAGCATGGAATAATTTTGTTCAGGTGATATAGTGATAGAGTTCGATATAGTGCTGACATAGTTTGACTGGAAAAGCCAACATTTTATTTAGGTTCTTCAGAATTCAAATGTGGCTCGAAAATTCTGCTTCTTGTGTATAACATTAGTTTAAAAGTATATGACTTAACCATATCTTACAAGTTCATTAGCTCTGCTGATGTAGAGACCATACTAACTGCAAACTATTTGACTGGGTGGTTGAGAAATCGGTGAAAACAGTGGATAGATGAAAGCCCTAGCTTGTAACAGATTAAAGCCCTTTTAGCTTTGTAGATTGTAACAGATTAAAGCCCTTTTAGCTTGTAACAGATTAAAGCCTTTTAGCTTGTAACAGATTAAAGCCTTTTTGGCTTGTAACAGATTAAAACCTTTTAGCTTGTAACAGATGAAAGCCTTTTTAGCTTTTCTAGATTGATTGTAACAGATGAAAGCCCTTTTAGCTTTTTTTTTAGCTTGTAACAGATTAAAGCCCTTTTAGGTTTTTTAGTTTGTAACAGATTAAAGCCTTTTTAGCATTTTTAGCTTGTAACAGATTAAAGCCCTTTTAGCTTGTAACAGATTAAAGCCTTTTAGCTTATAACAGATTAAAGCCCTTTTAGCTTGTAGCAGATTAAAGCCTTTTAGCTTGTAACAGATTGAAGTCTTTTTAGCTTGTAACAGATTAAAGCCTCTTAGCTTGTTACAGATTAAAGCCCTTTTAGCTTGTAACAGATTAAAGCCTTTTTAGCTTGTAACAGATTAAGCCTTTTAGCTCGTAACAGATGAAAGCCCTTTTAGCTTTTTTAGCTTGTAACAGATTAAAGCCCTTTTAGCTTTTTTAAAGCTTGTAACATATTAAAGCCTTTTTTTTTTAGCATTTTAGATTGTGACAGATTATAGCCTTTTTAGCTTGTAACAGATGAAAGCCTTTTAACTTGTAACAGATTCCAAGTCTTTAGATTTGTAATTGCACAGGTTTGTTGTCCGGGATTTGAATATGACGAGGCCAAGATCTTGGCTGAGAAGAAGGAAGCAGAAGATGCAGACACCAAGAAGAAGAAACAGTTTGTGAGTGTTGTCTGTTCTGAGGAGGAACTTTACAGGAATGTGTGAAAATCTTTCCGGTGTAAAGAAGCAGGTCACAGCATGCATAATGTAGCTAATACGGTCTACCTTAACCTTAACACAAAAGATTATGACCATAATCTTGCACAGACATAAACGTGCATGCACATATGCTCGTTCACACACACATACTAACACATGCAACCATACAAGCACATGTACACAACTCACATCACTTGTACGCACGCATGCACGCAGGCACACGCACACATGCACACACACACACACACACACACACACACACACACACACACACACACACACACACCACACACACACACACACACACACACACACACACACACACACATGCACACACACACATATGCACACACACTCACACTCACACACACACACACACACACACACACACACACACACACATATGCACACACACTCACACCACACACACACACACACACACACACACACACACATCACACATACACCACACACACACACACACACACACCACACACACACACACACACACACATATGCACACACACTCTCTCTCACACACACACACACGCACACACACATCCCGCCTGCTGTCTGGCTAGTCTGGCAAATTTTGTCCTACAAAAAATTAAAACATCTGATAAATATTAATCAAAGGACGTAACTCTTGAGAATTATCTCCCATGTTGTACTTCTCAAATCTAACACAGTTTGCGCTACCCATTCAGCCAGCATAGAAGCAGATACAAAGTACAAAAACAGTAAGCGCAGAACACTCCTCTGATAAAGTTTGCACATCCATGAAATCAGGGGGTTGTGGTGTATGTTTCATACCCTGAATGATATTTCAGGGGCTTTTCATATTCCTTATAAAATATTTTCAGGGATTTTTATACACCTGTTTGTATCTTCTATGAGCTCTGTGATAGAGAAGCATGGTATGTGATAAGCATGTCTTGTCTTCTGTGAAAACTGATAAAGAATCATGGAATGTGATAGGTATGTCTTGTCTTCTGTAAATCATGCTATAGAAAACTGGTATATGATCAGGCAGTTTTTGTTGCTTATTAGAACTGAAATGTATAGAGAAGTGTGGTACATCGTCTGTATTTTTGACAGTGGTGATTCTTTCTTCCTACCATTTCCATCTCCTCTTCACTCAGATATGAAAATGGGGTTTGCAGTTTCACTGTGACACTGCACACAATTTCAGGCATGAAAAGTGCCATTTACTGACTTGGACAGAAGGTTGGCACTGATTGGGCAAAAAGAAAACACGCACACAAAACCCCCCCCCCCATGAAAATTGACCGCCTGCATTCAAGCAAACAGAAATCAGAAAAATATGAAAATAGAATCAGAGTGCTTTTTTTTTTTTTTTTTTACTATAATGAGACAGGACAGGCACAGGCACAGGCACAGGCACAGGCACAGGCACACATTTTTGGCCAGCTGGCCTATGCCAAGTGTAAATGTCAGACAACAAAGAACAAATATCAGACAACAAATACAGAAAATAGGGGAAAAACAGCAAAACTTTCCTGTTGTTTTGGGCAGTAGGAGAAAATCACCAAATCATTTCTCCTACTTGATGAAACATGGTCAGCAAATTAACAGGAGAGAATCTTTAACCCTTTGACTCCTTCACTTTATCCACTAGCACCCTGCATTGTCAGCCATGCTAGCAAAGCAAAAACTGAACCCTCTGACTCCGTCACACTATCCACTGGTTTCCTGCAGGAAGCTGGTAGATAGAGTGAGGGAGTCAAAGGGTTCAGTTTTTGCAGCTGGTGGTCAGGGTGCAGGAATGAAAAGAGTTGATGTCATCAGACCCTTCTTAGCAAATTTTGTATGTGTTATACATTTTGTTTGTCAGTCTGTTTTCACACCCTTTATGCAGAAAGTTTGTTATGTGATTTTTGAGTTTCCCTGCTTGTATGTGATGTGCAGCCCTGTATTATGTTCGGTTTCAGCCACCACTGGTGAGATGGTTGAAGGTGAACTTTGGTGAATGTTTCATCGCATGGATGCATGTCAAAGCTCTGCGTGTCTTTGTGGAGTCTGTTCTCAGGTAGGCCTCTCTTTATCATGAAAACTACATTATCTTGGACCTCCTGCTGCAAGTTCTCACACACGGTTATTGGAACTTGAAGACTGATGTTGTTTTTAAAGTGGTGATAATTTTTAACCCTTTGACTCCTCACCCTATCCACTAGCATCCTGCATTGTCATAAATGATAGCAAAACAAAAACTTAACCCGGTGACTCCCTCACCCTATCCACCAGCTTCCTGCAAGAAGCTGGTGGATAGGGTGAGGGTGTCAAAGGGTTAAGTTTTTTAAAGTTTTTGCAGCTGGTGGATAGGGTGTGTGAGTCAAGGGGTTAATCATTGACCTAGGCCAGCAACATGTGACATCCCTGATATGACCCTTTGTGGTTGTTGGGGCTATAAATATTACAGATTGAACACATATTGAATGAAGATTGTCAGTTTGCACATTTCTCAGGGGTAAAATTATGTATTGACACAGTTATTGACTGATTGAGTGAGTGAGTGAGTGAGTAAGTGATTAATTTGTTTGTTTGTCTGATGGACGCAAAACCAAGTGATTAAGACAGCAGATTTCCAGTTGGAAGGTCTTAGTTTAAACCCTATATGGGTAGCAACTGATAGGTAAGTGGTAGATTTTTTAGGTAGCAACTGATAGGTAAGTGATAGATTTTTTCATCACTTATGTCATGCCTGCTAGTTTCTGAATCTCTTCCTGTGTATGTGCATGCAGAATACACAAATTAATGAAGGAACAAATGAAAATATCTTATTTAACATTGGCCATAGGCTTATAGTTGAAACACTGGTGGGGTGGGGAACTGAGTTAGTGTTGGGTTTGTACAGTCATTACAGTATCAACAATGCATGTAGGGATATAGACATCACACACATAAGCTGATGCTGCCTTTAATGGATATTTTTTCCTCAATAAAATTAGATTTGTAGAACATGTAGGCAGTTAGTCGATTTTATCAGATATTCTGTTTTTCAGTCTGCATGAAATAGAAATGAAATTCATAAGTACAGTTTTCATTTCTGAAATTCACAAGGTACAGCGTTCATTTCATGCTTGAAGAACGCTAGACAGAGATAGATGCACTTAATTGTTAGGAATGTTTTTTTCCCTAAGGTTTCTGTGCATTGGGCAATTGAATCAAAAAGTGCTGTTTATTTTCAAGTATATTTTTACACAATGTGTCCATTGTGTTCTTTCTTGATCATTCTCATTAATCTTCGGAGATTATTATTCATTGGAAGTATTAAAAGCTGGTCTATGTCATTGCTTCTCTGAAACAGTATATCTCGAGTATTATATAATTTTTTTTCAAAAATAGTTCTAAAAGATCTACATCAAGCAAAAAAAAACCAACCAAACAAAAAAAAAAGTCCAGCAAGGTCTTGTAAGCCATGTCAGAGTTCATTAGCTTATGAAGACTGAGTATGCAGACTGTGCGGCAACCTAATACCTGCACAGTCTGGGCCAAGCAACTTGCGTGCATGCATCTGAGGAAAAAACATAGCGTGGAATAAGAAAACAAAAGATTTATTTATTTATCAGTGTCTTTTTTCTGCCTGTAGGTACGGTCTGCCAGTGAACTTTCAAGCCATGATCCTGGTGCCCAATCGGCGGTCCCAGAAACGACTGCGTGAAGTGTTGAAACAGTTGTACCAACACCTGGACAACTCTGCGCTCATGGGCAAAGAATCAGAGGTCAGTAGGCTGGCTAGTGCCTGATGAATCAGGTACTGCAATGTCCTCCTTCAGCACACCTGTTCATGAATGGACAGCTGCTACATGTAGACACATTCACTTGGATGCTTTCAGAGGTCTGTCACGAGGGGACACTTTCTGTCATTGTATATTGAGATAATTTTGGCACACCCATTACTTTCTGTCATATATTGAGATAATTTTGGCACACCCATTACTTGCTGTCATTGTATATTGAGATAATTTTGGCACAATTTGGCACCCATTACTTGCTGTCTGTATATTGAGATAATTTTGTCACACCCATTACTTGCTGTCATTGTATATTGAGATAATTTTGGCACACCCATTACTTGCTGTCATTGTATATTGAGATAATTTTGGCACACCCATTACTTGCTGTCATTGTATATTGAGATAATTTTGGCACACCCATTACTTGCTGTCATTGTATATTGAGATAATTTTGGCACACCCATTACTTGCTGTCATTGTATATTGAGATAATTTTGGCACACCCATTACTTGCTGTTATTGTATATTGAGATAATTTTGGCACACCCATTACTTTCTGTCATTGTCTATTGAGATAATTTTGGCACTTCCATTACTTTTATTAGTTGGGGGCTGTACGTCTGTGGTGAGTTGAATCAGAACAGGCACTGTTGAACTCCTCTGAAGTAGCATAAAATCAGCTCTCTGAGAAAGTATGTGAACAGCACTATCTTAGGAACTTCTCACAATATTTCAGATCTCTTTTTAATGTGACAGTCATTGCCTTTGTTACTCCTTTTTTGACTAAGACTTCAGAAAGGCAAGAAGGCCAATTGACCTTCAAGGGGAAATGAATCTCTCTCTTAACATTTGCTGGACGAATGCCCTGCTCTTCATGATTTTCAACTGCCGTGGGATCTTTTAACATGCGCAGCCAGAAGGCATCAGGTCAGACTTGTTTTTTTGTCCTCATCCAAAGAACTAGGCATGTTCAGTTCTATTTTCTGGTCAAATTGAGGAGAAAAGTTGAGGCCTCAAGGGGAAACGAACTGTGGAACGTCGAGTTTAGTTATAGGCAGGCGAACGTCCGAGCCATCCTGCCACCTTTCTGGGTCTCATTGTGGTACAGCCAGTTAGCGTCTCTCCCTTCTAGTAAGTTCCCTGTTGCCTTCACCCTCTTCGTTTCCTTGCCCAGCTTTTGACTTGCGCAGATGCCTCAGGTCATTCTGTCTGGCTGCCTCTGTTGTCCACACCTGTTGATTAGTAGATCTACGTCTGTTGGTCAGTTGGTCAGTCCTTATTTTTCCTTCTACTGGCTTTCTTCCCTTTGATTGTGAGCAGTATGAACGGTGATTACGAAAATTTGTGAATCAAATCAGAATATTTGAATTGTGATTGCAAACAGTACTTCGTGACCACTTTCCCATGGACGCCATGTCAGTATAGTAAAAACTGGGCCAATAACGAATTGATCTACCATCTTGATTTCCCCCTGAATGACTCATTCTTCTAATTATCTGTTGACTAGTCTCCATTTTATTCCATTTATATTTACTGCCAGTACATGAACTTTGTATAAAAGGACAACAACTGATTCCTAGTCATAGCCGTATGCTGATGTAGGCCTCTCTGTCATACACGTGGAATTTTTTGTTTAATCCTTTGTTTAAACTGCGCTAACAGCTTAAGGGAAGTAACTACATAAAATTTGAACTTCTTTTAGCCTGGGTAAGTGCATTATACTATTTCCCTTGGTCTGTGGTTTGTGTGTGAGCATTCTGAATGGCATTATGTAATGTACATTTATTGGCCCATATAGTGCTGTATGGCTGTGTAATGTATAGTTGTTGGTCCAGAGTATTGTCCGTATAGTGCCACAGCACATGGTTCTGTACAGAATACAGTTGTTGACATGAAACAGTATCTTTCTAACAGTGTGCAACTTGCAGTAGAAGCACTATGGGTGTAAGTGTGTAAATGTGAATGATACACATTTTGACTATTTTGTCAGCATTTACATTCTGTTGTCCAGAGCCAAGTGGTGGACATTCCAGGCATGAACATGGGCTCTGCGGAGTACTACCCCTACATCTACTATCGCATCAATCTGGACTTGCTGGAGCAGCAGCGTCTGTGAGGGACGTGCGTCTTCTGGTGAACCGTTTGCTGATGGGTGTGTGACTGTTTTAAATGTAGTGTGTGTGACTGGTGCAAATATGTTGTATGTGACTGTTGTTAATGTATGTGACTGTTGTTAATTGTAAAGTGACTGTTGTAAATATATGTGACTGGTACAAATATGTTATATGTGACTGTTGTTAATGAATGTGACTGTTGTAAATGGTGTGACTGGCGTAAATATTCGTGACTGATGTAAATCTGTTGTTGTATGTAACTGATGTAAATCTGTTATATGTGACTGTTGTAAATATGTAACGTGACTGGTGTAAATATATGTGACTGTTGTAAATATGTTAATGTGACTGTTGAAATATGTTACATGGGACTGTTGTAAATTGGGAGACATCTAAGAGTTAATGTCTTTCAGGTAACCTGTCTGCTAATGGTGGAAGGATAGGGTGTGGATGTTTATATATTACTGATTCATAGTGTTTTATATATGACAGGTGTCATAGTGTTTTATGTGACTAGGTGTTATGGTGTTCATATGTGACTGGTGTTACGGTGTTTATGTGGACTGGTGTCATGGTGTTTGATTTATGTCATGGTGTTTTTATGTGACTGGTGTTATGGTGTTTGATTTATGCTATGGTGTTATGGGGTACTAGTGTCATGGTGTTTATGTCATGGTGTTCATGTGTGACTTGTGTCGTAGTGTTTGATTTATGTCATGGTGTTTAATGTGACTGGTGTCATGGTGTTTGATTTATGTCATGGTGTTTTATGTGACTGGTGTTATGGTGTTTGATTTATGTCATGGTGTTTTATATGACTGGTGTCATGGTGTTTCATGTGACTGGTGTCATGGTGTTTCGTGTGACAGGTGTCATGGTGTTTGATTTATGTTATGGTGTTTTATGTGACTGGTGTTTGATTTATGTCATGGTGTTTTTATGTGACAGTGTTATGGTGTTTGTTATGGTGTTTTATGTGCTGGTGTTATGTGTTTGATTTATTATGGTGTTTTATGGACTGCGTGTTATGGTTTGTTATGGTGTTTCATGTGACTGGTGCCATGGTGTTTGATTTATGTTATGGTGTTTTATGTGACTGGTGTTATGGTGTTTGATTTATGTCATGGTGTTTTATGTAACTGGTGTTATGGTGTTTGATTTATGTCATGTTTTATGTGACTGGTATTTGATTTATGTCATGGTGTTTTATGTGACTGGTGTTATGGTGTTATGGGTGTTCATATGTGACTGTGTCATGGTGTTTACATGTGACTGGTGTCATGGTGTTTTATATAGGTAAACAACATAGAGATCAAAACAAACCAAAGAAAAAACCCAAAATCCAACCAACCAAATAATAAACATGGTGTGTATGTTTTATGACAGAGGAGTGAGTATGCCTGAAGAATAAACGCTTAAAACTTGATGCAAACCTGTCATTTGGCGGACTTGGCTTATGAGACTGCCAGTCAGTTCCCATTACAAAATTAGGATCATTCTTATTTTCCACTTATTCAGACTCAGTGTATATTACATATAATCAGACCTTTCAGTGGATCTTGACAACTCAAGCTGTTAGACAGGGTGACCACATTCCACTATGTTGTTATACAGTCTGTATCTTTGGTGGGCATGCATGCTTGGTGCCTTCATGTTTCCGTGAGCCAGCCGCTAACATGACTTACAGGATCAGTAAAATGCATGTTGGATATTCTGCCTGCATATATACATGAAATGCATTAGGCTGTGGCAGGTCAGCACACAAGATAACCAGGGAGATGGGAAAAAATTTCCATTCTTTACCCACCAAGTGGAGGTGTCTAGGCAGATTAGACCAGGAAAATCCTTGGAAGGCAGGAGCTGTTATGTTGGCACCAGTCCAGCCCCTTCATGAAATGATAGTGAGGTCAGGAATGGAAGGATGAATCAGTATAAGAATTTTGATGATATTGGTGAATTTAAGTGGGTAATGTCATTAAAGCAGCTGGGAAGGCTGGTGGCATTTTCAGCCATTGCTTCTTTCAAGACTGTTCTGATGATCTGCTTAATCGTATTTGATTATGGTCTACCTTGATCATTTACCCATTCCTCTTCCATTCTCTTCATTATCCATACAATGTGTCTGTATGTGTGTGTGTGTGTGGCGTGCACGTGCGCGAACAGAACACATTTATTTGTTATTGGAACCCAAAATGGGGCTAAAAGACAGTTATCTGGTAATAAGCTGTCATAATAATGAATGATTTCCTGTGTGATTGTGTGTATATGTTTACCTGCGTTTACTTGCCTATGTGTTGTGCATGTATGTGTGCACCTGTATATGTATGTGTGAACATGTGTGTGTATGTATGTGTGTAGATCACACGTTTGTGAAAACATGGTATGCGTATGTGTTTATGTGTGTTGATTTTATCCACTCTAGAGTAGAGATGTGTCTTTGCATGTATATGTTGTATTTATACAGCACATTTGGGTCTGGTATCATCAGAGGTGTGCAGTCTAAATGTTTAATCATTACTGAGAGGAGACAGAAAAGTTACAAGACTTGACATGACATTTCCAGAACTTGCGAATAATAGAAAATGCCGCACAGTAATTAAACCAAAGCCTTGACTTGATGATGACGATGATTGTTGTTGTTTTTGCTTTGTTTACAAGTTTATTTATGCATTTGTCTATCATCGTCATCATTATTATGTGTGTCGTGGTTGTGTGTGTATGTGTCTGTGTCTGTACATCATAGTGAGAGAAACATCTTTGTGGGAAGTGACAAGAAGTACATCTGAAAATACACCAGGAACCGAGCCAAACTATGGACACCGTCGATCATTCAAACAAAATCCATGAACTGCTGTTTTAGTCTGATTCAGACTTGCCTTATGCCAGAACCTTGAGGGAATATTTATCAGTGCTTGTTGCTGCTATGTTTTTATCACTTGCCTACACACAACAACACTAGGTACTGCTAACAGTCAGTGAATGGTGCCATGATGAGCCTGACTGAAACCTGTTCTGTCCAAGTTTTGGAGTTTTTGTGTACTTATGCTTGTATGTAGTACATGTTCTGGTAATATTTTTTTAGTTTTTGTTACCGTGTACTTATAATTGGATGTGGTGTGTATTCAGTTAAAATTTTGGAAGTTTTCATGGCAGTGTACTTATGATTGATACTAATGACGATAATGTATATTTTTGGTGCACCTTATGGTTTTCTAGGGTCTTACAATTCTACAATTTTATGTATTTATTTATATAACTGAAATATATATATAGCAGACATTCATTAATTTAACTCATTAACATCAAGCACATGCTCTCATTCTAAGGATTTTGAAAAGATGAATATTAGAAGATGAAAAAAGAGTAGGGGAAGGAGAACAGGCACGGAGCAATTCAGAAATAGAAGATGGAGCACCACCAGAGACAACATTATAACACATACAAGCAGCCTTGTATCTAATACACTGTTGAATAGGAAGCCAGTGGAGCATACAAGGCAGGGATGTTAAAACTCTCATAGCAAGAAGCTCTAGGGAAAGGCAGGGATGTTAAAACTCTCATGGCGAGAAGCTCTAGGGATAAGGCAGGGATGTTAAATTCTCATAGCGAGAAGCTTTAGGGACAAGTCTTGCAGCAATTTTTTTTAACTGTCTGTAGAAGATGAATAACAGACAGAGGAGCACCAATGCAAAAACTGTCACAGTCATCTAGAGAAGAAATTACACAACAGGTTATGAGAGTTTTTGGCTGCGGAATCAGTGAGAAGATTGTGAATAAAGCTGATGATTTAAGTTTCAAAATAACAAAAGCCTCTTGACATACTTTGTTATGCATTTTCGTATGGAAGGTTAGAATCAAAAATGAATCCTAGATTTCTTATAGAATCAGATAAGGAGGTATCACGTGCATTGAGGAAGACTGAAATTGGAAGAGGTAAAACTTCGTTTAAGTGTGAAAATAAGGAGCCTCACTGACTGTTATCATCTTTGAGCTTAAGTTAGTTGCTAGTCATTCAGTTTTCAATGTCACTTGTGCATAATTTGAGCATGGAAATAATTTCATTCAGTTCCACTGGAGATGCTGATTTCACTAGTTGAGTGTCCGTAACAGGTTTATGTTGGTGCCAGTACATGTTCTTTTCATAGTTTGGAGTGTTTGTTACGCAGTATTTATTACTGCATGTGGTGTGGGTACAAGTTCTCTTAAAATTTGGAGTCTTTTTTACAGTGTATTTATGACTTATGTGGCATGTGCTCTGTTCATAGTTTGGAGTGTTTGTTACAGTGTATTTATGACTGATGTGGTGTGTGTTCAATTAAATTTATGGAAGTTACTGTGTGTACTTATGATTGCATTGCATGTGATTTGTGTACGTCTGCATGTTTCATAGTATGATTGTATTAATGAGACAAGAGTGTGTGTTTTTTTTATAAGATTGAATAGATGAGGAATAATCAGAGAATATTGGAATGCATTTTTTAATGTGCAATAAAACATTTGAAAATGGTGTTGTGTGTCACTGTCTTTGTCCGACAGATAGTCACACAATGCATGTTTAAAATGCAATTCAGAAGAGAGGGAGGGGGAGTGTCTGTATGGGTGATTTGTGTGTGTGTGTGTGTGAGTGAGTGAGGGAGAGTTTTGAAGTTAAGGCAGAAAACTGTACAAAACGTAGAACTGCCTGTTATGTATGCCTATCAACAGGTTATAATGTAGTAGCAGAATGATTCTTCATTCCTGATGTTAGAAATGTTATGTGTCTGTGCGCTATGTATTTCTGACTTACATTTCTGTTGCTTGTGGTAAGAGGTTGGTGTGGATTCCCATTTTGTTTGTTGTTGATTTTTTTAAATTCCGTTCCAGTTTTCATTGAAGTGTATTGAAGTATTTGCCATATTTGATAATTTTGATACTGTTCAATAGGTCCAGATCTGTGGACCAGCAAATTTGATAAGACGCCAAAATATATAACCAAAAATTGAGCAGTTTGCTTTTGTGTGCATGTATTGCATGTATTGTCATGCATGTATTGTGTGTGTGTGTGGCGCGCATGCGAGGAGTGAGTGTAAAGTGTGTGTGTGTGTGTGCTGCGCGGCGTGTGTGCATGCGCATGTGTGTGTGTGTGTGTCTTGTGTGGTTCATTGACATTCAAATATCAGAAAGTGCCGTACAAATGGCAAGAGCAAACGCTTACTTCTTCATCAATAAAGTTTTGTCAGAGACCACATGCCTGGTCACACAATACGGAAACTCTATCCTAAACAGGAAAAGGTCTGTCTCTGTTGAATGGATGCGCACTCTTACAGTGTAAAACAGCTAGCTTGAAAAGTGAAGGAGAGAACAGATTAGCAAAGAATCTTCAAGACTGGGTAAACACAGAGCAGGGTAAATGCACATGGGAAAACACATCAGCTTTGTCATGTAAACGTTCACAAATTTAAAAACAGAAAAAAGTCGACATGGCAGATGCTTGAGTGCAGTTCAAATTAATGATGGGGTCTCATCATCATCATGTGCCCTGCCACATGGTGTTGGCGATCATGGCTCTCCATATGCATCTATCCCTTGTTGCCGCAAGCACATCTTCCACCCTCTCTGTCCTCAACCCCCTGCAAGTCTGTCCAATATTTTCTCCCTGGGTCTACCTGGTGTTCTCTTTCCCTCCAGTTTTCCTGTTGAGACCAGGTGCTCTAATTCCCCTTGTCTCATAAAATGGCCTATAACTGTTGCTTGCCTTTTCCTAATTTTCCTTATCAATGATGGGACTATTCATGTGCTATGATCCCAATAATGACAATCACTCTGTGAATTGCAGCTGTACTTCAGGATAGTTGTAATTCGTGGATTAGAGTTTTGCTATCCACAAATTTTACATGGTACTACCTCGAGAACAGCTGGCCTCCCCAGTCAATTTACAATGTCGGGGGAAAAAAGGACTTGATGATTCAAAGCTGAAATCCACACTAATGTTCCCCATGTCACTTCAAGGTGACACAGCACACCGAGCTCTTATGTTAGAAGATCCTTAACCCACAGAAGGCATAGTTAAATGTATACACCAATGGGCCAGCCATTAATGCTGTGACCAGACAGACAGATGGTATCCTCATCAACTTCCCAGGGGCTCAGACCACAACTGCTAGAGTTTCTATGGACAAAAACACTACATCAACTATCGAGCATAAACTGGCACTCATGCAAACGGTCTCTTGTTCAGATAACAGCTGGGTCATGCTATCAAGTGGTCTTCCTCTCATATGCTCTCTGTTCTCCACCCTGGAAAAATGACAAAATTACCCACATGAGCAAGGCTTTCTAGCAATTCAGGAGAACTAGAAGAGAAGTCCTCCAGTGGAGCCCTGCTCACCATAGGATGCCAGGAAATGGAACAGTAGTTGAGCTAGTGAAAAGAGGAGCCTCAGGAAGACCAATTGGACAACAGCGTCAGATACAACGAGAAAAAGAACGTCATCAGATCACTCAGAGTCACAGACAGAAAGGGACGACTATCATTACCATCTGTCCATGGAGCAGTCAGTGGCTCTGATGAGGCTCTGCACTGGTGACAAATGGCTAACGTCCATATAAACGGCAAGTCCACACTGATGTCGTCACCAGGCTGCCCATGTGGTCCAGAGGGGAAAAAAGACTGACATGTGGTCCAGAGAGGGGAAAAAAGACTGACATGTGGTCCAGAGAGGGGGAAAAAAGACTGACATGTGGTCCAGAGAGGGGGAAAAAAAGACTGACATGTGGTCCAGAGGGGGAAAAACGACTGACATGTGTCCAGAGGGGAAAAAAAACGACTGACATGATTGTGGTCCAGAGGGGAAAAACGACTGACATGTGTCCAGAGGGGGAAAAACGACTGACATGTGACCAGAGGGGAAAAACGACTGACATGATTGTGGTCCAGAGGGGAAGAACGACTGACGTGCCCAGAAGGGGAAGAAACGACTGACATGTGGTCCAGAAGGACAAAAACGACTGACATGTGGTCCAGAGGGAAAAAAAAACCGACTGACATGTGGTCCAGAGGAAAAAAACGATTGACATGTGGTCCAGAGGGGAAAAGAACAACTGACATGTGGTCCAGAGGGGAAAAGAACAACTGACATATGGTCCAGAGGGGAAAAGAACAACTGACATAGGGTCCAGAGGGGAAAAGAACAACTGACATGTGGTCCAGAGGGGGAAAAGAACAACTGACATGTGGTCCAGAGGGGAAAAGAACAACTGACATGTGGTCCAGAGGGGAAAAAACAACTGACATGTGGTCCAGAGGGGAAAAGAACAACTGACATGTGGTCCAGAGGGGGAAAAGAACAACTGACATGTGGTCCAGAGGGGAAAAGAACAACTGACATGTGGTTCAGAGGGAAAAGAACAACTGACATATGGTCCAGAGGGGAAAAGAACAACTGACATGTGGTCCAGAGGGGGAAAAGAACAACTGACATGTGGTCCAGAGGGGAAAAGAACAACTGACATGTGGTCCAGAGGGGAAAAGAACAACTGACATATGGTCCAGAGGGGGAAAAGAACAACTGACATATGTCCAGAGGGGAGGGGGAAGAAAAACGGCCAACATGTGGTCCAGAGAGAGAGAAGAGAGAGAGAGAACCAGGCTAACGTATATTACAGCAGTGTAGCCTCTGTCTACTGGAATGACAGGAGACATGGCCGACAACAAGTTCTCTTACCACCATGGCAGGCAGCAGGAATGGAAATATCGACCACATTCATCGCTAGTTGTGGCCTGACCATGTAAGACAGTATTCAAAAGAAGAATAAAAAAGCTGATGCAAAGAGGAGTGGGCTGCTCCATACATTCAGCTGGTGATAAACCCAGGGATCAGACCACAACTGCTAGAGTTCCTTAGGGCAAAAACACTACATCAACTATCGAGCATAAACAGACGGTAAAAATAGCAGATATTAAAAAAAAAGTCCAGGATCAACAGAGCAATGCAACTCAAAGGTGCCAGAAACTGCAGTCAGTTCTGCAAAACACACGTACTGTTATGCATGGGCGAGCACTGTGTGCGCGCACACATATAACACATTCTCTCTTTCCTGACACCCTTGAGTTGCATTGCTCTGTTGATTCTGGACTGCTTTCTTTTTTAATCTCTGCTATTTTCAGCTGTCTTGTTGATGAGTTTATCACCAGCTGAATATATGGAGTACACACAAACACACATTCTCTCTCTCTCTCTGTCTCTGTCTGTCTGTCTGTCTGTCTGTCTGTCTGTCTGTCTGTCTCTCTCTCTCTCACTTCGTTGAATTAAAAAAAAAACTGACAATATTCTCATCGAACGTGCACACAAAGTGGGAAAAGGCATCATTGTAAAATACTAATCCTTTCAATAAAGAGCACTGGTTCTAAGTAATGAAAAACAAAACAAAACAAAACAAAACAAAACAAAAAAAAAAACCCAGGTCTAAAATTCAAACATTTATGCTCGTGAAGGCTTTCCTGCTCAGTCAGGAAAAAAAATCTACAACGGCTCTTACGATCTCTGCGTGAGGATGGTAAACCAGCTTATCTCAGGTTTGACAAAGTGATTTGCAGTGGCATGACCTATTCTTTCAACTCCCTTACCCAGATGATTGAGCAGATCAAAGATAAGATGTCTTTGCCACCCTCTGCAGGTAATGCTAGAAATGATAATGAAAATGAAGATTCTGGATCACAGGATGTTCGTGATCATCACTATCAGCGGCCTAGAGGTATGTGGAGGGGCAGGGATTCTCCTGCATCATCATCATCATCATCATCATGTGCCCTGCTGCATGGCGTTGGCGATCATGGCCGTCCATACGAATCTATCCCTTGTCACTTCAAGTACATCTCCCACCCTCTTTGTCCTCAACCACTCTGCAAGTCCGTCCAATATTTTCTCCCTGGGTCTACATGGTGCTCTCTTTCCCTCCAGCTTTCCTGTTGTGACCAGATACTCCAATTTCTCTTGCCTCATAAAATGTCCAAAAAATGTTGCTTGTCTTTTCCTAATCTTTATGAATGATCTTCTTGTGTCTGCCTCGGCCTCTTTCAAGACTATCTGGTTTGTTTTCCTTGCTGTCCATGGAATTCTTTACATTATTGTTGGAAACCACATTTCAGTTGCCTATATGAACCGTCAGCTCAAACTGATGACCACCAATCTGCTCCTGCGGTCTAGAAAACCAGACAGCTGAACGTGTACTACAGCGATGTCGCCTGTATCGAGTGGAACAACAGTAGACATGGCCACCTGCATCTGTGGCCACCAAAGTTCATAGCAGCCAACAAGAATTGGATAAAACGTCCACATTCATCATCAGATGCAGCGTGCAGCCTCACTGTGAGGAAGTGAACGAAAGGAGAAGAAGCCTGCTCTATCATCATCATCATCAGGAGCCTTGCCGCATGGCGTTGGCTATTATGGTCTTCCATCTGTCTCTATCTCTATACACAACAATATCTGTGGCCAGCCTGATGCCATGGTCTTACCACGACGTCATGGTCAGTCTTCCAAAGGCAGAGCTAGCCATGAACACGCATAACGTAACCCAGCACCAAGAGATCCATTACTGCCACAGTACTACTCAAGTCGCAGAACTTGTTTACTGCCTTATTCTTCTGGTTGCTGATGACAATCAGAGACAATGAAGCATCAGACACCTGAGATGGTGTTGGCTGAAAAAAACAAAGAAACATAGGCTTTGTCTTGCTGAAGCTAACTGTAACGCCAAAGTGAGTGCATGGCACAGGAACTTGGTCAGTGAAGCACTGGATGTCCCTGTGTCAGTTCACTGCCAGTGCATAGTCCTTACCAACCTCAGACTGACAGACTGTGTGGCTGGTGTTGCAGTAAGTTACTTGTTGATTTTATTAATAATCATTGGAAAAAAAAACTACCAGTTTCATCTCCCCCCCCCCCCCCCCGTCTGCTCTCATAGGACATACCCCCCCCTCCCCCCAGTTTTGTTTTTATTCAAGTCGATAGGTCTCTATCTCTTTCTCTCATTCTCAAATTCTGAATGTGCATAAGTGTGGGTGTACGTGTTTGTGTATGTATGCATGCATGCATGTATGTATTGTATGTATGTATGTATGTATGTATGTATGTATGTATGTATGTATGTATGTATGTATGTATGTATGTATGCATGCATGTATGCGTGTATGTTTTGTATGTATGTATGCATGTATGTATATGTATGTATGTATTATGTATGTATGTGTGTGTGCGTGCATGTGCGTGTGCATGCGTGCGTGTGTGTGTATGTTTTGCGTTCAAGTGTATGTATGCATATGCATGTATTTGTTTATGTGAGTATGTCTATGTATGCTTGTGTATGTCGCATACATATATACATACACACGCGCACACACACACACACACACACACACACACACACACACACACACACACACACACAACACACACATATATAATATATATATATATATATATATATGTATATATATATTCATATATATAGTAGTAGGCCTCCTTCGATCATGACTGACCATGGACAAAGTACATCCGTTTTAATGTCTAGATGGGCTGTCTGCTTGGTCCAAGCAGCGTCGCCTGTGACTGTACAGACCAATGCGAGAGAGGCAGTCTCTGTCGCAGCGGTCGCATGTGTATGCTGATGCTGGTCTGTTGGCTGTCATCCCTTTTCTGCGAACTCGCTTTTCTGCTGCAGCAGCTGACAGTTTGTCCTCACCAATCCGCAGCTGTTTCTTGAGAGTAGTTCTCCAGCTGTTGCGGTCGTCTGCGAGGTCCTCCCAGGACTCAGTGTTGATCTCAAGCGCCTTCATGTCACGCTTGCAAACGTCTTTGTATCTCAGCTGTGGGCGGCCAATGTTTCTCTGCCCTGTGGCAAGCTCACCATAAAGGATGTCTTTTGGGATGCGACCATCTTCCATGCGGCGAACGTGGCCCAACCAGCGCAGCCGACGCTGTCTCAGCATGGTATGCATGGTTGGGAGGCCAGCGCAGGTTAGGACTTCGGTGTTGGTCACCTTGTCTTGCCAGGAGATGCCAAGTATGCGCCGTAGGCTTCTCAGGTGGAAGGTATTGAGCCTTTTCTCCTGATGAGCATGCTCGCTACCATACAGCAAGGTGCTGAGGACACAGGCGTTGTATACAGCCATCTTTGTCTTTGTGGTCAGCTTGGGATTTGTCCACACCCTTTGTGTGAGGCGGGCTAGTGTTGTGGCTGCCTTCCCGATCCTCTTGTCGACCTCTGTGTCAAGGGAGAGGTTATCGGTGATGGTGGACCCAAGATATGTGAATTGATGGATGGCTTCAAGCTCGTAGTCATCAATGGTGATGGCTGGTGGAGATGGCGTGTCTTGGCCCAGGACGTTTGTCTTCTTAAGACTGATGGTCAGACCAAAATCTTTGCAGGCCTGGGAGAAGCGGTCCATTAGTGACTGCAAGTCCTGCTGAGTATGGGTCACAACTGCGGCATCGTCGGCAAATAGCATGTCTCTGATGAGGGCTTCACGGACCTTTGTCCTTGCTCTGAGGCGGGCGAGGTTGAAGAGCCTGCCATCTGATCTGGTCCGCAGGTGGATCCCTTCTTGCGCTGTGCTGAACGCATGCCTCAGGAGGAGAGCGAAGAAGATTCCAAAGAGGGTTGGGGCCAGGACGCAGCCTTGTTTCACACCGCTGCGTACGTCGAAGGGCTTGGAGAGGTTTCCGTTGAACTGTACCATCCCTTTAATGTTTGAGTGGAAGGACTCAATTAAGCTGTGCAGTTTGGGGGGGCAGCCGATTTTTCGGAGAGCCCTGGAAAGGCCATCTCTGCTGACTCGGTCAAAGGCCTTGGTGAGGTCAATGAATGCCACATACAGGGGCATCCGCTGCTCTCTGCACTTCTCCTGGATTTGGCGAAGGGAGAAGACCATGTCTACCGTGGATCTCTCTGCTCGAAAACCACACTGTGATTCCGTGTAGACGCGTTCAGCCAGTTTCTGCAGGCGGATTAGGAGGACCCGAGCATAGACTTTGCCAACAATGCTGAGGAGCGAGATACCTCTGTAGTTGTTGCAGTCGCTCCTTTCGCCCTTGTTTTTGTACAGGGTGACGATCTTGACGTCCCTCATGTCCTGTGGTACAGCTCCCTCATTCCAACACTGACAGAGAACTGCGTGCAAAGGGTGCAGAAGAGAAGTCTTGCAGTGCTTGATGAGGTCTGGGGGAATTCCGTCGTTGCCAGGTGCCTTCCCTGATGCCAGGCTATCAATGGCCTTGCTGAGTTCGTCCGCAGTTGGCTCTGCGTCAAGTTCTTCCATTACCGGCATGCACTTGATGGCATCGAGGGCTGAGGGGGACACCATGTTCTGTGTGGAGTAGAGGTCGGAGTAGTGTTCCGCCCATCTTTCCATCTGTTGGCTAGGATTGCTGATTACTTCCCCAGTGGAGGATTTGAGGGGGGCGATCTTGCTCTGTGTTGGTCCCAGTGCCTTCTTGATGCCATCATACATTCCTCGGATGTTGCCTCTTTCAGCAGCACTCTGTATCTCTTCGCTGAGCTCTGTCCAGTACTCGTTTGCGCAGCGCCTGGCGTTAAGCTGAACCTTACTTCTGGCAGCCCTGAGGATTTGCAGGTTCTTCTCACTGGGTGACCGCTTATACTTGGTGAGTGCTGCACGCTTGGCCTCAACAGTGGGAGTCATCTCTGATGATTTGGCCTCAAACCAGTCGTGGGACTTCACAGTTTTCTTCCCAAAGGTGGCCATAGCAATGCGGTGCATGGTGTCTCGTAGCGTTTCCCATCT
>JAPXFY010000019.1:21853964-21856464 GCA_030674185.1 Monoplex corrugatus
AGTTAGTAGATTTTAACGCTGTTGTTAAATTAAAAACAAATATTCTGGGACTGGTACAGTGCATAATTTAATTTTCCTCGGGAGAACCACACTAAAAAGCAAAAATTCTTAACAAATCACGAACAAAAAAGAATTTACAATTTGTATATAAGTAATGTTAGTTGTTTAAAGAAATCTCAGTGAGGACAATTATTTCACCAGTTTACATGAACCGAAAAACAAACAATCCCACCGCCCCCCCCCCTCCCCCAACAAAACAAAAGCAATTAACCAAATAAAAGCCAAAACATAATAAAAAAAAAACCCCACAAGCTTGTAGTTTGTGACATAAGTAGTATTAATTCATTTTGTGTAGTCAGTAGTTTCATAGTAGACAAAATTTAAGTATTAATTCATTTTGTGTAGTCAGTAGTTTCACAATGGACAAAATGTACCTTTGAATAACCATTTTGCTAAAATTGAACCATTGGGTGCGTACAGATGGAGAATGGATTCGCTCTATTCTAAAATGCATAGTGGAACAATGATTTTGGGAATTTAAAATCTTTCTCAATTTGCTTCACTGTCCTGATTGAAAATGCAAATCATCAATTGTAAAGACATCCCAGGAATGTTACAACTGATCTCAACGATCTGTTTGATTTATTTTCACACTGTTCATTCGGCTTCAAAATTTCTTAGAAATTTGCACATACTTCAAAAAAGACAGTGAGTTAATCACAGGCTTAAACACTTCATTATGTTGAAAATGATTATATCAGAGGCCTAAGTATCATAACATGTTGAAAATAATTATATGTTACAGGCGTAAGTACATAATGTTGACAACCATATATCAGAAGCGTAAGTACCACATTATGTTAACAATATATGTCATAGGCCAATTATGTTTTGACAATAACAACATATCAGGCGTAAATACCACCTTATGCTGACGTAAAGTCGTAGAATATAACCACCTCAGAGGTCGTCACTTTTCACCGTTTTGAGTCTGTTCAGAGCAGAATTCCTGTTTCATTACATTTGGTAGAACGTAAGACAGGAAGGAGGCAAAACAACCATAGGACATGCAAATGTATAGTGTGTGCAGAACAAGCCCAGCTCACTGAGAGCATGTTTAATACTCTGAACAGAATCCACTCTCTTTGTCATAGATCTGGTTGCCTTCCCGCACTTTGCCCGTGTCACTGGAATGTGCAGGGCTGTAGGAACTGTCTCCTTCCAGCAACCCACACACTTCCTCTCGCGGGGCGGCGGCGTGGTCTAAGGCGTGGGCCCGTCCCTTGCACTGCTTGTTGGCGTGAAGGTAGCGCTGGAGTTCTTCATACGGAGGGAACTCGGGGTCCTCATCATCGTCAGGATAGGGGTTGGAACCGTCCTCTGCTGTGGTGTTCAGCAGGAGATAACCTTCCTGACGTGGGGTCAGACTCAGCCGCTTGGTGGACGTATGTGGGTCAAGGTCGGCGGTGAGTTTGGCTTGAGTGGTTTGAGTCAGCTCCACCAGCGAGTTGGAGCGGCAGGCGTGGGGGTGAGCCGCCAGTGAGTCCGTGAAGAAACGCATGTGCTCACTTTTGTCCAACGCCCGCTGACACATCACTCCCGCCGCTGACGTGCTGGAGGCGGTCCTACGACCGCTGGCTCCTCGCCGGAGGTGGCCCTGTACACGTAGAGAATCTCCTCGATTGATCACCGTATCTCCGGCTCCGTCCTGCTCCCCCATCTCCCCGCTCCCGTATCCCATCTCCGCCACCCCATCATCCGTACTGCTCTCCCCGCGGCCAGCGCTGCCCCCATCGACGGCTAAGCCTTGGCCACTGTCGGCGTCATCAGGTTTGGTGGTGACGTCATCGTGCTTGACGACGTAGGGGTGGTTGGTGCCGTCACAGAGGTAATGGGGGATAGAGGGGGGTCTGTCGTCTTTGTGCTGCGTCACCATGATCTTGGTGGGCAGGGGGGTGTTGGGGGGTGGGCAGTGAGGGGAGGAGGACTTGTTGTTGTGGATCTGGCTGTAGGCCGGGTCACCACGGCAGCTCCTACCGCTGTCGGTGGGCGACGAGTTGGCGCTGCCGCAGCAACGCAGGGCCCCTCCCCAACACCCTCCTCCATCTCCTCCACCTCCCCTGCAGCATGGCGGGGAGTCCAGTCCGTGGCGAGGGGAGTGGATACTGACATGATCGCCGCCCCCTTTATTGTAGTACACCACACGCAGGACCAGCTCTTTGTGTGACCGTTTCTCTCCCTCTCCTCCATTACGACGTGACTTGGAATCCTTGCCGCGACACTCACAGCCAGACTTCTTGCAGGAGGCGTCGTCCAGGCGGTTCTTGGACCCCAGGCCATTGTTTCCGGTACTACGGTGATGCTGGTTGTGAGAGCGCTGACGATGGTGACATCCCCGGGAAGTGTAGTCGCTGTAGTCGGCCAGATCGTGGTCCACATCCGAGTTGGGCAGATAGGTCTCGTTGGTGCAGTTGTAGTCGTCACTGCTGAGTCGTGTGGT
>JAPXFY010000019.1:21868964-21876464 GCA_030674185.1 Monoplex corrugatus
GCCAATACACAAAGCCTCGGCTGTCTATCAACTAGTGAAGACAATATTTTCTTAATCATATGATTAATTAGTATCAGAAGGCGTATTCAATGTCACAAAACATAACAGGCGCAAATGTTCAGCCAGTCGAACGTTGTCAAGTGTCTACAAAAGACAAAGAATAAATGCACAAAAACTTACTGAAAACAACAACAACAACAACAACAACAACACCACCACCACCACCACCAACAACAACAGCAACACAACAACAACAACAACAACAACAACAACAAAACAATGAACGACTTCCCTGACTAGGCGCTGACCAGGACAAAATAGCAAAATATTGCTGTCTCGTTTACAGACAGACATACAGAGAGATGAACACAAGCACGCCCCTCTCCGATCGATATGAAATAATCTCCTTATTTTCATCATCATCATCATGTGCCCTGCCCCATGGCGTTGGCAATTATGGCCCTCCATACGCATCTCTCCCTTGTCGCAGCAAGTACATCTTCCACACTCTCTGTACTCAGCCACCCTGAAAGTCCGTCCGATATTTCCTCTCTGGGTCTACATGTACCGGTGTTCTCTTTCCCTCCAGCTTTCCTGTTGGGACCAGGTGCTCTAATTCCTATTTCCTCATAATATGTCCTATAAATGTTGCTTGTCTTTTCCTAAGCTTCTTTATCAATGATCTTCTTGTGTCTGCCTCCATCAAGACAGTCTCGTTTGTTTTCTTTGCTGTCCATGGAACTCTCAACATTCTTCTTAGAAACCACATCTCGCGTATAACATTATCGGTTCTATATAACATTCAAGAATTCTCTTCCTGATTTTAATTGATAGGCATTTGTTGGTTGAGAATGCTTTTCATTTTCTTGAATGCTGTTTTGGCTTGGCCGATTCTGCTGGCTGGCTGTTTGTCCGATATTTAAACTTATCAACCTGTCTCAAAGTTGTGCCATTTGCTGTTATTTTGCATGAGGGGATTTTTCTCCATTTTCTAACATTAAAAAAAAAACATGCTTACCTTAGCGCCACTGAGGTCGATAAGGTTTTTGCCGAAGGACGCCCCCAGGAGAAGAAAGCGATGGGGGCCCAGCAGAGAAAATCCGTGAAGACGAGCAGCGCCATGCGCTTGGCCACCCGTGTGTCGTTGGAATTCCAGGCCTGGGAGTGACGGATGCTCAGGTACATGCAAGGTAGCAGGCCAGAATGATGCAGAAGGACACGCCGTTGAAGATCAGGATGAAACACACGTAGCCTGACAGGACCCAGAAAAAAAAGAACTTTTGTAGGAAATTGTGTGTGATTGCAGAAAGAAGAGGTGAAAAAAGGCAAAACAAACAGAACTGCTTCGGAAAATAATATGATTACGGAAAGAAGGAAGACAGAATGAAGAAAGGAAGAAGAAAGAAAAAATGAAGAATGTTTAATGGAAGGAAGGGTAGAAGGAAGAAAAAAGGAAGGAAGGAAAAGGGGAGGGATGAAAGAAGGAATGAAGGAAGAAAAGAAAGGACGGGAGAACAGACGGAACGAAATAAGGAAGTATGCAAGTAAACCAAATGGTTAAGCCATTATAACTATCTCCCTTTTATTAATACAAAAAGTATTACAGAAAAGTTAAGATTCTGTACTCCTCAAAATCACTGTCCTTGAAGAAGCATAAGGTGAAATAAAAACTGAGTACAGCGAGGGCATCGGAATGACTGTCACAATGGTACATACACAAGGTTCAGTTCATTCCTGTTTACACACTTTCCTCAAAAAGTGTTGATTTTAGGCAGTTTAGTGGTCCCCCTGATTTTGATCTTAAAAGCTTTACCTTCCAAGTGTAAGCATTCGCAACTCCTGAACGTCATAGAGCTTTAACGCAAATTTGGTAAAGATCCACTCCAGAAACCATTGAGAAACTCATGTTATCATCTTTCTGTCACTTGCTCACACACACACAAAACACACACATACACACACACACACACACGCAACACACACACACACACACACACACACATACACAACACACATACAACACACACACACACACACACACACACACACACACACACACACACACACACACACACACACACACACACACACTCTCCAGTCGATATGAAACAATCTCCCTTCAAAATGGAGATTTAAGAAAAAGACAGAAGGGATGGGGGGAAAAACGAAAAAAGAAAAATAATGAACAAAAGAAGAAAAGCGAGAGAGGAAGAAAGGAAGAAAGGAAACATAAAACAGAGAAAGAAAGGAAAGAAGAAACAGAGAAAGAAAGAAAACATGGAAAGGAGGAAGAAAGGAAGGAAAGTGGACGAGGATAGGGGAAGAATGGAGAGATAGAACGAAGGAAGGAAAGTACGATGGATGAAGAAAAAGGAAGGAAGAACGGAAAGGAGAAAGAATGGAAAGAAGGAAAAATAAGAAAGAAGAAGTAATAAACAAATAAGCAAACGAATAAACCAATCAACTAGCCAGCCAACCAACCAACCAACCACCCAACCAACCAACCAACAACAAACGGAAAGAAGAAAGAACAGAAAATAGGCAAAACGAAAAGAAGGAAAAAAGGTATAAAGAAGTAACAGACAAGTAAGCAAACGAATCAATGAACGAACCTGTCAACCAAACTAGAACTGACACTAAAACTATAGATGTGTTTTTGCACAAACTGTACTTTGAAATGTTCGTTTAACCCTTTGACTCCTGCAACTATCAACCAGCTACAAAAACTTAACCCTTTGATTCCCTCACCCTATCCACCGGCTCCCTACAGGAAACTGGTGGATTAGGGTAAGAGAGTCAAAGGGTTAAGTTTTGCTTTACTAGCATGGTTGACAATGCAAGATGCTAGTGGACAGGGTGCGGGAATTAAAGGGTTAATGTTCTCAGGGGCATGAATGACGGCCTGTGTGCGTGCCTGGGTCCATTCTCTTTCGGTGCTTTTGACTGGTTAACCTTTTAATGTCTGAAGGTATCAGCAAAAATTATATGTGACTTCATCAATAAAATCCGAGAACAAAATCTCCTTTACCACTCGAGGGAAAACGGAGGATGAATAGTTTCTTTTTATCTGAAGAGAGAGAAAAGGCGCTCAGAGTTCGAGAAATACACTGTGTAAATACACCCTTAACAAACAAGTCCACACACACACACATACAAAGACACACACACACACACACACACACACACACACACACACACACACACACACACACACACACACACACAAAGACACACACATACACACATACATACACACACACACAAAGACACACACATACACACACACACAAAGACACACACATAACACAAATACATACACAAAGACACACACACACTCACACACAACACACACAAAGACACACACATACACACATACATACACAAGACAAACACACACACACACACACACACACACACATACACACACACACACACAAAGCCAACCATCACCACCAGCAACAAAAAGCTCTATGTCTTTAATATTCATCAGTTTAAGTTTCACCGATCGAGAAAATACAAACCAAAAAGAAACCAGCGTGTCTAGAATTCGAATAAAATCTTTAAGTCTTGAGTTGAGAAAAAGCAAAGAAACAAATAAAACAAACGAACAACAACAACAACAACAGCAACAACAAAACAACAACAACAACAACAACAACAACAACAACAACAACAACAACAACAACAACAACAACAACAACAGCAACAGCAACAACAAAAATACTGAAAACAACAAAGTTCAACATCAGCAACATTCAATACACACACTTGCAAAAGGAAAGGAAATAACAAACTAACGTGGTGTTGACTTTAGCAATCACGAAGACACTTAAAAGTTTGGGCAAACTGAATGTTGCCATTGCTGGGAGGTGAGCAATGTGGTTTTGTGGAGGGAAAGAACCCGACAGACTCAAACAGAGCGCATCTGATAGAACACGACAGTATCAGAAAAAGGAGCATCTGCTCAATACATAGAATGCGTCTGCCAGAAAAAAAGAACATCTGTAAAAATTGTATGCATCCGATAGAAACAAGATGCATCTTGTAGAAATCGAGCATCCGTTAAAAAAGTGCATCTGATAGTAAAAGTGCATCTGTTAAAGAAGAATGCATCTGAAAGAAAAAGACTGCATCTGTTAAAAATGGAGTGCATCTGTTCATAATGCATCTGATAGAAAAAGAGTGCAAATTTCTCGTTTGTTTTCATTGCTGTCCATGGAACTCTCAACATTCTTTTTAGATATCACAATTCAGTTGCCTCAATTTTGTTCTGACTTGACGTGTTGATTGTCCACGCCTCACAACCGTACAACAGTATTGGTTCTATATAACATTGAAGAACGTCTTCCTGATGTTCATTGATAGGCATTTGTTGGTAAGAATGCTTTTCATCTTCTTGAATGCTGTTTTGGCTTGGCCGATTCTGCTGGCTATTTCTGATGTTAAAGTTATCAACCTGCCTCAATGTTGTGCCATTTGCTGTTATTTTGCATAAGGGAATTTCTTGCCTTTTACTGATTATCATGACTTCAGTCTTCTTGCTATTTAGCTCCACAGAACATGCAGGGTATTTTCTGGACGTGACCGTGCTAATCGCCACCTCGACCAGTCATAGTATCAATAATTGCCAGTCGACCCGGGCCTGCTTATTTGTCCAGGCAACCATTGGCTGGCAAGCTTTTGGAAAAGCAAGTTCGGTTTTCAAGAATGACAAAATTCCAACTGTCCTGAAACGAAAAGTCTACGACCAGTGCATTCTGCCCACAGTCACCTACGATGCAGAAAGGTGGAATCTAACGAAAAAAACTCACTTTGAAACTAAGAACCATGCAGCGAGTACATGAAAGAATCATGCTTAGTATCACCTGGAAAAATCACAAAACAGCTCCATGGATCAGAGAAAGAACAACAGTGCCAGACATCCTGGAAACCATCAACAAACTGAAATGGAACTGGGCAGGACATCTCACCCGCAGATGGACAATCACTGGACAAGAAAAACCACGTTCTGGATACCAAGAAACGGCACTGGCAATAGAGGAAGACAGAAAACCAGATGGGGAGACGACCTTGATGGAATTGACAAGAACTGGAGAGGAAAAGCGCTGGAACGAAGTGAATGGAAGCAGCTGGGGAAGGCTTAATTCCAACAAAGGACTTTGGATGGCTGGAGGAAGAAGAAGCCTGGCTTATTACACAGCTCACCTCCATGTCTAACAGCCACGAGCCGCATGCCACTCACTGGGTTGGTAATGGTTGCTCCGCTGCCAAGGCAGATTTGGATGGAGCGCATATGGCATGAATCCCACTTGGACAATTATTAAGTTGAAGACAGCCTTTTCCGAAGCAGAAACAACAGAATGGGTCATTTCGTTTGGACTGTAATCGGGTTAATCTTATAAATTCCACGTCTTTTACGTCATTGAAAGCCGTATGACTTTAGACAATCAATGCGACGCAATCATTATTTTTTAAATTGTATTTGGTTAGTTTAATTATTCTGCATGATTGAAAGCTTGGTCAACAACGAAAGCCATGCAACTTCAGAACAAACACAAACGATGCTATTGTCGTTTCTCTTGATAGTATTCGGTTAATCTAATCCAGTTCTATTTGATTTCGTATGATTAAACGTCTTTCACTTTATTGACAAAACTTCATTTTGGAAAGAAGTCTTTGAAGAACCTAATGGAAGCTATTGAAACAAGTGAATTTTGCAAAACCGAGTTTCTCGACTTGACGGCCAAGATTTTATAATGGTTTTGTACGGTACAAGAGGAAACAACTTTTACGTTGCGAGCGTGTTGTTTGTTTCAGACTTTGGTCCTATAACTATGCAGGGAGAACTACTGACTGACTTATCTGATGGAGGTAATAGACAATGAAACTATGTCAGTGAGCGACGAACGATATGTGAAGACCTGTGGATATGTATACCTGTGTATGTGTGTACTTATCATTATAAATGTACTTGTGTATAGTAGATCATTATACATGTATGCATTTCTATGTTTCTGGTTACCTAAGTGTATAACTCTCTACCTAAACATAGCTTGACATTATATACATATGTACATATATGTATGTATATAATACATATGCATACATACATATCTATCATTCCATCTATCTGTCTCTATCTGTCTCTGTATCTGTCTCTCTATTCTCTCATCTCTCTATCTCTTATCTATCAATCAAATCAATCTATCTATCTATCTATCTATCTATCTATTATATGCTGATATAAGCTTAGAGATTTAGTAGGTAGATAGATGGATAAATAGATAGATAGATAGTAGAATAGATAGCTAGATAGCTAGATAGACAGATGGATAGACAGGTAGATAGATATACAGATATGCATATATGCACACACACATACACACATACACACACACGCACACACACAACACGCACACGCACACACACACATATATCTACAAAGATAGATATAAACACAGAAGTGGTACACATATATGACCATTATTTACTCATTACTGTCATTCAATATTTGGGATTGACTTAGTTGTTAAGTCTATTTTTTAAGATTTTCTTATGTACAAAAATGTTAATTACGCAGCAGTACTTCAAAATCCTAACTTTCGCCAGCTCACGCGCATGTGTGTGCGCCCGCGAATATGCACGTGTATGTATTGTACATGGTACATATATGTCTGTATCAGTATGTTATGATATGTATTGCCTGTACGCACGAAAAAGCAGTAAACTATTATATAACCATCCATTTATGTTTGTACATATTTGTCTTCTGACTTCAAACACATTCACTTTATCACGTTCTTTCATAAATAAAAAATTTTTTTAAAACAAAAGCAAAAAAAGAATATTTGGGAAAATTCAGAAACACGAATGATAAATCATTTCAAAGACTGCACTAAGAATTGTTACTTCCGTTTAAATCCCAGCCGACTGCGCAGAGCCATATCAGGGCTACGCTCATCTCATCAGCTCAAACAAGACTGAAGACATAAGTGGAACTTATGTGAATAACACAAAAGTCTATTTAGTTTCGATGTATTTGGAGGTGTGTTGATAAATCGAAAAGATCGGTGTTGGGATACAGGAGCAGCATGGAAGATTAGGCAGCAAAACAAAAACATACACACAAAATGTATACAGAAGGAAAGAGGAAGAATGGAAGAAAAAAAAAGACAGAAGGAAGAACTTTAGGAATACTGAAGGAAGGAAGGCAGAAAAAAGAGGTGCAAACAAAGAAATGAAAGGAAAAAAAGGAGAAACATAAGAATAGACACAGAAATGATGAAAAGTTGGGATGATGACAGAGAAACAAAGAAAAAGAAGGCAAGGAATAAAGGAGGGAAAGAATAAAGAAATAAGGAAGAAAGACATGAAGAGCAGAACAGATCACTTGTTCATTCAGTCACCAAACAAGCCAACATGCTTCACTTCAATGTGAAGACGGATGGCAGCCATGTGTTAACACTGATGCCCACTCATTATTTCCGCACTAAACAATTA
>JAPXFY010000019.1:21881464-21901464 GCA_030674185.1 Monoplex corrugatus
CATCAGGTGCCCTGCCGCATGGTGTTGGCGATCATGGACTTCCATCTGTCTCTATCTCTTGTTGCCCCTAGCATCTCCTCCACCCTCCTCGTCTTCAGCCGCTCTGCAAGTCCGTCTAGTATTTTCTCCCTGGATCTACCTGGTGCTCTCCTTCCTTCCAGCTTTCCCGTTGTGACCAGGTGCTCCAAATCCCCTTTCCTCATAAAATGGCCTATGAATGTTGCCTGTCTTTTCCTAATCTTCCTTATGAATGATCTACTTGTGTCTGCCTCCATCAAGACTGTCTCGTTTGTTTTCTTTGCTGTCCATGGAACTTTCAACAACATTTTTCTATCTTACCATGACCATCTCAAAACGTACACAATACCTCACCGGAAAAAGAAGAAAAAACTGAAAAAGGAAATTAAGTACACACATCAATGCACTCGCACACACAATGCAAAGAGATGCCCCCGACGTTGACCACTCCGTCCAGTTTATCACCCCCCGTCTCACCCGTCGGCGTCACCGGGAACAGTGTTGGCCGCTGCACATGATGTCCTCACAAGCTGCCTCCAGCACTCTCGATCTTGGCTAAGTCTGACCACCTCCTGGAGTTTCTTGCCACTGATGTTTGTGATGTTTCTAGCAAGTGATGCAGGTGGCCGTCCTCTGTTTCTCTTTCCTTCCACTTTACCCTGGAGGACAGTGGACATCAAGTCTGTTCTCTCATTACGGATTGCGTGTCCAACATATTTCAGTTTCCTCCGTTGTATGAGTACTAGGAGCTTGCGTGTAGTACCCAACTCATTCAGTATGCTTTCATTTGAGCGCCTATCCGTCCATCTGACCCTCAGCAGTCTTCGGTAAAACCACAGCTCTGCTGCTTCCACTCGTCTTTCATCCTCTTTCTTCATTGTCCATGCCTCGCAGCCGTATAACATCACTGGCCAGACAAGACATTTTAAGAGTTTTATCTTAAGGTCTGCTGTTATGCTGTGGTCTTTCCAAATATTGTTCAATTGAACCATACTGTTCTTGGCCATTCCAATTCTCATCTTTATGTCTTTTGAGCATGTTCCATCGTGTGTCTTGACTGAACCTAAATATTTAAAGTCCTTGACATTTTCTAGAGGGACTTGGTTTAGCATGATCTGGTCCTGTCTAGTGTTATATTTGCCTGCAACATGCATAACCTTTGTCTTCTTTGAATTTAAGTCCAGCCCAGCTGCCTTTCCAACCCGGTCTACCCTGCTCAGGATCCTCCTAGAGCCTGTAATGTTGTCTGCCAGTAATCCTGTGTCATCTGCGTAGCGTAAATTTGACAGGTTTCTACCACCAATATTTACTCCCATGTCTTCTATGTCTGCTTCTCTCATGATATGTTCAGTGTATATGCTGAAGAGATGTGGAGACAGGATGCAACCCTGCCTTATCCCTTTAGTGATGTTAAAAAATTTGCAGTTTTGATTATTCCATCTGATTGTTGCTTTTTGATCATTATATAATGAAGCTATGAGGGAAACCAGATGTCTTGGAAAACCCATTTTGATCATGAAGTGGAAAAGACTTTGGTGAATCACGCTATCAAACGCTTTGCTGTAGTCAATGAAAACGATGAACATCTCTTGGTCTGTGTTTCTAATCTTTTCTATCAATATCTGGAGTACAAACAACATATCTATTGTTCCCCTGTTTTTCCTATAGCCTGCCTGACAGTCGGATAGCTCTTCCTCTACTTTTGGCTTTAACCTGTTTAAAATTATTATCAGCAGTATTTTACTGGCATGACTGATCAGTGCAATTGTTCTATAATTGTTGCAGTCTTTGACATTTCCACTCTTATGTAACATGACAAATTCTTGGAGCTTCCAGTCTGTAGGCCATTGACAAGTCTTCCATATCTTGCAGCATAAGTGATGCATTACTTTGAGTCCACCATCACCTGAGTGTTTCAACAACTCTCCAGGAATATTGTCAAGACCAGGAGACTTTCTGCATTTTAGATCTTTAATGGCAGATTCAACTTCGCTGAGCAGAGGTTCAGGTTCCATATCTCCAGGGGTCAATTCCAAATTTGGCTCTAAATTTTTTTCATGGCCATCAGGCTTGCCAAAAAGTGATGTGCCATATTCGTTCCACCTATCCAAGACATCATCTGGTTCAGTCAGTGTGTGACCATCCTTGTTGTTGATGCATTGGTTTGTTGCTTTGAAATTTGTTTTTTTCACTTTTTTTATTTGTTTGAAGAGCTCCCTCGACTTCCTGTTTTCGTTGTGTTCATTGATTTTACTGCATTCTTGTGCCAGCCAATTTGCTTTGTCTCTTCTGACTTTACTTTTTATTTCCCTTTTCAGTGCTGAGTATTGTTCCCGCTCTCCCTGCTTTCGAGCTTGACTTTTCTTTTCTGCCAGATCTATCACTTCCTGACTTATGTAGGGCTTAGCTTTTTTCCTTTTCTTTTCTTTTCCTAGTTTTTCTTCAGAGATTTTGGTCAGTGTGTTTTTTATGTCTGTCCAGATTTCATCAGGATATGAGTCATTTTCATCCCAAACTTCAAGTAACTTTAAGAAACGATTACTTGTTTCTATACTAAATTCTAACGCCAGCTCAGGGTTTTCTAATTTTGATATGTCGAACTTTGGCGTCGATTTGGTTTTAGGCTTCTTCAATATTTTCATTCTTAATTTGGTTGTCACAAGAATGTGATCCGTGTCGCAGTCTGTTCCAGGCTTTGTTTTTGCATTGAGGACAGTTGATTTCCAGGATCTGTCAATGATAATATAATCAATCTGATTACGACACCTGTCTCCTGGAGAGATCCATGTGTATCTTCTGCGCAGTGGTTGTTGGAAGAAAGTATTTGTGATGTTCATCTCATTTGCCTGACAAAACAGAGCCCAGCATGTCACCTCTCTCATTTCGTTCTCCTAAACCATATGGTCCTATTCCACATTCTGTGTCAGCCCCCTCTCCAACTTTAGCGTTGAAGTCACCCATCACAATGCATATTTCCTTTTTGGGGATTTTGTCTCTGATAGTTTGGAGGTCATTGTAAAAATTTTCTATTTCTTCTTCTGAGCTAGTGGATGTTGGAGCATAGGCTTGAACTATGTTCAAAACAGCATATTTGGTATTTATTTTGACAGTGAGAAATCTGTCATTAATTGGATTATAGCTTTTCAGAGCTCCAGCATGCTTTTTGTCCAGCACAATTGCTACTCCTCTTGAGCCACCTTTTTCATTTCCACTATATACAACTGTATGCTCTCCTACAGGAAAATCTGATATACGTTCTCAGTGCACACTCGCCCTCCCTCTCCCTCCCCCTGCAACATCGAAAAACTGACAGTCTGTGTGTTGCGTTGTTCAACGCTCGCTCTGTGTCCTCCCCGGAAAAAAGAACTGAAATTTCCACGTTCATCATTGACAATGACATTGATATTCTGTTTTTAACAGAAACATGGCTCAAATCGGCGGGTGACGAGGCAAAATGTGCCGATCTCGCCCCTGCTAACTTCAGTGTGAAGTCTTTCCCTCGCCCTACTCGTGGTGGCGGCATTGCCGTCATTGTGAGGAACGATCTCCTGCCACACACCTCATTCACTACTGACTTTGACTTTGAGCATGCCTCGTTTGAGGTGATGAAAATGTCTTTGGCTCTTCCATCCAAACCTGTGCACTTTGTTTGCATATATCGTCCTCCCCCAAGCAAGAAAAATAAACTGACAGACTCCATGTTCTTTGAGCACTTTCCTTCCCTGCTGGAACACTGCAACACCCTTTCTGGCAACATGATTATCCTTGGCGATTTTAATTTCTATTTTGATCGCCCCAGTGACTCAAATACTTCAAAACTAACTGATCTCATGACAGTATTTGGCCTGTCTCAGTCTGTTGACGGCCCAACTCATCAACATGGTCACATCCTTGATTGGATCATGCACCGCCCTGACGACAACATTCATCGTTCTACACACGTTTCACATGCCCTGGAATCGGACCACTTCTGTGTTGTGGCCTATCTTGATGTGATGGTGCCACCTAACCCGCCCGTGTTTACACAAACTCGCAACATTAAAGCAATAGATAGACTTGCCTTTAAAGCTGACTTACATGATCATCTCAAGTCATGCCCAGACCTTTCTGCTGAGCAGCTCAACGCCTCCCTGACTTCAGTGCTGGATCACCATGCTCCTTCCTCACGTCGGAAAGTGACTGTTCGTAAATCAACTCCGTGGTTCAACGCCATCAGTGATCAGCTTCTGGCTGCTAAGAGAGAGCGTCGCCGGGCTGAACGACAGTGGTTGTCCTCTCGCCTCACCATACACAAGCAGATCTTCACGGCCGCCAAAAACTTTGTTAATCGACTTGTGCACGCTGCAAAAACAGCGTTCTACAGCTTCAGGGTGGTGGAGAGCTCTACCACCAAACAACTCTTCAATATCACCAACGCACTGGCTGCCAGGAACACTCCTTCTCCTCTACCCAGCATCTTCCCGCCAGCCCAGCTTCCAGACCGTTTTGCTCAATTTTTCACGGAGAAAATATCAAAAATCCGTGACAATCTTGATCGCCAGAGTTCTATGCCTGTTGTGACTGATAGTGATTCTGATGTTTTTCATGGTACTTGTTTTTCTTCTTTCAGGCCTGTGTCTTCAGATGACGTTCAGAAAATACTGACAAAAACTGTTCCAAAGACATGTGAACTGGACCCCCTGCCTACTCCCTTGTTGTACGAATGTTTAGATGTTTTGTTGCCTACGCTGACCAAAGTTATCAACGATTCATTGTCGACTGGCATTTTTCCATCTGTGTTCAAAACTGCCGTTGTTAGACCTTTGATAAAGAAACCTACCCTTGATTGCAACAACCTGTCAAGCTATCGGCCAGTCAGCAACCTTCCATTTTTGTCAAAGGTTGTAGAGAAGATTGTTTTATCCCAGTTGTTAGAACATCTCAACTTGCACAATCTTCTTGGTGTTCATCAGTCGGCTTATCGTCCCGGTCACAGCACCGAAACTGTTTTAGTAAAAGTTGTAAACGATCTGCTGATGGCTCTGGATGACGGCAAGATCTCAGTCCTCGCTTTGTTAGACCTATCGGCGGCTTTTGATGCGATAGATCATGAAATTTTACTTCATCGGCTTCAGTCTGTCTTCGGCGTTAGGGATATTGTTCTCTCTTGGTTTCGGTCATATCTTTCTGATAGGACACAGCGTGTATCAGTGAACGGTCTATCATCGGAACCTACTGCTCTTCGGTTTGGTGTACCACAAGGGTCTGTTCTTGGTCCTGTGCTCTTTATTCTTTACACACAACCACTTTCAGATGTAATCGAACGTTTTCCTGTGTCCTTTGAGTCTTATGCCGATGATTCGCAGCTCCAAGTTTCTAGTCCGCCGGATGAGGTCGAGTCTGCCTTTCGGAGCCTTCGGGAGTGCGTTTCTGAAGTGAAGCAGTGGATGACTGCCAATAAACTGCAGCTTAATGATGGTAAGACGGAAGCCATGCTTGTCGCTTCAAACAGAGTATCTAGTTCTCAGGTACTTCCGCTATCTATAGACATTTGTGGGAGCCACATTCAGTTTTCATCTAGTGTTAAGAACCTAGGTGTCTACCTAGACAGTACTTTGTCCATGAACCTGCATGTGACAAATACATGCAGGTCTGCATACTTTGAGCTGAGACGTATTGCTTCAATCCGTCACTTTCTCACAGTTGATGCTACAAAAGTCCTTGTTTGTGCGTTTGTTTTGTCACGCATTGACTACTGCAATTCTCTCTTGTCTGGTTGCCCACATTATTTGCTAGAGAAACTTCAGAAAGTTCAAAATGCAGCAGCCAGGTTAATTTTGAAAGCGTCCAAGAAAGATCATGTTCAGCCCTTACTCAGAACTCTACACTGGCTTCCCGTAAATGCGAGGATTCAGTTCAAAATCTCCACTCTCTGTTATAACTGTGTCACTTCCTCCTGTCCCTCTTACCTGTCCTCTCTCTTACAGCTCTATACACCGTCAAGAGAGCTCCGTTCCTCCGCAGACACACGCATCCTTTGTATTCCAAAGATCAGAACCAAAACCTTTGGCCAGCGAGCCTTTCATTATAACGGTCCTTCAGTCTGGAACAGTCTGCCACAAACAGTTCGCTTCGCTGATTCCAAAGTTACTTTGAAGTCGGCCCTGAAAACTCATCTATTTGCGTGAACCTGCTCTGCTTAATCTCAACTTTCTGTATTTTTGATAATTCCTTCTGACAGCATAAGTTTGTGCGTGTGTGTGTGTGTGTGTGTGTGTGTGTGTGTGTGTGTGTGTGTGTGTGTGTGTGTGTGTGTGTGTGTGTGTGTGTGTGTGTGTGTGTATGTGTGTGTGTGCGTGGGTGTGTGTGTGTGTGTTTGGGTGTGTGGGTGAGTGTGTTTGATTTTTGCATTTGATTATTCTTGATGTAATTGTCATTTTTGTTCTGTATTGAATTGTTTGTAAAGCGCCCTGGGCACCTTCGGGTGAAAAGGCGCTTAATAAGTGCACATTATTATTATTATTATTACAGTAAAAAGTCCCTGCCCACTCCATCTAACCTCACAGAGCCCTGTTATGTTCATCTTGCTCCTTTCTAATTCTTTGACTAGTAGGTAGAGCTTTCCTAATTCTAACATAGTCTGTACATTCCATGTCCCTATATTCAAATCCTTTTTTTGCAATTTTTTCTTTTTGTGATTTTGCATTTTTGAGGAGTTTCTACATGTCCGCTTCCAATAACCTCCGTCGGGTAATCCATTACCGTCATCACAGCTACCTTTCACAGACACGGACTCTCCCTCCCCAGTAGCCATTGAGTTCAGGTCCCCCCTGGGGGACTCAGAGGACACAGAACTATAACGTTTTCCATTTTGTGAGTTCATCATATGCAATAATTAGCAAAAGTACAAGCAAGTAGTTTGCGGGTGCCTTCTTGCCGCGCAGTGCACTTACAGTGCTGAGATCCTGACCATTGTTCCTTCGAAGAAATCATCTGCTCACGACATTGAAAAAGAAGCCATATATGAAAAGTGTATCTTCTTTACCCTCTTTTTCACCCATCCCCTGCTGCCAGGACTTGTTTGTATGCACCCCTTAGTCTGGCCCCTCCCCCAGCGACCTGTCCGGCTTGCTTGAAGCTGCCAGGGCCCACGAAGTCCCCGCCGGCATAGCTCCTGGGATCGTAAGGACACACAAGCTCCCCCGCCACAACAAGGCAGATGCAATTGGAGGGGGTTTGAAAACCAGGGGGTTTGAAAACCGGAATACAAATTTAAACATAATTTTAACGACACTAAAACATATATAAAATTTAGCTTGAATTATGTAAAATTGCTTCTGCACATCACATTTCCTTAGAGTCAAAAATGTACTTAACATATTATCAGTCCTAAGCGAGAGTATATAAGGCTTTTTCGAACACATACAGGTGAATTGACCAGCAAGACCAAAAAAAAAAAAAAAAAGAAAAAAAAAAGAAAACAAAATGATCAGAAGAGATGAAAGAAAGCAAAAAGGAAAGACGGAAACGAAAAGAATGACAGAAAAGAGGAAATTTGTCGCACAGAATTGCCATAATGTGGGAATACTACATGTATTCATAATAAAAGAGCCCCTGGCATCCTATGAGGGTAATGATAATAATATTAATGATAGTAATAATGATAATAATAATAACAATAACAATAATAATAACAACAACAACAATAATATTAACAATAACAACAACAATAATAATGATGATAACAATAATAATAATAATAACAACAACAACAACAACAACAACAACAACAACAACAACAACAACAACAACAACAACAACAACAACAACAACAACAACAACAACAACAACAACAACAACAACAACAATAATAATAATAATAATAATAATAATAATAATAATAATAATAGTAATACTGATGATGATAATGATACTACTACTATTACTATTACTACTACTAGATTGGTTCAACACACTGTAGAGAGCCCTCCAACACCCAAACGTCGCTCAGCACTGTACACTGTCAATGTACAGTCATACATGACAATACTGACATAAATATTGTGTCACATTCACACACACACACACCCACACACCACCACCACCACCACCATCACCATATCAACAACACAACAACACACCATACAAAACCTGGGCTACATAGTTCCAAGTTTACAGAGCATAGCCACAGTTATACTTTTTTAAATTAAGCTTTATCAGGTGTAGACAGCAAGCTGAACCAGATGAGTCTTCGACTAAACTTTGCACTAGATTTTGAAAACAGGAAGAAAAAGGGCAGTAGGGATTGCTGGCGGAATAGACAGCAGTTTGGTCCTAAATGATCTGTGGTCCTGTGTTAAGGTTTGTCTAGGCACTCTGATGAGAAGTTATGGTTTGTGGCCCTATGTTAAGGTTTATTCCAGGCACTTTGATGAGAAGTTATTATCTGTGATTCTATGTTAAGTTCTAGTCTGGGCACTTCGATGAACAGTTTATGATCTGTGGCCCTATGTTATGAACAGTTATTATCTGTGGCCCTATGTTATGAACAGTTTATGATCTGTGGCCCTATGTTATGAACAGTTATGATCTGTGGCCCTGTGTTATGAACAGTTATGATCTGTGGCCCTATGTTATGAACAGTTATGATCTGTGGCCCTATGTTATGAACAGTTTATGATCTGTGGCCCTATGTTAAGGTTTAGTCCAGGCACCCTGATGAACAATTATAATCTATGGCTCTATGTTAAGGTTTATTCCAGGCACTCTTATAGCAGTCATAAGCTGGGCCGCAGACAATGGCTGATAGGTAGTCAGAAGAGATCACAACATTTGATACCAAGTAAAATAAAAAAACAGATTTCTTGAAGCATTCCTCCTCCCTATCGCTTCCTGATTGATCTCAGAATGAAAGCCAGCACCATGACTGGATTGCCCACAGACACGCACACAAGGTAGTCAGCACAGAGCAGACCTTTCCAAGCCACCAAACCCATCTCTTCCCCTTCACCTTTCATCCTCCATCACTCTTAAGGTAACGCCAAACTGGTGTGATTCAGTCATAATTATGTTGGTGGACGCGATAGTAAGGTAGGTTATCATTATCATTATTAGTTTTTAAAGCCCACCCGACCCCTCAGAGCCATATCAGACTTTAGCCATCACAAAAACATACACAAAATTAACACATCGATCACCCTGGGAAAAAATAAAAAAACTACAAAAAAAAATTAGGAGAAGGCTGTATAGAACGGTTTATATTGTGATGATGACAGAAGGCTGTATAGAACATTTATATAGTGATGATGACAGAAGGCTGTATAGAACAGTTTTATATTGTGATGATGACAGAAGGTTGTATAGAACAGTTTATATTGTGATGACAACAGAAGGTTGTATAGAACAGTTTATATTGTGATGACAACAGAAGGCTGTATAGAACAGTTTATATTGTGATGATGACAGAAGGCTGTATAGAACAGTTTATATTGTGATGATGACAGAAGGTTGTATAGAACAGTTTATATTGTGATGACAACAGAAGGTTGTATAGAACAGTTTATATTGTGATGACAACAGAAGGCTGTATAGAACAGTTTATATTGTGATGATGACAGAAGGCTGTATAGAACAGTTTATATTGTGATGATGACAGAAGGCTGTATAGAACAGTTTATATTGTGATGACAACAGAAGGCTGTATAGAACAGTTTATATTGTGATGACAACAGAAGGCTGTATAGAACAGTTTATATTGTGATGATGACAGAAGGTTGTATAGAACAGTTTATATTGTGATGATGACAGAAGGCTGTATAGAACAGTTTATATAGTGATGACAACAGAAGGCTGTATAGAACAGTTTATATTGTGATGACAACAGAAGGCTGTATAGAACATTTAAATAGTGATGATGACAGAAGGCTGTATAGAACAGTTTATATTGTGATGACAACAGAAGGCTGTATAGAACAGTTTATATTGTGATGACAACAGAAGGCTGTATAGAACAGTTTATATTGTGATGATGACAGAAGGCTGTATAGAACAGTTTATATTGTGATGATGACAGAAGGCTGTATAGAACAGTATATATTGTGATGATGACAGAAGGTTGTATAGAACAGTTTATATTGTGATGATGACAGAAGGCTGTATAGAACAGTTTATATTGTGATGATGACAGAAGGCTGTATAGAACAGTTTATATTGTGATGATGACAGAAGGCTGTATAGAACAGTTTATATTGTGATGACAACAGAAGGTTGTATAGAACAGTTTATATTGTGATGACAACAGAAGGTTGTATAGAACAGTTTATATTGTGATGATGACAGAAGGCTGTATAGAACATTTATATAGTGATGATGACAGAAGGCTGTATAGAACATTTATATTGTGATGACAACAGAAGGCTGTATAGAACAGTTTATATTGTGATGACAACAGAAGGCTGTATAGAACAGTTTATATTGTGATGATGACAGAAGGTTGTATAGAACAGTTTATATTGTGATGATGACAGAAGGCTGTATAGAACAGTTTATATTGTGATGATGACAGAAGGCTGTATAGAACAGTTTATATAGTGATGATGACAGAAGGTTGTATAGAACATTTATATTGGGATGATGACAGAAGGCTGTATAGAACAGTTTATATTGTGATGATGACAGAAGGTTGTATAGAACAGTTTATATTGTGATGACAACAGAAGGCTGTATAGAACATTTATATTGTGATGATGACAGAAGGCTGTATAGAACAGTTTATATTGTGATGATGACAGAAGGCTGTATAGAACATTTATATTGTGATGACAACAGAAGGCTGTATAGAACATTTATATTGTGATGATGACAGAAGGCTGTATAGAACAGTTTATATTGTGACGATGACAGAAGGCTGTATAGAACATTTATATTGTGATGATGACAGAAGGCTGTATAGAACAGTTTATATTGTGATGATGACAGAAGGTTGTATAGAACATTTATATTGTGATGATGACAGAAGGCTGTATAGAACAGTTTATATTGTGATGATGACAGAAGGCTGTATAGAACAGTTTATATTGTGATGATGACAGAAGGCTGTATAGAACAGTTTATATTGTGATGATGACAGAAGGCTGTATAGAACAGTTTATATTGTGATGATGACAGAAGAGCTGTATAGAACAGTTTATATTGTGATGATGCAACAGAAGGCTGTATAGAACAGTTTATATTGTGATGATGCAGAAGGCTGTATAGAACAGTTTATATGTGATGATACAGAAGGCTGTATAGAACATTTATATAGTGATGATGACAGAAGGCTGTATAGAACAGTTTATATTGTGATGACAACAGAAGGCTGTATAGAACAGTTTATATATTGTGATGATGACAGAAGGCTGTATAGAACAGTTTATATTGTGATGATGACACAGAAGGCTGTATAGAACAGTTTATATTGTGATGATGACAGAAGGCTGTATAGAACAGTTTATATTGTGATGACAACAGAAGGCTGTATAGAACAGTTTATATTGTGATGATGACAGAAGGCTGTATAGAACAGTTTATATTGTGATGACAACAGAAGGCTGTATAGAACAGTTTATATTGTGATGATGACAGAAGGCTGTATAGAACAGTTTATATTAGTGATGATGACAGAAGGCTGTATAGAACAGTTTATATTGTGGATGACAGAAGGCTGTATAGAACAGTTTATATTGTGATGACAACAGAAGGCTGTATAGAACAGTTTATATTGTGATGATGACAGAAGGCTGTATAGAACAGTTTATATTGTGATGACAACAGAAGGCTGTATAGAACAGTTTATATTGTGATGAATGACAGAAGGCTGTATAGAACAGTTTATATTGTGATGATGACAGAAGGTGTATAGAACAGTTTATATTGTGATGATGAACAGAAGGCTGTATAGAACAGTTTATATTGTGATGATGACAGAAGGCTGTATAGAACAGTTTATATTGTGATGATGAACAGAAGGCTGTATAGAACAGTTTATATTGTGATGATGACAGAAGGCTGTATAGAACAGTTTATATTGTGATGAAACAGAAGGTTGTATAGAACAGTTTATATTGTGATGACATGACAGAAGGCTGTATAGAACAGTTTATATTGTGATGATGACAGAAGGCTGTATAGAACAGTTTATATTGTGATGATGACAGAAGGCTGTATAGAACATTTATATTGTGATGACAACAGAAGGCTGTATAGAACATTATATTGTGATGATGACAGAAGGCTGTATAGAACAGTTTTATTGTGAGATGACAGAAGGCTGTATAGAACATTTATATGTGATGATGACAGAAGGCTGTATAGAACAGTTTATATTGTGATGAACAGAAGGGTATAGAACATTTATATTGTGATGATGACAGAAGGCTGTATAGAACATTTATATTGTGATGACAACAGAAGGCGTATAGAACAGTTTATATAGTGATGATGACAGAAGGCTGTATAGAACATTTATATTGTGATGATGACAGAAGGCTGTATAGAACAGTTTATATTGTGATGATGACAGAAGGCTGTATAGAACAGTTTAATTTGTGATGATGACAGAAGGCTGTATAGAACAGTTTATATTGTGATGATGACAGAAGGCTGTATAGAACAGTTTATATTGTGATGAACAGAAGGCGTATAGAACAGTTTATATTGTGATGACGAAGGCTGTATAGAACATTTAAATTAGTGATGATGACAGAAGGCTGTATAGAACAGTTTATATTGTGATGATGACAGAAGGCTGTATAGAACAGTTTATATTGTGAGAAACAGAAGGCTGTATAGAACAGTTTATATTGTGATGACAACAGAAGGCTGTATAGATCAGTTTATATTGTGATGACAACAGAAGGCTGTATAGAACAGTTTATATTGTGATGAACAGAAGGCTGTATAGAACATTTATATTGTGATGATGACAGAAGGCTGTATAGAACAGTTTATATTGTGATGATAACAGAAGGCTGTATAGAACAGTTTATATTGTGATGAGACAGAAGGCTGTATAGAACAGTTTATATTGTGATTGACAAAGGCTGTATAGAACAGTTTATATGTGATGATGACAGAAGGCTGTATAGAACAGTTTATATTGTGATGACAACAGAAGGCTGTATAGAACAGTTTATATAGTGATGATGACAGAAGGCTGTATAGAACAGTTTATATTGTGATGACAACAGAAGGCTGTATAGAACAGTTTATATGTGATGATGACAGAAGGCTGTATAGAACAGTTTATATTGTGATGAAACAGAAGGCTGTATAGAACAGTTATATGTGATGATGACAGAAGGCTGTATAGAACAGTTTATATTGTGATGACAACAGAAGGCTGTATAGAACAGTTTATAGTGTGATGACAGAAGGCTGTATAGAACAGTTATATTGTGATGACACAGAAGGCTGTATAGAACAGTTATATTGTGATGATGACAGAAGGCTGTATAGAACATTTATATATGATGATGACAGAAGGCTGTATAGAACAGTTTATATTGTGATGATGACAGAAGGCTGTATAGAACATTTATATTGTGATGATGACAGAAGGCTGTATAGAACAGTTTATATTGTGATGATGACAGAAGGCTGTATAGAACAGTTTATATTGTGATGATGACAACAGAAGGCTGTATAGAACAGTTTATATTGTGATGACAACAGAAGGCTGTATAGAACAGTTTATATTGTGATGATGACAGAAGGCTGTATAGAACAGTTTATATTGTGATGACAACAGAAGGCCGTATAGAACAGTTTATATTGTGATGATGACAGAAGGCTGTATAGAACAGTTTATATTGTGATGATGACAGAAGGCTGTATAGAACAGTTTATATTGTGATGATGACAGAAGGCTGTATAGAACAGTTTATATTGTGATGACAACAGAAGGCTGTATAGAACAGTTTATATTGTGATGATGACAGAAGGCTGTATAGAACAGTTTATATTGTGATGATGACAGAAGGCTGTATAGAACAGTTTATATTGTGATGACAACAGAAGGCTGTATAGAACAGTTTATATTGTGATGACAACAGAAGGCTGTATAGAACAGTTTATATTGTGATGATGACAGAAGGCTGTATAGAACAGTTTATATTGTGATGATGACAGAAGGCTGTATAGAACAGTAATTTCTCCTTTGGAGACAACAAAGTTGACCTGACCTGGCCTCAAATGAACACACCATGTAATGTGGTCTAGCCTTGACACATACCCAGTGTGGAAGCATCCACCATAGCCAGAATGCCCAGGTAGACGCCCATGAAGAAATCGGCACAGGCCAGGTTGCAGATGAGAAATCGCGGCACATCCATCTTGGAGCGGGAGCTGACGGAGACGAAGAGGACGACGGCGTTGCCCAGCAAGGCCAACATGAAGACAAACCACACGCCACAGCGTAACGACCACCAGCCAAACAGGTCGTCACATGGCATGAAGGGACCTGCACACATATAAAACATTGGACTGTACTGTGGCAACCTATCACTGCCTTACTTCAGTCTAGTTTTATCGGTCTGATTTCATCTGGTACATCTTCAACACATCCGCAAGTACTTTAGACAAAATTGACAACTTCTATGAAGTATTAGAAACGGTTAAGGCTCAATGTAAATTACAGGAAGTTACAATAATAAGGGGAGATTTTAATGCCAAAGTGGGACAGGAGAGAGTGGAGGATATTGTTGGACCTAATAGCCTTAGTACACAAAATGAAAGGGGAGAGAAACTTGTGGAATGGGCACAGATGAATAAGTTCATAGTAGGAAAACCTAGTTTGAGCAGCCTAACAGAAGAAAATGGACATGGATGAGTCCAGGAGATAATATTAAAGGTCAAATTGGCTACATCCTAAAAAATAAAAGATTTAGAAATTGTTTGCTGACAGCAAAACCACTACCAGGCGCAGACTGCAACAGTGACCACAATCCTTTAATGGGAAGATTTAGGCTGAAACTAAACTAAAGAAAACTGACCAAAAGTAACATCAAACTGAATCTTGGACTCTTAAAGACAAATGAAGCCACCCGTCAAAAAATTAACGCACAGGTTCAAAACAAATTCAGTGCTCTGGAAGACGTTAGTGACAGTAAGGAACAATGGACAAAGTTGAGAAACTCGATAAATGAAGACGGTGAAGAAATTCCTAGAGTAGAAAGAAAAGCAAAAAAGAACGGGATGACAAAAGAAATTCTCGGCTTGATGGAAGAATGGAGAAAGGCAAAGGGGAAAAAAGGAAGAATACAAAAAGACAAACAAAGAAATCAGGAATGAGTGCAATGAAGCTAAGGAAGCTTGGCTGGAAACAAAGAGCAAAGAAACAGAAGACCGACACAAAACAGATCCTTAAAGTACGTACAGAAACACTGAAAGAAAAAAAAAACATGCACAGGAAAAACAACAACATGCACACGAAGTGATTGTTTAAAATCGAAAGATGGTACGCTTACAAAATATTAGATAGATGGGGAGATTACATTAAAGACATTTTTAACGATGACAGAAACGAAGAAAACATAAGAACGAACGTTGAAGGACCATCCATAATGAAAGATGAAGTTAGAGCAGCATTGGAAAAAGTGAAACCAGGAAAAGCCCCAGGACCAGACAATATTACTACAGAGATGATTGAAGCCCTGGAGGAATTCGGTATTGAAAAAAATGACACTCCTGAATGAAATTTTTGACACCGGAAAAATCCCCAAAGATATGTGAAAATCAATTTTCATTGCTCTTTCAAAGAATTCCATCGTACAGTCAGGTTGATGATTCAGGTAACAAAAATCCTACAAGAATAATCATGATGAGGACAAGGAACAGAATAAAAAGAGAAATAGCAGAAGAACAGTGTGGATTTGTCGAAGGGAAAGGAACAATTAATGCCATATACATCCTAAGAACTATCATAGAGAGGTCAATCGAGTTGAATAAGGATTTATATTTATGCTTTGTTGATTATACCAAGGCTTTCGATCAGATAAGACATAAAGAATTGATCAACCAACTAGAAAGCTCAATATTGATGGATAAGATCTAAGAATAATCAGAAATATGTATTGGGAACAAACAGCAGCAATGAGAATGGAAAACGATATAAGCTCTTTCCAAAATATCAAAGGAAGGGTCAGGCAGGGTAGTGTTCTGTCACCAGATTTGTTTTCACTTTACAGCAAAGCCATCATAAGAAACTTAGAAGCATGCTCTGGGATAAAGTTGGAGGAAAAATAATAAATAACATTCGTTACGCAGATGACATCGCGCTAATTGCAGAAAATGAAAGGGACCCTCAAAACCTTGTGAATATAATAGAAATAGAAAGCAAAAATAAAGGGCTGGAGCTAAACAGCAAGAAGACTGATGTCATGTATGGTAATCAGTGAAAAACATGAAATCTCCTCATGCAGTATAACAGCAAATGGCACAACACTGAAACAGGTTGTTAAATGTAAATATCTGGGAACGGTCATCTCACCAGATGGCAGATGCACATCAGAAATAGCCAACAGAATCGGCCAAACCAAAACAGCATTCAAGAAGAGAAAAGCGTTCTTACCAACAAATGCCTGTCAAAAAAAATCACATCAGGAAGAGAGTTCTCGAATGTTATATTGATAAAGAAGATAAGGAAAAGACAAACAACATTTATAGGCCATTTTATGAGGGAAGGGGAATTAGAGCACATGGTCACAACAGGAAAGCTGAGGGAAAGAGAGCACCAGGTAGACCCAGGGAGAAAATATTGGACGGACTTGCAGGGTGGCTGAGGACAGAGAGGATGGAAGATGTGCTTGCGGCGCAAGGGATAGATTTGTATGGAGGGCCATGATCACCAACGCCATGCGGCAGGGCACATGATGATGATGACATCTTCAAGACGACGGTGACCTTGAGACATGCAAAGTCTGAATATGTATATATATATGTATGTATGTATGTATATATATCTGTGGTGTGTGTGTGTGTGTGTGTGTGTGTGGTGTGGTGTGTGTGTGGTGTGTGTGTGTGTGTGTGTGTGTGTGTGTGTGTGTGTGTGTGTGTGTGTGTGTGTGTCTGTGTGTGTAAAGAAGATCGTTAGAATGGCTCGATCGTCTTTTTGTAAAAACAATATTCGTCACTATCACCGCCACCCCAATTTCGTGACTGCTTGACTGTATGGATCAAGGATATGTAGTTGAGAAAATCTATCCATAAACAAGATAGCTGATTCACAGACAGACAGGCAGACAGACAGACAGACAGCCAGCCAGCCAGCCAGACAGCCAGCCAGACACACAGACAGACAGACAGACAGACATACAGACAGACACACGGACAGACAGACAGACAGACAGGCTGACAGACTTTCCCATCCCCTTTTAAAGGAACATCCTTTGTTTTTGCAGGCTTGTTTGCTGACAGACACATAACACACAAACAAACAGCGAAACACACAGGCCTCAGTTAATGACTTCAGTGGCTGAGGTCTTCAGGTCACCTACAGGTGACGGTGTCTATGTGGCTAATGGGATACCGTTGGCAAGCACGTTGACCTCTTCTTTCTGTTTGCCAGTCACATAAGCACACACACACACGCACACGCGAACACAAACACACAGGCACTGATACACACATACATACATACACACACGCGCGTGCAGAAACACACAGACACTGATACACACATACATACATACACACACACGCGCGCAGAAACACACAGACACTGATACGCACATACATACATACACGCACATACATACATAACATACACACTGATACACACATATGTACATATTCACACACATATACATATGCACACAATATACACAATACACACACCGATATACACACATGCGCACACACACACTGATATAAAAACACACACATACATCTATCTATCTATCTATCTGTCTGTCTATCTATTATCTATCTATCTATCTATCTATCTTCTATCTATCTATCTATCTATCTATCTGTCTGCCTATCTATCTATCTTCTATCTATCTGTCTTCTATCTATCTATCTGTCTGTCTGTCTGTCTATCTATCTATCTATCTATCTATCTATCTATCTGTCTGTCTGTCTATCTATCTATCTATCTGTCTATCTATCTGTCTATTCTGTCTATCTATCTATCTACTATCTGTCTATCTATCTTCTATCTCTACTATCTTTCTTTCTATCTATCTATCTTCTATCTTCTCTATCTTCTATCTATCTATCTATCTATCTATCTATCTATCTTTCTTCATCTGTCCTGTCTATCTGTCTGTCTATCTTCTATCTATCTGTCCTATTGTCCTTCTGCTGCTGTCGTCTGTCTACCTCCTTTTGCCTTTGTCCTATAGTTGTCTTCTATGTTTTTAACAATCTATCAATGACTCTCTAGCTTGCAAAATATGTAATGCGCAGTGAGTTGAAACGAATTTGGAGAACGGCGCTGCACAAGAACTTAATTGTTTAATAAAGAATAAAAAAAATATGATACATAAAACATCGTCTCACCTGGCTTGGGTTTGCAGGTGAGAGGTGGGTTGGCCATGACCAGGTTCTTGATGTAGACATCCCCGTTTCCCTGTTCATAGTCCTCCAGGTACAGCTCCGCCGCCCTGGAGAACTCGTAAGCGTCTGGGTCGTACTCGTTGTTTCTGGATGTCCTCCCACAGCTCCGGCGTGTGGTTGTCTGCAAAAGGACTTTCAATTTGACTTGGAAGCAGGACTGTGTTAAAGACCGATTCTCCACTCAGTTTTCTATGTAGAAAGATAAGTTTTAAAGAGGACTGGTGGGCAGGGATGTTAGACTGCTCCCTGTTATTGTTGTTTTTGTTTATGGCCCAGCCGACTGCACAGTCATATCAATTCAAAACGCACACGCACTTGAAAAATCCTATATCCAAAATTATCTGAGTGCCATCTATCTATCCATCTAGAAAAATGCCATATCCAATATCATCTCAGTGCCATCTATCCCTCTTGAAATATGCTATATCCAATATTATATGAGTACCTTCTATCCCTCTTGAAAAATCCTATATCCAATATTATATGAGTGCCATCGATCCCTCTTGAAATATGCTATATCCAAATATTATATGAGTGCCATCTATCCCTCTTGAAAAATCCTATATCCAATATTATATGAGTCCCTTCTATCCCTCTTGAAATATGCTATATCCAATATTATATGAGTGCCATCTATCCCTCTTGAAAATCTATATCCAATATTATATGAGTGCCATTATCCCTCTTGAAATATGCTATATCCAAATATTATATGAGTGCCATCTATCCCCTTGAAAATTCATATATCCAATATTATCCAGTGCCATTTATCCCTCTTGAAAAATGCCTATATCCAATATTATCAAGTGCCATCTATCCCTCATGAAAAATGCTATATCCAATATTATCTAAGTGCCATCTATCCCTCTTGAAAAATCCTATATCCAATATTATCTAAGTGCCATCTATCCCTCATGAAAAATTCTATATCCAATATTATCTAAGTGCCATCTATCCCTCATGAAAAATTCTATATCCAATATTATCTAAGTGCCATCTATCCCTCTTGAAAAATCCTATATCCAATATTATCAGAGTGACATCTATCCCTCATGAAAAATCCTATATCCAATATTATCTAGTGCCATCTATCCCTCTTGAAAATCCTATCCAACATTAATCTGAGTGCCATCTATCCCTCTTGAAAAATTCTATATCCAACATTATCTGAGTGCCATCTATCCCTCTTGAACGCTGGGCGGGCCGCACATGAAATCATCTGAGTGCCATACACCCCTCTCCAACAAACTCTAAATTAAAAACGAAAAACATATACTCTAATTATTCTCGTGGTGTCACTTGAGTGTTTCATGGATCCTGTTCTTCCCCAGTCCCCATTTCAAGTACCTGCCAACATCAAGCGTTTCGCAAAGGTTGAAAAGAGTCTGCCAGCGTATTTCTGGCTG
>JAPXFY010000019.1:21906464-21918964 GCA_030674185.1 Monoplex corrugatus
GTGTGTGTGCGTGTGTGTGTAAGACAGATAGAGATAGAGAGAGAGAGAGAGAGAGAGAGCGTGTGAGTGCGTGTGCGTGTGCGTGTGCGTGCACGCGTATATGCGTGTGTTCCGATTTGCGTGGGCGTATTACCGGAGGAATACCAATTAAGAAAAGGTGATTTCCCACTTCCTGAACCGAAAAACTGCAAGTTGAAATGGAAAACCAACCATACAATTCACTAAACAACAACCAAACCAACAAACGGAAATATCAATTAGAATTGTTTTCTTTTTCTACTATTAGTGCGCTTACATCGCGTCGTTATTGCTTACACACTTACTTTGTAGTATTGTAAAAAAAATAATAACAGCAGCAGAAACAGTAACCACAACAACAACAACCAGAACCACAACAACTACAACAACAACAACAGAAGACAACACACAATTAACATCAGGAAGAGAGTTCTTGAATGTTATATAGAACCAATACTGTTGTACGGATGTGAGAAGTGGACAGTCAACAAAGCAAAGCCAGAACAAGATTGAGGCAGCCGAGATGCGGTTTCTAAGAAGAATGTTGAGAGTTCCATGGACAGCAAAGAAAACGAACGAGACAGTCTTGATGGAGGCAGACACAAGTAGATCACTCATAAGGAAGATTAGGAAAAGACAGGCAACATTTATAGGCCATTTTATGAGGAAGGGGGATTTGGAGCACCTGGTCACAACGGGAAAGCTGGAGGGAAAGAGAGCACCGGGTAGACCCAGGGAGAAAATGCTGGACGGACTTGCAAAGTGGCTGGGGACGAGGAGGGTGGGAGAGATGCTGGGGGCAACGAGAGATAGAGACAGATGGACATCCATGATCGCCAACGCCATACGGCAGGGCACCTGATGATGATGATGACATTGCTACATCAGCAGTTGACATCTTTCCTACTCGTGTCGTTATTGCTTACACACTTTGTAGTATTGTAAAAAAAAAAAAAAAAAAAGAAAAAGTAAAGACGATAAAAACATCATGTGTACTTGTCTGCTCTTAAAGCAGTGTTAATGCCGTTATAACGTTCGGGTATTTATTGACTGAATACAATTTGTTGACGAAATTTCATAAAAATTACTACAAATTAATTACAACAACAACAACGGCATTAACACTGCTATAAGAGCAGACAAGTACACATGATGTTTTTATCGTCTTTACTTTTTTTTTTTTTTTTTTTTTTTTTACACTACTACAAAATGTGTAAGCAATAACGACACGAGTAGGAAAGATGTCAACTGCTAATGTAGCACCCTCAGCAGCAACAGTAACCACAACAACACAACAACAACAGTAATAATGATAATAATGATGATGATGATAATAATAATAATAACAATAATAATAATAATGATGATGATGATGATGATGATACTACTACTACTACTACTACTAATGATAATAATAATAACAATAATGATAATAATACTGACATTATGGTAATTATACATATACATTTAATGATAATAGCAATAATGATACTACTATACTACCAACAACAATAACAACAACAACAGTAATAATAATAATAACAATAACAATAATACAATAACCATAATAATGATAATGACATTATAACAATTATGCATATACATTTAATAATGATATTAATGACAATGATAAAAACCATAATAATAGACGATCACAAAAATAATGGAAATTATGATAAAGACAAAGAAATAAGTAGAGGAAAAAACTAACACAACAACAACACCCACAGAAGACAACACACAACAACAACACCCATAGAAGACACACACAACAAACAACACCCACAGAAGACAACACCAAAACAACACCAAAAGACACAAACAACAAACCACAAAAAACACAACAAACACCCAAGAAGACAACACACAACAACAAACACCCAAGAAGACAACACACAACAACAACACCCACAGAAGACAACACACAACAACAACACCACAGAAGACAACACACAACAACAACACCCAAAAGACAACACACAACACAACACCACAGAAACAACAACAAAACAACAACACCCACAGAAGACAACACACAACAACAACACCCACAGAAGACAACACACAACAACAACACCCACAGAAGACAACACACAACAACAACACCCACAGAAGACAACAACACAACAACAACACCCACAGAAGACAACACACACAGAAACAACACCCACAGAAGACAACACACAACACACCACAGAAGAACAAACACACAACAACAACACCCACAGAAGACAACACACAACAACAAACAACCCACAGAAACACACACAACAACACACAAACACCCACAGAAGACAACACACACAACACCACAGAAGACAACACACAACAACAACACCCACAGAAGACAACACACAACAAACACCCACAGAAGACAACACAAACACAACACCCACAGAAGACAACACACAACACAACACCCACAGAAGACAACACACAACAACAACACCCACAGAAGACAACACACAACAACAACACCCACAGAAGACAACACACAACAACAACACCCACAGAAAACAACACACAACACAACACCCACAGAAGACAACACACAACACAACACCCACAGAAGACAACACAACAACACACAAACAACAACAACACACCCACAGAAGACAACACACAACAACACACCCACAGAAGACAACACACAACGACACCCACAGAAGACAACACACAACAACAACACCCACAGAAGACAACACACAACACAACACCCACAGAAGACAACACACAACAACAACACCCACAGAAGACAACACACAACAACAACCCCACAGAAGACAACACACAACAGTAACACCCACAGAAGACAACACACAACAGTAAACACCCACAGAAGACAACACACAATAGCAACACCCACAGAAGACAACACACAACAACAACACCACAGAAGACAACACACAACGACACCCACAGAAGACAACACACAACAACACCCACAGAAGACAACACACAACAACAACACCCACAGAAGACAACACGACAACAACACCCACAGAAGACAAACACAACACACAACAACGACACCCACAGAAGACAACACACAACGACACCCACAGAAGACAACACACAACGACATCCACAGAAGACAACACACAACAACAACACCCACAGAAGACAACACACAACAACAACACCCACAGAAGACAACAACAAACCAGACAAGGAAACTAACACAACAACAACACCCACAGAAGACAACACACAACAACAACACCCACAGAAGACAATACACAACGACAACACCCAAAGAAGACAACACACAACAGCGACAACAACACCCAAAGAAGACAACACACAACAACAACACCCAAAGAAGACAACACACAACAGCGACACCAACACCCACAGAAGACAACAACACACAACAACAACACCCAAAGAAGACAACACACAACAGCGACAACAACACCCACAGAAGACAACAACACACAACAACAACACCCAAAGAAGACAACACACAACAGCGACAACAACACCCAAAGAAGACAACAGCAAACCAGACTCTTACAATGGACGCAGACTGCAGAAAGTCACAGCAGTGATAGGCGTAGTTGAGAGCCAAGGAGTACACCTTGGGGAACGCCTCTTTGGGCGGGAAATCACGCAGGGTTTCGATGTCCCAGGTTTGCAGTTTTCGCAGATTCTTCAAGCCCTGGGTCGGAAGCGTGGAGATCTGGTTGTTCCCTAAATTTCTGAAAAACACAAACAAAAATAAATGCTTAGTTAATCCCCCAAAGTCTTTAGATTTTCTGATGAAACAACAGACAGATTGGCAATGAAGAGCATGTATCCACTACACCTAAGAAAGAACTGATGGCGAGAAAAAGTGGCGTCGATGACTTATTTCTGCTGAACATTCTATCGAAACGAAAATAGGCCTAAAAAGGGGGAAAGGGAACCCTCAGGAACCATCACACACACACACACACACACACACACACACACACACACACACACACACACACACACACACACACACACACAACACACACAACACACACACAACACACACACACACACACACACACGCACGCACGCACGCACGCACACACACACACACACACAGAGTGGTGACACTTCCTCTGGCAAAAGCAACGTCACAAACATGAACATATTTTAAAGACAAGACAAGCGAAGCCTAATCAAGCCAAGCCAAACCAAGACAAGATAGGACAAAACAAGACAAGACAAAACAAGCCAAGCCAAGCCAAGACAAGATAGGACAAAACAAGACAACAAACAAGCCAAGCCAAACCAAGACAAGACAGGAAAACAGCCAAGCAACCAAGACAATGGACAAAACAAGACAAACAAGCCAAGCAACCAAGACAAGACAGGACAAAACAAGACAAGACAAAACAAGCCAAGCCAACCAAGCCAAGACAGGACAAAACAAGACAAGACAAAACAACCAAGCCAAACCAAGACAAGATAGGACAAAACAAGACAAGACAAAACAAGCCAAGCCAAACCAAGACAAAACAGGACAAAACAAGACAAGACAAAACAAGACAGCACCATCTGCTCTTAATCAAGGATTGCTTACATTAAAATGCAAAAAAGATAACCAAAAAAGCGACACGAACTGTGAACGACATCCGGACAATGTAACGGATATGGGAAATTACCTCGACTTTAAATTTTCGATGGAAAAACACAACAACATAATTACAAAATGAACGAGAGAGAGAGGAGAGAGAGAGAGAGAGAGAGAGAGAGAGAGAGAGAGAGAGAGAGAGAGAGAGAGAGAGAGAGAGAGAGAGAGAAAGAGAAAGAAAGAAAGAGAGAGAGAGAGAGAGACAGACAGACAGAAAGACAGACAGACCGAAAGACAGACAGACAGACAGACAGACAAAAACAGACACACAGAGGCAGAGAGGCACAGAGAGGCAGAGACAGAGAGACAGAGAAACAGAGACGGAGAAAGACAGTGAGAGAAAGAGAGAGAGAAAGAGAGAGAGAGAGAGAGACAGACAGACATGGACAGAGAGACAGAGAGACATAGAGAGAGACAGAGACAAAGAGAGAGACAGATACAAAGAGAGAACGAGAGAGAGAGACTAAGAGAGAGAGAGAGAGAGAGAGAGAGACAGACAGACAGACAGACAGAGACATAGAGAGAGACAGAGACAGACAGACAGAGAGAGACAGAGAGGGATAGAGAGAGAGAATACAGACAGAGAAAGAGAGAGAGAGAGAGAAACAGAGAGAGACAGACAGAGACAGACAGACAGAGGGACAGAGACAGGGAAAGAGAGAGAGGAGAGACAGAAACACAGAGACGGACAGAGAGAGAGAGAGAGAGAGAGAGAGAGAGAGAGAGGGGGGGGGAGGAAGGGACACAGATCACGCACCTACCTACTTGCATATATATATGCACACATACATGCAGACAAAGAGAGAGGCAGGCTTGTAGCTAGATAAACAGACACATAGACAATGGATGAAGCCCATCAGTACAAATTACTCACAGATCCTCCAGTGAGGACAAAGGTCTGAAGGCCGAGGGATCAATGGTCTTGATCTGGTTGTGAGCAAGGTCTCTGCAACAGTCCATTCGTAATATATAATTATGTCTTCCTGCCAGGAAGGGTGAGGGAGTCAAAGGGTTACGATTTTGCTCTGCTAGCACAGTAAAAATGCAGGATGCCGGTGGACAGGTTGCAAGAGTCAAAGGGTTAACATTCATGAACAGACAGAACGGCAAAGGAAAAATCAAGAATCATAACTACCGCATATTTTCAAGACTGTACGTTTGATAAATCTTCCTGAGTATCAAACAATTCTGATGACTTTTCCAATGAAATCATGACATAACATTCTCTACAATGATAACACTGTCTAAATTTTTCAGAACCCCAAGTCTAAATCTAGTCATAATGTCTTTAATTAAAGATGTGTGTGTGTGTGTGTGTGTGTGTGTGTGTGTGTGTGTGTGTGTGGTGTGTGTGTGTGTGTGTGTGTGTGTGTGACTGAGAGAGAGAGAGAGAAGAGAGAAGAGAGAGAGAGAGAAGAGAAGAGAGAGAGAGAGAAAGACAGAGAGAGAGAGAAGAGCGATATATATATATATATTTAGAGAGAGAGAAAGAGAGAGACAGACAGACGACAGACAGACAGACAGACAGACAGACAGACAGAAAAAAGCGAGAGCGACAGACAGAGATGAGTGTGCATCTCTGACCACATTAAACGAACACACAGAAAAATTCAAAAGAAAGTCTACATCTACTTCGACTGAAACTTGCTGACACCAAAGAGATTTCGGCAGAGATCATATACACACACACACGCGCGCGCACACGCAAACACACACAGACATACAGACAGACAAACACACACACACACGCACATATACAGACACACACGTACGCACGCACGCAGACACGCACACACACCCGCGCAAGCGCACAGAGTGCAAACTTATAGGTACTTAAAGTTTGCTGAGACAAACTATGGCGCGACATACATCTCTTTGATATTGTATGCATCACCACCGCCCCTCTCTCTGTCAGGCACAAACACAAAAACACAAACACACACACGCACACACACAGACACACACACACAGAGACACACATACACACACAGACACAGAGACACAGACACACACAGACACACAAAGAGACACAAACACAGGCACAGACACACACAGACACACACAGACACAGACGACCCCACACAACACACACACACAACACGGACACACAGACACACACACACAAACAGACAGACACACACGCACAGACACACACAGCAGACACACACACAGACAGACAACACACAGACAGACACACACACAGACACACACACAGACACACACACACACAGACACACACACACAAACACACACACACGCACCAACACAACACACACAACACACACACACACACAGACACACACACACACACACACACAAACACAGACAGACACACGCACACAACACACACAGCACACACACAGACACACACACACACAACACACACGAGACACACACACACAGACACACACACAGACACACACGCACACAGATACAAACACACACACACACACATACACAACACACACAGTGTAGACTTACAAGTACTGAAGCTTGCTGAGACCAAAGAAGGCATCAGCGGGGATCTCTTTGATCTTGTTGTGGCTGAGAGTCAAGTCCCTTAACTGGGTCAGACCTTGGAAAGGCTTCCCGTGCAGGGCCAGAATCTGGTTGTTGCCCAAATTTCTGAAAGTAGAAAGAAAAACAAAATCAGAAGATGTATTATTATGATGTTGTTTGTCTAAAACGACTTTGAATTTCTCTAGAAAGACTTGAATTTGTCTAAAAAGACTTAGATTTTTGTCTAAAAAGACTTCAATTTGTCTAAAAAGACTTCAATTTGTGATTTGTCTAGAAAGACTTCAATTCGTCTATAAAGACTCCAATTTGCCAAAAAAAAAAAAAAAAAAGACTTAAATTTGCCTAAAAAGACTTCAATTTATCTAAAAAGACTTCAGTTTGGGTAAAAAGACGAGTTTGCCTAAATAGACGTGGGTCTGTCTACAATAATGTGGATTTTTCTAAACCAATGAGAGAGAAGGTCTGACGTTTGAAATGTAGTCCATTTATTCAGACAGACATACCCAGAAATACATGAACGTGTATTAGGATTTTCATTTACAGAACAAAAAACACAAGTGAGAATGTTCGATACAATATGATCAAACACAAAGAGAACAGAGGACAACAAAAGAGCATCATACAATCAGGGCTTAATAGACTCACAATAAAACGAAACACTTTTCTCAAAAATGAGTTGAGCTAATGGGAAATAACTGTTTACTTTCGGTTTTAAAATCAATTGATATTCTGTGTGTGTGTGTGGTGCGTGCGCGTGCGCTGTGCGTGCGTGTGTGTGTCCCATGACCATTGGTGGTCGTTTTCTTTAAGACTGCTTGTCTGTTACAGTAGGCGTATATGTTGCATCTGTTGTGAATAAACAAACAGGAAGCCAAATAGCAACTTTGTATGAACAGACCGGAAGCAAACATCAATTTTTTGGTATAAACAGACAGGAAGCCAACGATCAGTTTTATGTAGACAGGAAGCCAACGATCAGTTTTATGTAGACAGGAAGCCAACGATCAGTTTTATGTAGACAGGAAGCCAACGATCAGTTTTATGTAGACAGGAAGCCAACGATCAGTTTTATGTAGACAGGAAGCCAACGATCAGTTTTATGTAGACAGGAAGCCAACGATCAGTTTTATGTAGACAGGAAGCCAACGATCAGTTTTATGTAGACAGGAAGCCAACGATCAGTTTTATGTAGACAGGAAGCCAACGATCAGTTTTATGTAGACAGGAAGCAACGATCAGTTTTATGTAGACAGGAAGCCAACGATCAGTTTTATGTAGACAGGAAGCCAACGATCAGTTTTATGTAGACAGGAGCCAACGATCAGTTTTATGCAGACGGGAAGCCACGATCAGTTTTATGTAGACAGGAAGCCAAAGATCAGTTTTATGTAGACAGGAAGCCAACGATCAGTTTTATGTAGACAGGAAGCCAACGATCAGTTTTATGTAGACAGGAAGCCAACGATCAGTTTTATGTAGACAGGAAGCCAACGATCAGTTTTATGTAGACAGGAAGCCAAAGATCAGTTTTATACAAACAGATAGGAAACCAAACATCAGTTTTGTATAGACAGATGGGAAGACAAATATCAGTTTTGTATAATTAGACAGGAAGCCAAATGTCAGTTTTGTGTAAATAGACGGGAAGCCGAACATCATTTTTGTATAAACAGACAGGAAGCCAAACATCAGTTTTGTATAAACAGACAGGAAGCCAAAGAGACAGGAAGCCAAACATCAGTTTTGTATGAACAGACAGGAAGCCAAATATCAGTTTTGTATAATCAGACAGGAAGCCAAACATCAGTTTTGTATAGACAGATGGGAAGCCAAATATCAGTTTTGTATAAATAGACAGGAAGACAAATATTAGTTTTGTATAATTAGACGGGAAGCCAAATATCAGTTTTGTGTAAATAGACGGGAAGTCGAACGTCAGTTTTATAGAAACAAACAGGAAGCCAAATATCAGTTTTGTATAAATAGACAGGAAGCCAAGCAGACAGGAAGCCAAATATCAGTTTTGTATAAACAGACAGGAAGCCAAAGAGACAGGAAGCCAAATATCAGTTTTGTATAAACAGACAGGAAGCCGAACATCAGTTTTGTATAAATAGACGGGAAGCCAAGTATCTGTTTTGTATAAATAGACGGGAAGCCGAACGTCAGTTTTGTATAAACAGATGGAGAGCAAAACACGTTTTGTAAAGACAGACAGAAAGAGTCATAACGGAAATGGTGTGCTATTTATTTTCCAATACTAGACTATAGAAAGATCAATGGCGAAAGGAGTGTTCTCTCTGCAAAACTCACTAATGGAAAATCTGAGACAGACAGACAGACAGATAGACAGACAGATAGACAGACAGACAGACAGACAGACAGAGACAGACAGACAGAAAGACAGACAGACAGAAAGACAGACAGACAGACAAATACACACACACTACACACACCACACACACACACACACACACACACACACACACACACACACACACACACACACACACACAATCCTCTCTCTTTCTCGCTCGCTCATACAAAACTGAATACATAACTCATTCCTTCCAGGAAACAACATGATTAAATAAAAATAAAACACCCATGTACCGCACGGTATGGCAATATTTGGACTGTACATAAGTTTTTGTATTTTACACTTCCCAGACGGAACGAACAATTGTCCATCTCTACAGCAACGTCTTTCCTTATGGAAGAGACGAAGACTTACTTTCTACCGAACATTAAAAAAACAATCAATAAATCTGTTTTCTTCCCGATATTTTTACTCCCAGACGCTCACTGACAAGAACGTTAGTGGCCTTATGATGTAATCTTTCTTCCTGGGGGGTTGGGATGTTTGTGCTTACCGGAAACTGATTCATCGTTCCAGCATCCGGTCAGTGACATAACTGACAAACCAAACTGTAACGAGTACGCTGACTGGTCTTCCTGTGTGATAGAAAACCAATCCCCAGAAGGCATGTGTTCGTCCCTAGTCTTGCAGTTTGGGTTTTGTTTCTGCCAGTCCTTTTCTGTATATTAGCGGATGTTTTGTGCTGTTCAAATCTGATTGTACCTTGCATGCATTGCTGTCGCCAGGCAACTCTTGCGCGGGCAATATCTTCCCAGTTGCTGGGTACTGATGACTGACGTGACATGCCTTTACACTGTCCTGGTACGGCTTTAAGTTTCTTCCCTGCTCACCTGGTATAGCTTTAATGGTCTTCCCTGCTCACCTTGTATTGCTTTAATGGTCTTCCCTGCTCACCTGGTATAGTTTTAATGGTCTTCCCTGCTCACCTGGTACAGCTTTAATGGTCTTCCCTGCTCACCTGGTACAGCTTTAATTGTCTTCCCTGCTCACCTGGTACAGCTTTAATGGTCTTCCCTGCTCACCTGGTACATCTTTAATGGTCTTCCCTGCTCACCTGGTAGAGCTTTAATGGTCTTCCCTGCTCACCTGGTAGAGCTTTAATGGTCTTCCCTGCTCACCTGGTAGAGCTTTAATGGTCTTCCCTGCTCACCTGGTAGAGCTTTAATGGTCTTCCCTGCTCACCTGGTTGAGCTTTAATGGTCTTTCCTGCTCACCTGGTAGAGCTTTAATGGTCTTCCCTGCTCACCTGGTAGAGCTTTAATGGTCTTCTCTGCTCACCTGGTAGAGCTTCAATGGTCTTCCCTGCTCATGGTATCCGTACTTCAGCTCTCCCTACAGAAGCATCTTTGCAACGCGGTTGTCGTTCCTACGGACATCTTCTGTCTAACGAAGCTGGTATTTGATGAACGGACACTTCACGTTTGGCAAGTCCCTCTTTTTCAGAATTGAGAGTTGGACATTGGATGTTGTGACGTCAACGCTATCAGCCAACTGATAAGTCCAACAAGTCAACCAACCGACCAAGCAAACAAGCAAGCAAGCAAACAAGCAAACAAGCAAGCAAGCAACTGACCAAACAAGCAAGCAACTGATCAAACAGGTAAGCAAGCAAATAAGCAACTGACCAAGCAAGTTAACTAACGACCTACTGACCCCGCAGACAATCTATCTGCCAACCACGGCAGTCAAACATCCTTCATTTTCTACTGATTTAAGGCATGGTATACGCATACATACAAACGCACAGGCGCGCGCGCGCGCAACATACACACACACACACACACACACACACACACACACACACACACACACACACACACACACACACACACACACAACACAACACACACACACACACACACACACACACACACACACACACACACACACACACACACACACACACACACACACACACAAATTACACACACAAATCATAAAAACCACTTACATGTTGATCAGCATACTGCAAGATTTCAAGTTGGGGATCATTGTGATCTTGTTGGAGTGAATGTCGCTGAAAACAGACAACAAGAATGACAATGATACGTATGATAACGATACTACCATCACCATACAGTCAAAGCCAGAACAAGATTGAGGCAGCCGAGATGTGGTTTCTAAGAAGTATGTTGAGGGTTCTGTGGACAGCAAAGAAAACAAACGAGACAGTCTTGATGGAGGCAGACACAAGTAGATCATTCATAAGGAAGATTAGGAAAAGGCAGGCAACATTCACAGGCCATTTTATGAGGAAAGGGGAATTGGAACACCTGATCACAACGGGAAATCTGGAGGGAAGGAGAGCACCGGGTAGACCCAGGGAGAAGATACTAGATGGACTTGCAGAGTGGCTTAAGACAGGGAAGGTAGAAGAGATGCTTGAGGCACCAAGAGATAGAGACAGATGGAAGTCCATAATCGCCAACGCCATGCGGCAAGGCACCTGATGATGATGATGACCATTACCATCACAACCACCACCACCATCGGTGCTATCCTCACTACAATCTTATACCCCTGACACTGACCATTCCGTCCAAAACATCACTAGGGGCTTTAAAAAACAAACACATTGTATTATAAATGTATAAACATACACTAAAACATCATCATCATCATCATCATCAGGTGCCCTGCCGCATGGCGTTGGCGATCATGGACTTCCAACCATCTCTATCTCTCGTTGCCCCTAGCATCTCCCCACCCTCATCGTCCTCATCCACTCTGCAATTCCGTCCAGCATTTTTTCCCTGTGTGTCTGGTGGTCCCTTTCCCTCCAGCTTTCCCGTTGTGACCAGGTGCTCCAAATCCCCTTTCCTCATAAAATGGCCTATAAATGTTGCCTGTCTTTTCCTAATCTTCCTTATGAGTGATCCACTTGTGTCTGCCTCCATCAAGACCGTCCCGCCTGCTTTCCCCGCTGTCCATGGAACTCTCAACACTCTTCTCAGAAACCACATCCCGGCTGCCTCA
>JAPXFY010000019.1:21926464-21928964 GCA_030674185.1 Monoplex corrugatus
ATGCAATACAAAACACACACACAAACACACACACACACACACACACACGCACGCACGCACGCACGCACGCACGCACCACACACACACACACACACACACACACACAACACACACACACACGCCTTAAAACCAAACAAACGATAAGTACAGAGAGACAATACAAAACAGAACACAAATCACACAGAAGAACACAACGTAAAACAAATACGTACATTTTCTCCAGGGAAGGCAGCTGGGAGAAGACCCTGGTGCCAATGGACCTGATGGGGTTCTTCAGCAGCTGGATCAGGGTCAGCTTGCGGTTCTTGCTAAAACTGTTGTCTGGTAGTGTCTCTATATCGTTCTCCTCCAGGTTTCTGTCACACAACACACACACACACACACACACACACACACACACACACACACACACACACACACACACACACACACACACACACACACACACACACGCACACACACACAAACATATGTAAAAAAAATTGCAGTATTCCTGGCTGTATCATTCGAGATTGATTGTAACCATTCATTTTTGTATTCAACTAAACGCCATGAAAAGAAAATATTGTCAAAATGTCGAATGTATTTGCGGTGAACAATTCACACTATGGCACTGTTTGTGCAAAATACTACGTTCTTTCTTTACCAAAGATGTTTACACAAGGATACTATCTTGAAACGCATTTTAAAGAAGTAATATCGGATCAAGTTTTGTTGGTTAGAATATCAGAATCATTGGTCCTCAAAATGCGTTACTTTAGGGTTGTGAAGTTTTATTTTGTTTTGTTGTGTTTTAGTGTCAATTTTCCTTCACATTATTGAAGTTAAGTTTGTTTTATTTGCATTTCTCTGCTCATCCATTCTCTTTCCTGAGACCTTGCCTCTTCTTTTTACAAACTTTCTGTCTCTTACTCTGTCTCCCCTGTGCCCCCCTCCCCACTCTCATCTGCCATATATATATATGACAAGGTCTGTCAACAAGAGGCTTTGTTTGAGGTCTGTCAACAAGAGGCTTTGTTTGAGGTCTGTCAACAAGAGGCTTTGTTTGAGGTCTGTCAACAAGAGGCTTTGTTTGAGAAGGGCTGTCAACTAGAGCTTTGTGTGAGAAGGTCTGTCAACAAGAGGCTTTGTTTGAGAAGGGCTGTCAACAAGAGGCTTTGTGTGAGAAGGGCTGTCAACTAGAGGCTTTGTGTGAGAAGGTCTGTCAACTAGAGGCTTTGTTTGAGAAGGTCTGTCAACAAGAGGCTTTGTGTGAGAAGGGCTGTCAACAAGGGGCTTTGTGTGAGAAGGTCTGTCCTTGGCCCTGTTCTTTTCACTCTTTACACCTCCCCCCTGTCCACCATCATCAACTCCCACTCTATAAAACACCACTTCTATGCTGATGACACCCAACTTCTAGACAGTGACACACCAGACAATATACAGCGCCTCTTGACTCGCACCACTGAGTGTTACTCGGACATTAAGAACTGGATGACGTTCAACAAACTTCAGCTTAATGATGACAAGACAGAAGCTATCCTCATTGGCACCCGTCAGAAACTTTCTCAGCTGCCTCCTCTTTCTCTCCCATTATGTAACACATCAGTCCCAATTTCTGATTCAGCTAAAAACCTTGGTGTCTGCATTGACTCTACCCTCTCCATGAATAACTTTGTTTCTCAAACTGCCAGATCTTGCTACTATCACCTCCATCGTATAAGCCTGATCAGGAAGTATCTCTCTGTCGAAACAACTGCAAAACTCGTTCTCTCCTTCATAATGTCTCGCATTGACTATTGCAATTCACTCCTGTCTGGTCTTCCTGCCTCCACCATTCACATCCTATAGCGCATTCAAAACAATGCTGTACGCCTTGTACTAAAAAAGAAAAAAGCTGACCACATATCTCCTCTCCTGGCACAACTTCACTGGCTCCCTGTATCAAAGCGCATACAGTACAAACAAGACACCATGTGCTACAAAAGCCTCAATAATGCAGCCCCCGATTACCTGTCAAGCCTACTTGAGATCTATGTTCCCTCACGTACCCTCCGCTCTGCCTCCGATCCTCTGACTTTTCGCTTTCCACGCACTAAGCTCAATACCTATGGTCCACGAGCCTTCTCTGTTTCTGGTCCACTTTCCTGGAACAAACTTCCTCTCTCAGTCCGTCAGCAACCTACTTTTGTCTCCTTCAAGTCCGCCCTCAAAACTCACCTTTTCTCCTCTGCATAAAATCCTGACCTCACTCAATCCCCTCTGCAGCCTGTCTCCGCTCGGAGGGGAATCACATTGTAATATATAATTGTATATAATATGCTCTCTATAATTTTCCATTGCTTTTATTCTTTCCCCCATTTATAGCCGTGTGCGTGTGCGTGTGCGTGTGCGTGTGTGTGTGTGTGTGCGTGCGTGCGTGCGTGCGTGCGTGCGTGCGTGCGTGTGTGTGCGTGCGTGCGTGCGTGTGTGTGCGTGCGTGCGTGTGTGTCTGTTTTAGTGCTTAGATTTGATTTTATCA
>JAPXFY010000019.1:21946464-21951464 GCA_030674185.1 Monoplex corrugatus
TAATAATAATAACGATAACAATAGAAAAGAGTAATAATAATAATAATAATAATAGAAGAGAAGAAAAAGAACAACAACACAATGGTCTCACACACACGCACGCACGCACTCACGCACGCACGCACGCACGCACGCACGCACACACACACACACACACACACACACACACACACACACACACACACACACACACACACACACACACACAAGAATACACCTCTGTCAATATTTTCTCTCAGCTGACACGTAGACAGACAAGAGAAGGGTAATGACCTCCATCACGCCTATGTGAAACACGTACTGAACATATGATCAGTTTTACACAGTACACTGTGTATCGTGAGCACGCTGATGTTAAAACAATCAGTCGATAGGCCCCACCCCCACCTCACATACACACAACACACACACACACACACACACACACACACACACACACACACACACACACACACACACACACACACACACTACTACTACTACAAAGAGGAAAAGGAAGACAGCCAAAAACAAAAACAAAACAAAACACAAAAAACAAACAAACAAAACCACAAAAAAACAAAACAAAACAACAAGAACAACAACAACAGCAGCAACAACAACAACAACACGAAAAAACGAAAGTTGCTGAATTAAAGGGTTTAGATTCTTTTGGGAAAATTTTTGCTTCAGTGAAAGAAACAGAGAGAAAGAAGAAGAAGGATGAGGATTAGACACAATGTGGAAAAAAATGACGATGAGGGAACAAGAGGAAATTATCTACTGAACGGTAGATAATAATAACGATGATGACGATTCAAAGGAGAGACTGTGGAGAAGACGAAGATGATTATATGAACGAACAAAATTCAAACAGAAGAAGAAGAAGAAGAAGAAGAAGAAGAAGAAGAAGAAGAAGAAGAAGAAGAAGAAGAAGGAGACTTCGAAAAGAAGAAGAAGAAGAAGAAGAAGAAGACGACGACGACGAAGACGACGACGAAGAGAAGAAGAAGAAGAAGAAGAAGAAGAGACTTCGAAGAAGAAGAAGAAGATGAAGAAAAATATACACGTACAAAATGCTCAAAGAAGATAAAAGAAGAAGAAAATGACAGTCACAGTAAGATGAGGAATAAGAAGACGAAACACAGAAACGTATCAAACAATTGAAGAATAGATAACAGTTAACATATAACAGATAACAGGAAATAGGGTTTACTGGCCTCTGAAAGAGGACAGAGCACGGGAAAGCACTTGAGTGGGCTTGTAGTCTAAACATAGCTACTTCCAGTTAACAACGCAGAACGAGCCAGCGAACGAACGAACGAATGAACAATCGAACGAACGAACGAACGCACGAACGAACAAACGAACGAGCGAACGAACAAACAAACAAACGAACGAACGAAAGCACAAAATTTATTAATATACAATTGAACTAAAATAACATAGCCTGCAGATGATGAAATGAGAACAGGTGCAGGAGGCCACTTCAGTCAGGTTGTTTGTAAAGAGAGCACCGAAACTGTTATTCCTTTCAGGAACCAGAAACAGAAAAACCACACGAAAAAAGAATCAGAACTCGTATTTTTAATACAACCTGACAAGACAGGTGCAGTTTTTCAGCCACGTGGCCTTTGTTAAGCGTAAGATTACAAACGAACAAATACCAGGTACAAAAATTATGAGAAAAAGACTGAAACTTCCCTGTTGCTTCAAACTAACAACGAACGAACGAACGAACGAACGAACGAACGAACGAACGAACGAACGAACGAACGAACAAACGAATGAACAAACGAACGAACGAACGAATGAACAAACGAATGAACGAACAAACGAACGAATGAACGGACGAACAAATGAACGCAGAAACATACAACTAAACTAAAATAAAGCAGCCTGCAGATGGTGAGATAGGAAAAGAAAAGAAAAGAAAAGAAAAGAAAAATCGATTAATCAAGCACAAAGAATCATTGTCGCCTTGTTCTGTGTAAGATTTTCTTGAGATTAATGCTTGGACGAAGCAGCAGGGAAGTTTCAGTCTTTTTGTATTTGATGTTTGTTCGTTTGTGATCTTACGCTTGACAAAGGTCAGTTGGCCGAAAATGTGCGCCTGTCTTGTCTGGATGTATTAAATACGCGTTTTGAATTTTTTTCGTGTTTTTTTCTGGTTCCTGTTTGCTTGAACGCGGGCAGTCACACTTGTTTTGGATTTGATATTCCTTTCGTTTTGATATGCCCTAGATATAAAGTTCTGACAGCTGAATTCTTGAGAAGTGGTACGGACAGCTGTCAATGTTTAAACTGTCTTGTCTGGTTGTATTTAATACGCGTTCTGATTCTACTTTCGTGTCTTTTCTGGTTCGAATGTACTTTGTTCATGCCATGTACAAACGAAACAATAACGAAACAGCTTGTAGTATTCGTTTATCAAGCACTAACCTTGACAAAATCCTGCACAGCAAGCACAAGGCGACAATGATTCTTTGTGTTTGATGAATTGATGTTTCTTTCCTATTCCTTCGCTCCTACTGTGATGGGCATGAAGCCTCTTCAATGAAAACATTTTCATTTTGACTTGAGTCATGTTGCTGAAGCCCAAATATAGCCACAGCTGTTTCAGGCTAACCAACCAACCAACCAACCAACCAACCAGCCAACCAACCAACCAACCAACCAACAAGCCAACCAACCAACCAACCAACCAACCAACCAACCAACCAACCAACCAACCGACCAACAAGCTAACCAACCGACCAACCAACCAGCCAACCAACAACCAACCAACCAACCAACCAACCAACCAATCAACCAACCAACCAACCAACCAACTAACCAACCAACCAACCAACCAACCAACAAACAAACAAACAAACCAACCAACCAACAAACCAACCAACTCAGTGACCAACTTTCTAATATACGGTAACAGGGCGATGTCACAAACAAGTCTATTGATTCAGTTCGTCAGATTTACATTCAGTTTCAACCATGCATGCAAGTTCTATTTTCGTATGGGTCAAGGGAGACGACTGTCCCAGTTGTCTGGAGTTGCCGAATCTGTTAGGAGGCTGCTGTCTACTGTCGTTTAACTAGTTAGTATCTAGCACGATAGGCAATTTACGAGTAGATTACAGCCAATAGTAGATATGGTTACTTCATGACGCGATATCTCATCCAATCATCATGAGCATAACTTGATCAAAAGTCTTGCACACATTCAGCCTCGTCTCGATTCATCCAAAACGTGTACTATAGCTCAGGTGTTTGGGCACCATACTCAAGGCACAAAAGTGTTTAATAGCCCACAGTCAATCACGGGCTGGTGGTTCTTTTGACAGAATCGTGGACTCAAGATCTGATATCTCGAGTTCAATCCCAATCCGCAGACTCCAAAACTGCCCATCGTAATGTTTCCATCATTCTGGTGGTGCCAGCTAACCGTTTAAAATGTTCTTTCTCTCCCCCCCCCCCCCCACGCCCCTTTCCCTTCCCCATTTTAAGATCTTGCCTTCAAAAAAGTGTTCCATAGGCTTAAGGAGTATGTCAGATAACTGCTGGCAAATCTGGGTGGAGCTCACATGGAACTGTCCAAATGCGATAAATACCCCCCCCCCCCCCCTTCTTTTTTGTTATAAACAAACTTTAAAAACCAATGTTATAGATTCCGAATTGGGGCAGATGACAGATTTGTTCTTATAACCACCAACACTTGACGACCGTCATGTAGACAGTCAACTAGTCACTGGAGCCATGTAGACAGCTAGTCACTGGAGCCATGTAGACAACTAGTCACTGGAGCCATGTAGACAACTAATCACTGGAGCCATGTAGACAACTAGTCACTGGAGCCATGTAGACAACTAATCACTGGAGCCATGTAGACAGCTAGTCACTGGAGCCATGTAGACAGCTAGTCACTGGAGCCATGTAGACAGCTAGTCACTGGAGCCATATAGACAGCTAATCACTGGAGCCATGTAGACAGCTAATCACTGGAGACCATGTAGACAACTAGTCAATAAAGACTAGAGCCATGTAGACAGCTAATCACTGGAGCCATGTTGACAACTAGTCAATAAAGACTGGAGCCATGTAAACAACTAGTCACTAAAGACTAGAGCCATGTAAACAACTAGTCACTAAAGACTAGAGCCATGTAGACAACTAGTCAATAAAGACTAGAGCCATGTAGACAACTAGTCACTAAAGACTAGAGCCATGTAAACAACTAGTCACTAAAGACTGGAGCCATGTAAACAACTAGTCACTAAAGACTGGAGCCATGTAAACAACTAGTCACTAAAGTCACTAAAGTCTAGAGCCATGTAAACAACTAGTCACTAAAGTCACTAAAGTCTAGAGCCATGTAAACAACTAGTCACTAAAGATTAGAGCCATGTAAACAACTAGTCACTAAAGATTAGAGCCATGTAAACAACTAGTCACTAAAGTCACTAAAGATTAGAGCCATGTAAACAACTAGTCACTAAAGTCACTAAAGATTAGAGCCATGTAAACAACTAGTCACTAAAGTCACTAAAGTCTAGAGCCATGTAAACAACTAGTCACTAAAGTCACTAAAGATTAGAGCCATGTAAACAACTAGTCACTAAAGTCACTAAAGATTAGAGCCATGTAAACAACTAGTCACTAAAGTCACTAAAGATTAGAGCCATGTAAACAACTAGTCACTAAAGTCACTAAAGATTAGAGCCATGTAAACAACTAGTCACTAAAGTCACTAAAGATTAGAGCCATGTAAACAACTAGTCACTAAAGTCACTAAAGATTAGAGCCATGTAAACAACTAGTCACTAAAGTCACTAAAGATTAGAGCCATGTAAACAACTAGTCACTAAAGACTAGAGCCATGTAGACAACTAGTCAATAAAGACTAGAGCCATGTAGACAACTAGTCACTAAAGACTAGAGCCATGTAAACAACTAGTCACTAAAGACTGGAGCCATGTAAACAACTAGTCACTAAAGACTGGAGCCATGTAAACAACTAGTCACTA
>JAPXFY010000019.1:21956464-21961464 GCA_030674185.1 Monoplex corrugatus
AATGAAAGAAAAAGGATGTATACGTTTCATTCAGCTTTCCTTTGAAACTTGCAAAAAGGCAGTAGGCTGTGTCCCCAAATCCTAATTTTATTAGCCTTAATCGACTTAGCATGTTTTCCATTCGTGTTTTTTTTTTTATATAGTTGATACAGATTTCAATAAAATTCCATTAGAAATGTAACAGTTACCTCCTATTGTTTTCCTTAATGTTGTCTGTCTGTTTGTCTGTCTGTCTGTCTCTGTCTGTCTTTGTCTCTATCTCTCCCTTTCCCTGTTCCTCCTTTGTCTCTCTCTTCCTGTCTCTTCTCTCTGTGTCTCTGTCTGTCTGTCTCTGTGTCTCTCCTCTGTCTCTTTGTGTGTCTCTCTCTCCCTGTCTCTGTCTGTCTGTCTGTCTCTGTGTCTCTCCTCTGTCTCTTTGTGTGTCTCTCTCTCCCTGTCTGTCTGTCTGTCTGTCTCTTCTCCTCTGGGCGACAGCTGGATTTTAAAAAAAGACAAAAAAGCGTTAACCTGCTTATGCCACCACCTCGGAACATGAATTTTGTTCTTGTCATTCATGTTCTTGCTCCCCCCCCCCCCCCCTGATATCTGGCAGTGGACTGGAGTGAATCTTGTCACTGAGCCCCAGGCTACACTCCCAATGTAAAAATCAAATGAAATCCAGATTCTTCAAAAATGAAGATCAGATGACAGGGCAGATCCAACGATTTTGGGGTGATAGAATTTTTATAAAAACTATGGAGAATGAAAAGGTGTTCAAGGCATACTGGTTCATACATTGTTTCCCTCCATCTCTTCTTGATTTGTAAACCACGCATGGGAAACTTTACTTCTATTTAGTTAGTTTTTCACTTGTTTACTTGCAGACTAAAAAACAAGCAACATTCATAGGACATATTATGAGGAAAGAAAAATTAGAGCACCTGGTCACAACAGAAAATCTGGAGGGAAAGAGAACACCAGGCAGACCCAGGGAGAAAACTTTGGACAGACTTGCAGGTGGCTGAGGACAGAGAGGGTGGAAGATGTACTTACAGCGACAAGGGATATATTCGTATGGAGGGCCACGACCGCCGACGCCATGCGGCAGAGCACATGATGATGATAAGATTGACAGACTTTGTAAAACCTTTTTATTTCATGTACTTAGTTTGTTTTTCATTTATCTCTTAAAGCAGACTTTGTAAAAACTTTATTTCATTACTGTTTTCTTTGTTTGTTGTTGTTGTTGTTGTTTATTCTTTCTCTCTCTCTCTCTCTCTTCCACTACTGCTTCCAAGTGCTCCCTCCCCTCCCCCTTTATGTTTTCTTTTGCTGTTGCTACATTTACACTGCTTTACTGACATTGGTTCTACACTGCTCACCTCGGCCTCCTGACCACCAGCACCCCAGAGCCAAGGTCCTACAGCCTAATTCCAAATATTCCCACGGCCTAATTCCCAAAGTTCCTACTGCTTAATTCACACAGCCAAGTTCCTAAAGCCTAATTAACACAGCCAAGTTCCTAAAGCCTAATTCACACAGCCAAGTTCCTAAAGCCTAATTCACACAGCCAAGTTACTAAAAGCCTATTTCCCACAGCCAGTTTCCTACAGCCTATTCCCAGAGTCTAATATCCTACAGCCTATTTCCCACAGCCAGTTTCCTACAGCCTATTTCCCAGAGTCTAATATCCTACAGCCTAATTTCCCACAGCCAGTTTCCTACAGCCTATTTCCCAGAGTCTAATATCCTACAGCCTATTTCCCACAGCCAGTTTCCTACAGCCTAATTCCCAGAGTCTAATATCCTACAGCCTAATTCCCAGAGTCTAATATCCTACAGCCTAATTCCCAGAGTCTAATATCCTACAGCCTAATTCCCAGAGTCTAATATCCTACAGCCTAATTCCCAGAGTCTAATATTCTACAGCCTAATTCCCAGAGTCTAATATCCTACAGCCTAATTCCCAGAGCCAAGTTCCTACAGCCTATTTCCCAAAGTTCCTACAGCCTATTTCCCCAAATTCCGATAGCCTAATTCCCGAAGCCAGTTTCCTACAGCCTATTTCCAAAAAGCCAGTTTTCTAAAGCCCAATTCCCAAAGTTCCTATAGCCTAATTCACCATCCACTTTCTGCGCTAAATACGGGAAACTGCAACAAGAACCGATACTAGAGTCAGAGAATCGCCAACTCAAGGTTAAGCCATTTGTATCTACTGTGTACTTTTACCCGTCCTACATGCCTTACAGGAGAAAAAACATCATCATCTTCATCATCATCATCATCATCATCATCATCATCATCATCATCACATCATCATCAGGTGCCCTGCCGCATCGCGTTGGCGATCATGGCCTTCCGTACGAATCTATCCCTTGTCGATGCAAGTACATCTCCCACCCTCTCTGTCCTCAGCCACCTGCAAGTCTGTCCAATATTTTCTCCCTAGGTCTACCTGGTGCTCATTTCCCTCCAGCTTTCCTGTTGTGACCGGGTGCTCTCATTCCCTTTACCTCATAAAATGGCCTGTAAATGTTGCCTTCTTTTCCTAATCTTCTGTATCAATAATTTTGCTTGTGTCTGCCTCCATCAAGACTGTCTCGTCACATAAACATACATGGGTAAAATGTAGAGCAGATACATTACAGTCTGAAATATGGCTGACTGGTCTTCTCAGATAGTTAAGTGTCTTAAAGAGGGATCTTTTTCTCACACTGGACGGAGCAGCTGGAAGTTTCAGTCTTTTTTTGTCTTAATTTTTATATCTGGGTTTGTTTGTTTGTGATCTTACGCTTGACAAAGGTCAGTTGGCCGAAAATTTGCGTCTGTTTTGTCTGGTTGTATTAAATACACGTTTTTATTATTTTTTTCGTGTTTTTTTCTGGTTCCTGTTTGCTTGAACGCGGGCAGTCACATTTGTTTTGGATGAAAAATGGATGTTTTGGGGGATAACTCTCCATCAAGGAAGGAGGCTTGGCAGAAAGCTGGAGGGCCCGCTTCGTAAAGAAAGAAAGAAAGAAAACTAATTCGGGATTAATATTTCATCCTGTGTACAGAGTTCGTCTCGTGAAAGAAAAGCCCGGAATTAAACGTTTCAGACCACCGTTCGATTTTGTTGTATGTACACCTGTCTGTCATATGTAATACAAAGAACTTGCCCTGTGTGAATAATGCAACAACAAGAGTGTATCAATGCATTGCATCAGTTTGCAGTGGTGTTCCCAAGATGTTTTATCTCGCTCCTTCTCCTGCCGTCAATCATTCTGTATTTCACAGGCAGTCAGCGTCACATGGCTTTCGGGAATCGCGTAAAAACCAACATTTTGACATGTTGCTGGCTTGTTTTACGGGCTCATGTCGTGCTTCATGCAAAAAAACCGAGTGACAGGGACAGACACGTGCACCAGCACACGCCAACATCGCCTGATATTGACCTAAATTCTGTAGCTTGCTGATTTTTGGATTGTCTTGTAACTGTTTTATGACAGACTGGGTTTGATCTTTCTTGTAGTTGTCTGTAAGTAAAAAGACTACGAGATTTTAGAAACAGGTATTAAGGATCACACAATACCGTCTGCATCATGATCTTGCTATTGTCTTAACACTTTTATTTTCTTTATACTTTGTCTGTGGAATTGTTACCGTCCAACCTGTAGTCTGGCAAACATCCCCAATGTAGCGGGTGACAGATGGTCGATTGCAAATGGCAGATGACCTTCAGATGTGGGGATGAACTACGAAACCAGCCAGGCTTGCCTGGACATATTAGCAGTCTGGGACTGACTGGCGATGATTTTCATCAGGACACAACGGGGTGTGGCATTTGGCTGGCACACATCTTAACGAAACGTTATCTATGACAGCTCCATCAGTTATGTGAAGGCCACCAGAAACCCTAACCCTCCCGCCCTCACATTTGTTGGTCATTCAGTCTTTCAGCCATAAGTTAATAAGGTCAGGGCAACCCAAACACAACCCTTAGCGGGCTGATGTGCACCTGAAGGAACCATTAACAAACCCTAGTACTAGGTGCTATAACGCAGGCTGATGTGCACCTGAAGGTACCGTAAACAAACCTAGTACTAGGTATAACACAGGCTGGTGTGCACCTGAAGGTAACATTAACAAACCCTATTACTAGGAAATATGAAACGCCAGGGCCCACACGTTCGTTTACATCCGATAAGATGAAGCTCGCGCTCATGGAGGTATCTTCGGGATGGACCAGCATTGGGTGCCACAACAAGACCTACTTGATGTTGTTCTTTGTCCTTCGTTGCCGAAGAAGACCATGACTTCAATTTTGACTGGGGAATTGGCGATTGTGGGCCCAGAGCTGGTTGGTGAGGCCGATCAGGGCCAGGAAGGCTCGCCCACACGTAGGACAAACGTAGTTTGGTGCAACTGTAGAATTGGAGGTCGCTCGTGCCTTGCGTGCTTCTCGTTTTTCTTCGAGCCTCTGCTGTACGTCTTCTCTTTGCTGTTCTTGCTCTGATGTCAGCTTGCCTCCCAGTACGGTTGATCCAGTGCAAGTGTCTCCCAGATATTGGAGAGAGAGTTCATATTTCTTATAGCCCAGCCGACTACTAGAGCCATATCAGGGCTAACACCACGTCAAAAACGACAACCCAGTTAAGGTAAAAAACAACGTTAAAAACTATGCTCATCGTTAACCTTGCAAGTATCAAGTTCAAGCTCATATTGCGTACAGCCCAGCCGACTACTAGAGCCATATCAGGGCTAACACCACGTCAAAAAGAACAACTAAGTTAAGGTAAAAGACAACAGTTTAAAACCATGCTCACCGTTAACCTTGCAAATCTAAAATGCAAATAAAGAAAAACACGTAAAATCATATTGGGTGACATCTATTGATCGCTTGTAAAAACTGGAAAACTGCATCAGGAGGGACGTCTCGGAAGAGGTTCTTTGAGGAATCCTCAGTGTAGTGCTTTTGTCTTACATCGCACAAGTCCCAGCAATCAAGGAGAGGGTCTGATGCTCAACGGCTCGTCACATGG
>JAPXFY010000019.1:21966464-21968964 GCA_030674185.1 Monoplex corrugatus
GATAAATATGACGTGCGTCGAGGAAAATGATGCATTGTCCCAACAGTGTAAGCAGATTTTAAATCTTTTGGCAGGCGAACGTCTGAACCATTCTGCCGCTCTTCTCCTTTTCAAAGTGCCTTGCTAAAAAAAATGCTGTGTGGCAATGGAAAGAGGTGTGAGGCAGCGGGGAGAGGGGTGGGAAGTGGAAACAGGGGTGGGACAGTGGAGACAGGGGTGGGACAGTGGAGACAGGGATGGGACAGTGGAGACTAGGGGTGGGACAGTGGAGACAGAGGTGGGACAGTGGAGACAGGGGTGGGACAGTGGAAACAGGGTGGGACAGTGGAGACAGGGGTGGGACAGCGGAGACAGAGGTGGGACAGTGGAGACAGGGGTGGGACAGTGGAGACAGGGGTGGGACAGTGGAGACAGGGATGGGACAGTGGAGACTAGGGGTGGGACAGTGGAGACAGAGGTGGGACAGTGGAGACAGGGGTGGGACAGTGGAAACAGGGTGGGACAGTGGAGACAGGGTGGGACAGCGGAGACAGAGGGTGGGACAGTGGAGACAGGGGTGGGACAGTGGAGACAGGGGTGTGACAGTGGGGAGAAGGGTGGGACAGTGGGAGATAGGGGTGGGACAGTGGAGACAGAGGGTGGGACAGTGGAGGGAGGGGTGGGACAGTGGAGACAGGAGTGGGACAGTGGGGAGAAGGGTGGGACAGTAGAGATAGGGGTGGGACAGTGGAGAGTGGGTGGACAGTGGAGACAGGGTGTGGACAGTGGAGACAGGGGTGGGACAGTGGAGACAGGGGTGGGACAGTGGAGACAGGGGTGGGACAGTGGAGACAGGAGTGGGACAGTGGGGAGAAGGGTGGGACAGTGGAGATAGGGGTGGGACAGTGGAGACAGGGGTGGGACAGTGGAGACAGGGGTGGACAGTGGAGACAGGGGTGGGACAGTGGAGACAGGGGTGGGACAGTGGGGAGAAGGGTGGGACAGTGGAGAAGGGGTGGGACAGTGGAGACAGGGGTGGGACAGTGGAGACAGGGGTGGGACAGTGGAGACAGGGGTGGGGCAGTGGAGGCAGGGGTGGGACAGTGGAGACAGGGTGGGACAGTGGGGAGAAGGGTGGGACAGTGGAGACAGGGTGGGACAGTGGGAGAGGGTGGGACAGTGGAGACAGGGGTGGGACAGTGGGGAGAGGGGTGGGACAGTGGGGGAGAAGGGTGGGACAGTGGAGACAGGGGTGGGACAGTGGAGACAGGGGTGGGACAGTGGAGACAGGGGTGGGACAGTGGAGACAGGGGTGGGACAGTGGGGAGAGGGATGGGACAGTGGAGACAGGGGTGGGACAGTGGGGACAGGGGTGGGACAGTGGAGACAGGGGTGGGACAGTGGAGACAGATGTGGGACAGTGGAGACAGGGGTGGGACAGTGGAGACAGGGTGGAACAGTGGAGACAGATGTGGGACAGTGGAGACAGGGGTGGGACAGTGGAGAGAGGGGGTGGGACAGTGGGGACAGGGTGGGACAGTGGAGACAGGGGTGGGACAGTGGAGAGAGGGGTGGGACAGTGGGACAGGGGTGGGACAGTGGAGACAGGGGTGGGACAGTGGAGAGAGGGTGGGACAGTGGAGAGAGGGATGGGACAGTGGAGACAGGGGTGGGACAGTGGAGACAGGGGTGGGACAGTGGAGACAGGGGTGGGACAGTGGGGACAGGGGTGGGACAGTGGAGACAGGGGTGGGACATGGAGACAGATGTGGGACAGTGGAGACAGGGGTGGGACAGTGGAGACAGGGGTGGAACAATGGAGACAGATGTGGGACAGTGGAGACAGGGGTGGGACAGTGGAGAGAGGGGTGGGACAGTGGGACAGGGGTAGGACAGTGGAGACAGGGGTGGGACAGTGGAGACAGATGTGGACAGGGGATAGGGGTAGGACAGTGGAGACAGGGTGGGACAGTGGAGACAGGGGTGGGACAGTGGAGACAGGAGTGGGACAGTGGAGACAGATGTGGGACAGTGGAGACAGGGGTAGGACAATGGAGACAGGGGTGGGACAGTGGAGAAAGGGGTGGGACAGTGGGACAGGGGTGGACATGGAGACAGGGGTGGACAGTGGAGACAGATGTGGGACAGTGAGACAGGGGTGGGACAGTGGAGACAGGAGTTGGACAGTGGAGACAGGGGTGGGACAGTGGAGACAGGGGTGGGACAGTGGAGACAGGAGTGGGACAGTGGAGACAGGGTGGGACAGTGGAGACAGGGTGGGACAGTGGAGACAGGGTGGGACAGTGGAGAAGGTGGACATGGAGACAGGGGTGGGACAGTGGAGAGGAGGACAGGGAGATGGGTGGGACAGTGGAGACAGGGGTGGGACAGTGAGACAGTGGGACAGTGGAGCAGGGTAGGACAGTGGAGACAGGGTAGGACAGTGGAGACAGGTGTAGGACAGTGGAGACAGGGTAGGACAGTGGAGACAGGGTAGGACAGTAGAGAAGGTGTAGGACAG
>JAPXFY010000019.1:21976464-21978964 GCA_030674185.1 Monoplex corrugatus
TGGGGTATAGCCGTGGGGGTTGTGGGGTGCATTTGGACTTGCGTGAGAATCCGTGTATGATTGTAGCGTATGTAGTATTTTTATGGATTTATTCTATTACTTTGTATTGTGTATTTAGTGTATGTACGTGAGGTCCGAGAGATTGAAATATTGTGAGTGAATGATTGTAAAGCGTCATAAGCTCCGCCGTAGGCAGAGATGTTCGCTTATAAATGGTCTCTTATTATTATTATTATTATTATTAAAGGAATGGCGTAGTTAATTTATTTTTGGACAGAGGCATATCTCCCATCAGCTTAGAAAGGTGAAGGAAAGATTCTTTGATGGTCAAGCTATGCTATTTATTTGTTTTTATGTTTGAAATTTTTAAACTTTAAGATGCTAACTGACGATAACATATTAATTTCTTATGATAGATTTTCCAATCAGCTACAGATGGAAAATCAAACAAGTGTGACTGCCCACGTTCAAGCAAACTGGAGCCAGAAAAAAACACGAAAAAAGAATACGAACGCGTATTTAATCATCATCATCAGGTGCCCTGCCGCATGGCGTTGGCGATCGTGGATTTCCATCTGCCTCTATCTCTCGTTGCCCCTAGCATCTCCCCCACTCTCCCCGTCCCCAGCCAATCTGCAAGTCCGTCCAGCATTTTCTCCCTGGGTCTACCCGGTGCTTTCTTTTCCCTCCAGCTTTCCCGTTGTGACCAGGTGCTCCAAATCCCCCTTCCTCATAAATGTTGCCTGTCTTTTCCTAATCTTCCTTATGAGTGATCTACTTGTGTCTGCCTCCATCAAGACTGTCTCGTTTGTTTTCTTTGCTGTCCATGGAACCCTCAACATTCTTCTTAGAAACCACATCTCGGCTGCCTCAATCTTGTTCTGGCTTTGCCTGTTGACTGTCCACGCCTCGCATCCGTACAACAGTATTGGTTCTATATAACATTCAAAAACTCTCTTCCTGATGTTAATTGATAGGCATTTGTTGGTAAGAATGCTTGTCATCTTCTTGAATGCTGTTTTGGCTTGGCCGATTCTGCCGGCTATTTCTGATGTGCATCTGCCGTCTGATGAAAGGATTGTTCCCAGGTATTTTAATTTATCAACCTGTGTCAAGGTTGTGCCATTTGCTGTTATTTTGCATTAGGGGATTTCATGTTTTTTACTGATCACCATGACTTCATTCTTCCTGCTGTTTAGTTCCAGCCTCTTACCTTTGCTTTCTATTTCTAGTATATTCACAAGGTTTTGTATGTCTCTTTCACTTTCTGCAATTAGCACGGTGTCATCTGCATATCGAATGTTGTTTATCATTTTCCCTCCAACCTTTAATCCAGGGTCTTCTTCTAGGTTTCTCATGATGTTTTCGCTGTAAAGTGAAAACAGATCTGGTGACAAAACACAACCCTGTCTGACTCCTCTTTTGATACTTTGGAAAGAGCTTCTTTGTTTTCTATTCTCATTGCAGCTGTTTGTTCCCAATACATATTCCTGATTATTCGTAGATCTTTTCCATCAACACTGAGTCTCTCCAGTTGGTTGATCAATTCATCATGTCTTACCCGATCGAAAGCCTTGGTGTAGTCAACAAAGCATAAATACAAATCCTTATTCATCTCATTTGACCTCTCTATGATAGTTCTTAGGATGTATACGGCATTAATGGTTCCTTTCCCTTCCACAAATCCACACTGTTCTTCTGCTATTTCTCTTTTGATTCTATTCCTTGTCCTCATCATGATTATTCTTAATAGGGTTTTTGTTACATCACTCATCAAACTGATTGTGCGATGGAGTTCGCATTCTATAGCCCCTGTCTTCTTTGGAAGTGGAGTAAAAATTGATTTTGACATATCTTTGGGGATTTTTCCAGTGTCGTAAATTTCATTTAGGAGGACTGTTATTTTTTCTATGCCAAATTCCTCCAGGGCTTCAATCATCTCTGTAGTAATGTTGTCTGGTCCTGGGGCTTTCCCCGGTCTCGTCTTTTTCAGTGCCGCTCTAACCTCATCTTTCATTATGGGTGGTCCTTCAAAGTTCTTTTTTATAATGTGTTCTTCGTATTTAATATACAACAAAAAGCAGTCTTCTTGTATTAAATACGCGTTCTTATTCTTTTTTCGTTTTTTTTTTCTGGTCACAGATGGAAAGACTCAGTTATCAATGTTTCGGAAATATAAATGAATGAACTTAATTACCAACAAATCGGAAATAGATCCAATCTATCAGAATAAACAAAATGAAAAGCAAATTATCCTTCACAAAAGATAACAAAAGAATCACGCGAACACCAGCAGAAAAGCAAAATTCAGGAAAGAGAGATGTGGATAAAACGAGTATTTTAACCCTTTGACTCCAACAGACTGTCCACCAGCATCCTTCATTGTTATCTATGCTAGCATAGCAAAAATTTAACCCTTTGACTCCCTCCCGCAGAAAGCTGTGGATAGAATGGGGGAGTTAAAGGGTTAAATTTTTGCAGCTGGTGGATAGGGTGCGGG
>JAPXFY010000019.1:21986464-21998964 GCA_030674185.1 Monoplex corrugatus
TCAAAGAGTTAACAGACCTCTGTAGCATGCGCGTACACGAAGGGTTGTTCCCCCTCTTTTTTTTTTTTTTATTCATATTTTTATGTTTATTTTCTCTTAAGGTGGTACATGTGTCCTTTGTCATCGGCCCTTTGTTCGTTTTTTTTTCACTTCTTTTCCTTTCATTTATTGTCATTATTTTCCTCAAACTCGCTTTTTCGTAAAAACCTTCATCTATCATCAACTCTTGTGTGTTTTCTATTGACCGGACAATTTCATTACGTTCCTGTTTCCTTTGTCTGGGGGCCAGGGTTTTTCTGTTGGCCCAGTGTGTTTGTGGGATTGTTAGACAATGGGCAATCATCTGTCTGTCTGTCTATCTACATACATACTTGTTCATTCACATATGCACGGTCACACAATGGGAACGAGAGAAATAGAAGGGGAGAGGAAGGGAGAGTGTGACCGTGCATATATGAGTGAATAAATTGTGTTTTGTATGTGTGTGTGTGTGTGTGCGTGCGTGCTGTGTATGTGTGTGTGTGTGTGTGTGTTTGTGTGTGTGTGTGTGTGTGTGTATACGTGTGTGTGTGTGTGTGTGTGTGTGTGTGTGTTGTGTGTGTGTGTGTGTGTGTGTGTGTGTGTGTGTGTTGGGACGTGTGTGTGTGTGTGTGTGTGTGTGTGTGTGTGTGTGTGTGTGTGTGTGTGTGTGTGTGTGTTGTGTTTGTGTGTTGTGTGTGTGTGTGTGTGTATGTGTATGTGTGTGTGAGTGTTTGTTTGTGCGTGCGTTTAAAGATTCGACCGTCACTCATTTATATGCATATACATACACATCCTCAACAATGTTCATCTGTTTTTTTTTCTGTATAAATATAAGTCTATTGATACCACCTCTGTTTTTCTGTAGAAATAAACGTTTATGATCCAGTCTCTTCTTTCTGTATAAATATACATGTAAGTCTATGATCCAGTCTGTTTTTTTTCCTGTATGATATAAATCTATTGATCAAGTCTCTGTTTTTTTCCTGTATAGATATAAGTCTATTGATCAAGTCTCTGTTTTTTCTGTATAAATATAAATCTATGATCCAGTCTGTTTTTTTTCTGTATAAGTCTATTGATCAAGTCTCTGGTATTTCTGTATAAATATAAATCTATGATCCAGTCTGTTTTTTCTGTATAGATATAAGTCTATTGATCAAGTCTCTGTTTTTTTCTGTATAGATATAAGTCTGTTGATCCAGACTGATTTTTTTCTGTATGAATATAAGTCTGTTGATCCAGTCTTTTTTGTTGTTGTCTATATCAATGTAAGTCTACTGAGCAACTGAGCCATTTCAACAATGACAGAAGAACCAGGTAAGAACCATGGATGATGACGTCCTGAAAAATACCAAGAAGGACCGACTGACCCATGTTAACCCTTTGACTCCCGCACCCTGTCCACCAGCAACCTGCTTTGTCAACCATGCTAGCAGAGCAAAAACTTAACCCTTTGACTCCCTCACCCTATCCACCAGCTTCCTGCAGGTAGGGTGGACTATGGTGCGGTAGTCAAAGGGTTAAACTGCTGTTCACACGGAACCCTTCTCCACTTCAGTCTTCAAAGTTCTCGCTTGAATATTTCGGAATGGTTCAGACGTTCGCCTGCCAATAACTAAACTCGAGGTTCCAGAGTTCGCTCTCCGTAGAGGCCTCGACTTTTCTCTCCTCAGTTTGACCGGAAAATCGAACTGAACGCCTATTTCTTCGGAAGGGCACGAAAAACGAGTCGGACCTGTGTGCCTTCTGGCTACGCACGCTAAAGATCCCACCGCAGTTGAAAATCGTGAAAAGCAGGCTGCCTTGGTATAAATTATTGGAGAGATGTGTTGATTTCCCAGTTCCCACCCTTGAAAACCAATTCAACCTTCTGCCTTTCTGATGTCTAGGTTAAAAAAAGTGAATATGAATTTGAAGAGGGGATGGGTGCTGCCCTCATGGTGCTGGCCCCGGGAAAAGTTGAGGTCTCTGCCACCTCACTTCCTACGACCCTAGGTTTATGGAACTATCTAGGCAAGACCTCAGGACCTGGTCAGCTCATGGGTTTTGTGCAGGCTTAAGGCTTGTGCCGTGATCATTCTGGATCTTTTCCATCACATGGCACCTGTAACGATAGTGCATATGGAATTCATTCCGAGCGCGGAGACGTCATCTTGAGAAAATGAAACTGAAACTACAAGAAGCGGTAAGAAAACCAAACAAACGGCAGAAGAAAGTCTGCGATGACCATGACCAGTGTGATCTTCTTGGCAAACACAATGTCACGTGCCTTTAGTTCATGCTGATTCCAAAGCTCTTCCGTCCTCTACTGATATATATATCAGCAGTAGCATAGCGGATCGATGAAAGCCAAAAGCAGCGAATACACAAAGTAATGGCTTAGTGTCCCACTGCCGTTGCGCTCTATTGTCGCCAGGCAAAGCTGAAGTTGTCCCAAAATCCATCGTCGAGGCGCACAAGGTGGGAAAGGTCAGGCTTTTTAGAATGTTTGAGAACTCAGAGATAAATGTGTGAGAACAGTCTAGCCCAAGCTGAAGACTGGATGAAAATGAAAATTCCCGAGAGGAAATGCACGCAACGAATGAAAGCCTCAAGGTCAGAGGGTAGTGGGACACACACAAACCAAGGGGCAGGAACTGGGATAACAGAAATGGAATGGTGGTCAAAGACCAAAGGTAAAAACAAGAGGTTTGGTTATTACCAAGAGAAAGAAGAGCATGCCAAAAGAATGCAGAAGGCGGTCAAACAAAGTCATCAGGGCCAAGGAACGACGAGGAAAAATGTATTCCAAAGAAGTCTCAGCTGAAATGACATATGGCATGGGGCCCCTGTCAGGATAAGTTTCATTCTCAGAGCTGTATGCGGTCTCCTGTCCTTGAATGCACATCTGGTGAAAGGGGGAGGGGAGGGAAAATCAGATGATCCTGTGAGCCTGCTCTACACAGCAAACAAACAGTGAAATTTGCCCTGAACTCACCCAAGGGAGGTACACGAGTAGGCATAATCAGGTGCTTAAAGAGATCATACCAGCGATCACTGTTGCTAAGGGAAAACACATCAGAATCTCCGACAACCTTCTTCACGGTAGGAAGCAGCAAACTACGGCCTGAAAAACCTGTGATATCTGAAACACAGAAGCAGGATATATACTGGATAGTGTGGATGATTCGGAGTGCACAGCACATCTTCCAACATGGAAGAAAACACCCAGGAAACATCGGCAAGAGTGGCACGAGACCGGATATCGTATTCCACTTCCATTCATCGAAACAAGTTCTGATCAAGATCACTGTGCCCTATGGATGAGTGGACGAAAACCCAGCTCTACAAGAATGAGCAACGTGAAGAAATCTGGCTTCCAAATCAATTTTTTCCCCTCTCCCTGTGTACGTGTGTGTGTGTGTGTGTGTGTGTGTGTGTGTGTGTGTGTGTGTGTGTGTGTGTGTGTGTGTGTGTGTGTGTGTGTGTGTGTGTGTGTGTGTGTGTGTGTGTGTGTGTGTGTGTGTGTGTGTGTGGGTGTGTGTGTGTGTGTGTGTGTGTAAAATCATTATTGTGAACAGGACATTAATTAAAGATTCCATTCCATTTCCAATCAAATATATTCTCGCCATAACCGTTGGAGCAAGAAAGATGATTGGCACATCTGCCAATAAAACAGCTCTTTTTTTAACTGGGAAGGAGATGAACGGAGCTCTAAAGGCAATGGCAGAAACAGCTGAAAAGAGTTCCAGCTCGATCTGATTGAAACGGTAAAAAGTAAGAAGGAACAGAAGAACAAGAAAACCAATGTAGCGCGTATTTAACAAAACAAGACAAAACAAGCGCAAATTTTCGGCCAACCGGCCTTTGTCAAGCGCGAACGCACGGTCACAAACAGACCACAAACACCAAACAACGGATAATAAAAACAGGACTAAAAACTTCCCTGCCGCCTCGTCCAGTGGATAAAAAGGGACCAAAAGGAATGCGCATATCTTCATGAGCAGTAGTACTACTACGCGCCTACATTGGTTTTCTTGTTCTTCTGGTTCCTGTTTGCTTGGGCGCGGGCAGTCGCACTTATTTTGGATCTGGTAAAAAGTAAACCGAACAAAGCTTATTAAAATTTCTCTGTGTTCAGGTTGGTGTCCGACTGTTACACAGTCAGAATTCTCCACAAAGATGACTTGGTATTGAGGCACCCGACTGTTTTGGAGGTGCGGGTTCAAACTCAAGTGGAGGGCAAAAATGGTGACAACAGGAGGACACCCATGAATATGACCTGGATACGGCCCAGCCCTCTTAGAGTATAAAGAGTTGAGGGCTGAAAGACTTACTTGTGGAAAGGTTCTTTACTGAGGCACTTGAGAGAAGCTTTTTCTCTGAGGACCTTGTATTGTCCAACTCTCCTGAAAGTTTCTTGTTATTGCAATTTATGTTAATCCAATAGATGCAAACTGAGTCAAGACACCAGAAACATCCTACCGTGAAACACCTCAAAATTGAAAACACTCCCAACAGATACAAACCAGGCCATTGCTCCGGTAAAGTGTTCGTGAAAGGATGTAGACCTTTCAATGTTTCTCCGTTTGTCTGGTTGTTTGTCTCTATATTCATATGTGTGCTTTTCTCTTAAAACATTGACGGGCCCCAGGCTGCCTCGTGACTCAGAAACGTCATCATACAACTGATCAGAACAACGGTTGATAGCACGATTCAGCTCATTTCTGATCCGTTCCATATTTTCACTGCAACTGAAGGGACGCAACTTCGCCTGCTGTTTGTCTTCACAAAGGATGCTGGTTATGCTGCCAGCTGGATGGAACGTGACCACACGACAGGGAAACAGCCACAACATCATCCTGACCTGGTTTTTCAGTGATCTAGTTCAAGCCAGGATGAACAGAATCGGGTCAGATTTCAAAAAGCCATCAAAGTTGCCAACTTATAATCGGTATACACAGCTTTTTACCGCCATGTTTTTCAATTTCCACGCCTTTTGTGTATGTGTGTGTGTGTGTGTGTGTGTGTGTGTGTGTGTGTGTGTGTGTGTGTGTGTGTGTGTGTGTGTGTGTGTGTGTATGTGTGTGTATGTGTGTATGTGTGTGTATGTGTGTGTGTGTGTGTGTGTGTGTGTGTGTGTGTGTGCGTGTGTATATGTGTGTATTTTTTTTTTATATGGGTAAATCATATTTATTATGGAATATTTGGGACCTGTTCTCACGAATGGGGTCACAAGTTAATTTTGGGGGGTATAGAGATATTTATATCACCAGAAAGCAGAAAAAATGCTCTTTCCAATGATGTATAATTCAACTGTCTAACTGGAAAATTGAGCGAGTTACAGTAATTTAAAGGGAGTGGGTGATGGGACGGCCATTTTGAGAAAAGCAGAGTTAAAGAAGGACAATAAAATTCTCTGCTTTTTCCTTAGCAACCACTATTCTATCTTCATCAAACTTAGTGAAGTGATAGATAAAGTGGTTCTGCACTACATACTAGCTATTTCGCGAGCTGATTCCAACGGTATGCGATATGCTGAGGCCCTGTACGGTTTCCTGGCCTAAATTAAAGCTCAAACACACGCATTTTCACGGAAAAAATCTGCACACTCTCGATGGGTTATCACTTTAAAATGTTATTTTAACACTCTTTCAGCCCAAATTTCACTTTAATCTTTGCCATAATTTATAGATTAATGGTCAGACAATGTGTAGGAACAAAAATCTCAAATCACCCAGATCGACCCTCACCACCTTTTCAGGCCCGTATCTCAGTTCACACGTTGCGACTTGTGACCCCGTTCGCAAGAACCAGTCACATTTTTATTCAGTTATTTTCCACTGTAGTCAACATGTACAATGCAGGATAGATGTGATGTGAAACACATCAACTTACTCCTGTGTAGTTGGGGGGGGGGGGGGGATGGCACAGCTAAGAAAACATACCTGAAACATGTCGTGAATTCAGACATTCGTATCCCTCACACTCTGTACATCTCTGTACAGAGAAAGTATTGTCAAAAACATGTAAAAGCATTTCAGTACAGATTATTGTTGATATTACGTTTCATCAGACGGCAGATGCACATCAGAAATAGCTGTCAATTAATATCAGGAAGAGAGTTCTTGAATGTTATATAGAACCAATACTGTTGTACGGATGCGAGGCGTGGACAGTCAACAAACAAAGCCAGAACAAGATTGAGGCAGCCGAGATGTGGTTTCTAAGAAGAATGTTGAGAGTTCCATGGATAGCAAAGAAAACAAACGAGACAGTCTTGATGGAGTCAGACACAAGTAGATCACTCATAAGGAAGATTAGGAAAAGACAGGCAACATTTATTGGCCATTTTATGAGGAAGGGGGATTTGGAGCACCTGGTCACAACGGGAAAGCTGGAGGGAAAGAGAGCACAGGGAGAGAATGCTGGACGGACTTGCAGAGTGGCTGGGGACGAGGAGGGTGGGGGAGATGCCAGGGGCAACGAGAGATAGAGACAGATGGAAGTCCATGATCGCCAACGCCATGCGGCAGGGCACCTGATGATGATGATGACACACAGGCGTACTAGGGCTTGCAGAGTGGCTGGGGACGAGGAGGGTGGGGGAGATGCTAGGGGCAACGAGAGATAGAGACAGATGGAAGTCCATGATCGCCAAGGCCATGCGGCAGGGCACCTGATGATGATGATGACACACAGGCGTACTAGAGCTTTTAGTGGAGCACGGAGAACTGTAGCTGTCATACGAGCTGACCACACTCCACTGTGTTGCTGCATAGCCTGCATATTCCGTCTTCAGAGGGCGTACATGCTGGCTGAATCTCGTTTCCATCATCCATTGCAGACCGACATAATCTACGGTTGATGTTCTGCACCAGTACACAACGTTGGAGTAATTCTGTGAGGACCACAGTTCATGTAGCTGTGGGACCAAAATAAGCTGAATGGAAAAATACGCTGTGTACATTCCAGGTGGATGCTTCCACCCTTGTTCCCAGTCCTGCACTTTTCGAGAATACAGAATGTGTCGTGTACGTCATACAGGTGTAGGTCATACAGGTGTAGGTCATACAGGTGTAGGTCATACAGGTGTACGTCATACAGGTGTACGTCATACAGGTGTACGTCATACAGGTGTACGTCATACAGGTGTACGTCATACAAGTGTACGTCATACAGGTGGTCAAACACTGACCTTATACTGAGGGGTGGGGGAGGGGAATGAGGGCAGAGAATGCATCAGGGTTTCTTCCCCTTTTTCTTACGTTTTTCCACACAAGTAATGATATGCAACTAAGCTTGGATTCCCCAGCCATAATGACTTGGTTTTCGCTAATATTCTTGGTCAATATAAAACATCTCGATGATGACCATTTCACTCCCCAAACGGTTAGCATCACAGTCAAACAGATCATATACTTGTGAAGAACCGGAACAATCTGACGTCAATAGGACCAAAACAAGGACGGTAGCAGGACCTGACCATGGCAGTGACCATGACCTTGTTATGGTGAAATCTAAAAGTACGGTTGGAGAAGAAGAAGAAGAGAATGAAAAACAGTCGTCTCAAACTTCAGTCGTAACAAACTGAAAGATTCTGACATCGCTGAACAATTTCACATGAACAAAGGGAGAAAACTCAGCTCACTACATAGCTTGAAGACATTAAATCTCTCACAATGTCAAGCAAGTGATGATTAAAACAGTAAAAGCGGTCTTAGGGATACGCTGATGGAAACCCAAGCCATCGATCACAAAGAATATCTTTGAGATGTTTAGGAACCAGGAGAACAAGTAAACCAAAAAGAACGCGTATTCAAAACAACAAGACAAGACAGGCGCAAATTTTCGGCCAACCGGCCTTTGTCAAGCGCGAATGCACGATCACAAACAGACACCAAACAACGGATAATAAGAAAAGGACTAAAACTTCCCTGCCTCCTCGTCCAGTGGATAAAAAGGAACTTTAAACTTCCCTGCCGCCTCGTCCAGTGGATAAAAAGGCAGGGAAGTTTTAGTCCTTTTCTTATTATCCGTTGTTTGGTGTCTGTTTGTGATCGTGCATTCCCGCTTGACAAAGGCCGGTTGGCCGAAAATTTGCGCCTGTCTTGTCTTGTTCTATTGAATACGCGTTCTTTTTGGTTTACTTGTTCTTCTGGTTCCTGTTTGCTTGGACGCGGGCAGTCGCACTTATTTTGGATCTTTCAGATGTTTGACAATAGAATGACCTCAATGCAACAAAAGAAAACGAAGACAGGAAAAGGGAAATACACAGCGCAGTAAACAAGTGTTCGAGAAATGAACAATGCGATGTAAAACTTGACTGATCAACAATGTAGAAACACTGAGAAAAACCTTGGCAATGAAGACATATGTGACTTCCCAGCACGAAATCAGTCTTGACTAGCATTTTGGTTATTTTGAGATATACAAATCACTGGAAAGTGTACATTCTGCTGATTATTTTGGTACTTGAATGAAGCTTGTACTCAAAAACATGCTGAAGCTATGTATGTTTAAAGTCATTTATTTGTATATTGGCCATTTTGAGAAAACGGCCTCTAAAGTTTTTATGTACTCTCCTACACATTTTCCGAAAAAGTCTATATTTGGTGGCTTTGACCCTGTTTGTTTCTGATTTTACCTGCCATTATCCGAAAGGTACGCCAAAGAGCTTTCTGTCAGTATATTACATGTGTGGGTTATGTACAGGTTACGGCTCGCAATATGAGACAAAAATAGGTACTTTTGGTAAGAAATTGCGTTCTTTCTGCTAGGATCAGTGCATTAAAATACCATTTTAAATTGATTAATAATATTTTTTCAAGAAAAAAACTTTTGTGGGGGATAGATCAGAGTCCACACAAAACAATTTTCAGAAAAAGTCAAAACACCCCAGATAGACCCTCTGTCTCATTTTCAGCTCCTAGTGCTGTTCAACTGACTGCGAGTTAAGACTGAATTGGTGTTGGAAGGTCACATATAGGAAGCTGTAAAGACTGCAAAAGATGACCAAACAAGAGCCAAATAGAGCCAGCGCCATTTCGGCCAAAGATGGCTACGTCTTCCTTATGCATACAAGGTACGGACCCCCCACAGCAGAATTGGAAAGACAAACTCAAGCATGGAGACGAAATGTTATCGCCAGTTTTACTGAACATAAGATACACTGATCACATCACCAATGAACAAGTACGTTAAACCATCAAGCAGCACACAGGACCATATGAAGATCTGCTGACTTCAGTTAAGAAAAGAAAACAAAAAACTACGTTGGTATGGCCACGTAACAAAATCCAAAGGCCTAGCTAAATCAATCCTCCAAGGAGGGAGAAGGAGGGAAAAACAAGGGAAAAACCATGGACTGACAACGACAGAGAAACCATTTTGCAGAGACCCAGGCTTTGGCAACAACCAACAGAGCTGGAAGAAATTGGTGCACAGTTCATTAGCGTGGCGCACCAGTGACTCTGTACAGATTTAAGGGAGAATAGTAAACTTAGAAGGAAAAGAAGACACACAAACATGGGATATGGAGGTTATCACCATCCCCGCCGTTCGTTTGCGTCTCATCTGAGATGTAAGGGCGGAATGGGGAAGGGGGTAGGCGAGTGGGTGGGTGGTGGTGTGGATGAGGCAAAAACCCCAAAAAACAAAACCCAACAACAACACAAAAACAAAAAAAAAAAAAAAAAAAAAAAAAAAAAAAAAAAAAAAAAACAAAAAAAAAAAAAAAAAAAAAAAACAAAACAAAACAAAAACAAAAAAAAAAAACAAAACAAACAAAAAAAAACAAACAACAAAAACAAACAAAACAAAACAAAACAAAAACAAACAAAACAAAAACAAAAAAAAACAAAAAACAAACAAACAAAAAAAACAAAAACAAAACAAACAAAACAAAACAAAACAAAACAAAACAAAACAAAACAAAACAAAACAAAACAAACAAACAAAAAACAAAACAAAAACAAAAACAAACAAAAAAAAAAAAAAGATAAGCGGGAAACTTTGCACAACAGCTTAAAGGGTCGATGGTTGTATGGATTAGGTTTGAAAACAGTGTTTGTTTCTGGAGGATTGTGATCGAGGTGTGTGTGTGTGTGTGTGTGTGTGTGTGTGTGTGTAGTGTGTGTGTGTGTGTGTGTGTGTGTGTGTGTGTGTGTGTGTGTGTTGTGTCGTGTGTGTTGTGTGTTTGTTGTGTGTGTGTGTGTGTGTGTATGTGTCTTTCTCTCTCTCTGTTGTTGTGTGTGTGTGTGTGTGTGTATGTGTATGTATGTGTCTTTCTCTCTCTCCTTTTTGTTGTTGTTGTTTGTTGTTTTTTGTGTTGTGTGTTGTGTTGCTGTCCGCCTTGATGTATATGTTTTGTTTTGTTGTGAAGACAGCTGAGGAATCGCCAGGCCCAAGTTCAGAGGTGATGGCGCCAAGGTCAAGGTCACAGATCAAAGGCACATAATATCAGTTGTTTTTACATGGAGGCATGTCAAACTTCTCAGTATGTTTTCATTCTGTTTTCACTGATGTGACAGTCTACCACTGCTTTGGCACACAACCAACAGAGCTGGAAGAAATGTGACAGTCATTAGCGTGGCGCACCAGTGACTCTGTACGGATTTAAGGGAGAAGCAGTAAACGTAGAAGGAAAAGAAGACACAAACAAACATGGGATATGGAGGTCATCAACATCCCCGCCGTCAAGTTTGATATCATCTTCTGCTTAAAGGTCACAGTGACTTTAGGAAGGACAAACTTTAAATTTTCTGAAATATTGTTTGTACGAGGGTAATCCAATAATTAATGAGAGGCTGTCTATAACATGTTTACAAAAAAGGGGATAAAATGATCGCTACTTCAAGGTCACGGTGACCTAAAGAAGGACAAGCTTTAAATTTTCTGAGATATTGTTTATACGAGGGTAATCCAATAAATAGTGAGAATCTATCAATAATATGGTTGGAAAAAAGGGATAAAATGATCGCCACCTTTCTGAATTCTTTCAGTTTAACAACTCTTCTCCTGTACGATCGATTCTCATAGGAAGATCCAAAATGTCCGTTTCTAGGCAACCAGAGTTGATGTTTTGTACCTGCTCGACTCTTCCATTGCCAAGTCACTGAAGTCGTAGAAACACACACCACAGAGGCGTTCTTTCAATTTGGGGAACAGATCAAAGTCATCACATCTGGAGAGTAGGTAGGATGTGGCAAAGCATCCCGTTGAATTTGAATTTGGAATTTCCCTCTTTTCTGTGAACTTCACGGGCCCTCAGAGAGCCTGGAGTGTGCCACTCTGATGATTGTCTCTTTAATTTTGGCTCTTTATCGTTATTGTCCTTGTTGTTTAAAGCCAAGCTGACTATGCAGAGCCACATCAGGGCTATATACATCTCAAAAAGTACACCGTACATCACTGGAGAAAAACAAAATAAACAAAAAAAGTTGGAATAGAAAATGTAATACAAATAAATAATGCGCTTGCATACATAATCCAAGAATGTGGCCGTGCGTTGACCATTCTGTCCAGTTTACCACCGGTGGGTTAAAAAACAAACAAACCTAAATACAAATGTAAACGTAATTAAGGGCATCAAACACGTGTATAAAAATGGGCCAAAATTACCTAAAGCTGATTCTGCATATCACATTTCTTAGAGCCAAAAATGCACTTAGTACAAGTACCAAATTATCAATCCTAAGAGAACCCATGTGAGGGTTTACAGAACACATACAGGTGAGTGGACCAGAAGGCAGAAAAAAAGAAGAAATGACAGAAAGCAAAGGAACAAGGCATAAACAAAGAGAGTGAAAGAAAAGAGGACATTTCTAGCACACAGTTTCCAAAAGGTGGGGATGCTGTTTACACTGGAAGAGGCCCCGGCATCCCCACAGGGATAATTCTGGCTCATTGCTTCCAACTCCTTGTCATCAATGGCAAGTATCGACTTAAAAGCTGTCTCCGTCATTGTTGTTCCTTTTTAACCGTCTCTACAACAGTGAAGCACAATCGTTGTTGGTCTTCATTCAGTATGACAGTGCGATTCACCTTACTACAACACGCCTCTTTCCAAGTTTACTTGTCCAGATCACATAAACTGATCACAAGTAATACCAACATCATGAGTCACCTCTTTGCACGTTATTCGTCTTCATTCAAAAATTCAAATTTTTGAACTTTTTTTTTATAGATATGTAAGCAGCTTCGCTGGCCTCTCCGGGCTACGCTTGTTTTTTTTGTGTGTGGTCGTTTCGTCCATGTTTAAAGACTGATATCCATCAATATGCAGCCTGTGAAAGAACTTGAGTCTCACATCCACTATGTAGTGTCTTTGAATACATCTGCACTAGTACAGTTTCCCTGGTAAAAACTCTTCCAAGACGTCCCTCCTAATGTAATTTTCCAGCTTTTACAAGATATCAATGGATTTCACCTGATATCATTTTACGGCTGTTTTTCTTCAATTGCATTTAGGACTTGCAAGGATAATGGTTAGCATAGTT
>JAPXFY010000019.1:22008964-22011464 GCA_030674185.1 Monoplex corrugatus
ACTATTGACCTCTTGCAACAAATATTGCACACAGAGGAACATCTCTGCAGAGGTTCCTTATGGAGTCCCATAAACAGTGCTTATGTCTCACGTCGTGCAAGTCCGAGCATTCAGTAAGATGTCTGATGATGGAGAATCGCACTTACGCACACACGCGCACGTGCGCATGCAGGCACAGTGCACGAAAACAAAGGCTTTTTTTTTTTAAAACAGAAATCTTATTCGATGTCACTTACTGCGATTTGATGGCTTGCACGTGTCAAATTGAAATAGCAAAAAAAAAGTTTGAACTTAATAAGGAAAATGTTACCAACTATGCAAAGAACAGATTTCATCAGTTTTTTTTTGCTGATGTTTAAGAAAAAGAAAGAAAGAACGAAAAGAAAGAAAGAAAGAAACCAAAACAAACAACATTTAATTCCAAGGAAATCATAATTTGATTTCAAAGTGCTTCAAAATGGCACGCAAATTGAATCAAATCAGATCATGTCGCTTATAACCCGTCCAGCCACTAACGTAATATCAGGGCTGACACCATTTTAAAACCATTCCAACTGAAAAACTAACAGTTAACCCTTGGACTCTCATACCCTCTCCTCCAACTGCAAAATCTTAACTCTTTGACTCCCTCACCCTATCCAACAGCTGCCTACAGGAAGCTGTTGGATAGGGTGACAGTGTCAAAGAGTTAAGCTTTTGCTTTGCTAGCATTGTTGACAATGCAGAGTGCTGGTGGACAGGGTGCGGGGGAGTCAAAGAGTTAAGTTTTTGCTTTGCTAGCATTGTTGACAATGCAGGATGCTGGTGGACAGGGCGCGGGAGTTAAAGGGTTAAAAAGCAAGCACATGGTTAATCTATCAACTCTAAAATGCATTTAAAAAATCTTTCCCGTACGTATGATCATTTCAGATGAAACTTACTAATCTTTAGTAATAACTTGAACATCACGTATCACATTTGAGAAAAATCTCCGAAGAGTTTCTGTAATGATTCTGCTGTGTAGCGTTTGTCTCACATCCTGCAAGAGCCAGCATTCAGTGAGGTGTTTGATGCCGAGTGGCTCATCATGGCACGTACGGTATGCATCTTTGTGCTTCAGATGTTGACGTTCAGACAACGTTTAACAAGAGGAAGAAGGCCACAACTGACTATACCAACAGGAATAGACGTTGTCATATACATCTAATATCACATTATGTGGATAGACATTTAATGAAATTGAACGTTAGCATGTGGTGCTCTTTTTCTCCATTTTTGCCGGGAGGTCAGAATTCGTAGCTGGAAGTTTGTTCCAGAGATATTTCTCATACAGGACTATTCCAAATACGCTTCTTCCAACTCGACAATAATTATCCGGCAGACTCCTTGAACCTGTACAAAAACCCTAAGACCTGGCAAGGTATGAAATGGAAACGGAATGAGAGGGGAGCAGGGGGAGAGAGGAAGGAAGGAACCGAACGTATGGAACATTCAGGTGACACTACCAGAATACCTGGAGCATTAAATAGGGTAGTGCCAACAGGCTTCTTCTTATGTCAGACACTGCGTTTAAACTCATTGTTATAACACCAAAGGAAATAAGAGGGAAGCAGGGATAATTTTAAATATTAACTAAGCAACATAACTCTTGAGAGTCACGGAGTTATCTCCCATGTAGAATTTCTCAAATCCAACACAGTTTGCGCTACCCATTCAGCTAGCATAGACGCAGTCACAAAGCACAGAATTCCAAACTCAGAACATTCCTCAAAAAAAGGAATGTCCAAGTCTGCCCCTATACCCTGCAACTACCCCCATACACAACCACGAGGGAGGAGAGAAATTCATACAATATATTGGTTATAAAATACGGGTAAAGCCAGGCACTGTCTGCAAAAGAAAAAGGACAAAGAAGAGGAACAGAATTACTGTACAATTGCAACATAACAAAGAAAGATAAACTGGTAAAGGGGAGGGGAGGGGGGGATTAAAGATAACAATCAAAACACCCGGAAATGAGGTAAGGATTTCAACAGAAGAGGAAATGATGTCATAATATGACGTCACCAGGGTCTATAAGTAGGAGATAAGTATTTCAACAGAAGGAGAAATGATGTCATAATATGACGTCACCAGGATCTATAAGTATGCATGAGCTGTCCCATGTACCCATCATCAGCAGGCTTACTGTCCTTAGTCGTCCGGAATTGCCGTTCGTTTTGAAGCAATCTGCATGCAGATCTCTACCGTCATGAACTGTTATGAGTGTGTAAAACCCAGCCGACAGTTCAGTGCCCTATCATGGCTCTAACCAGCTCAGACAAAACACACAGGTCTATAAGCATACATGATCCCGGAAAAGAAAAGAACCTGGACAAGAAAACTAAGCAATCATATCATTTACATTCACACAGTCAGAGAATATTCCTCTGGCCTTGCATATTCTTCCTAGCGTATCACTAGAGGGATCTAACAAAACATAAACATAAATACAATGCATAAGCATGGCTAAAAACACAAA
>JAPXFY010000019.1:22016464-22033964 GCA_030674185.1 Monoplex corrugatus
TCTGTCTCTCTGTCTCTTTCTCTCTCTCTCTCCCTCCCTCGTGACGGGCCCCAGTAGCTCAGTTGGTTTGAGCGTCGCGTTGTGGGATCAAACCTTGGGCAGACCATCTTTTCACGTGGGCTGGTTGCCTCTTTCGATACAGCCATCGGGGGAGGAAGCTGGTGGATAGGGTGAGGGAATCCAAGGATTCAGGTTTTGCTTTGCTAGCATGGTTGGCAACGCAGTGTGCTTTGGTGGACAGGGTGCAGGAGTTAAAGGGTTAAGCCACCATCCAGCCATCCACCGGAGAAGACTGAATTACTGCTGAGCCAGTCCTGTGGAGTTAGAGCCTGTTCTTTTGTAGGTTGTTTTGACAGGGTCGTGGACTTGAGGTGTGGTCTCACGAGTTCAATCCCAGATGGCAACATGACAGACTGTCCTGTTCACCGCTCTTCATATTGTTCCCATCATTCCGGTGGTTCCAGCTTAACCCTTTGACTCCGGCACTCTATCCACCAACTGCAAAAACTTAACCCTTTGACTCCCGCATTCTATCCACCAACTGCAAAAACTTAACCCTTTCACTCCCGCACTCTATCCACCAACTGCAAAAACTTAACCCTTTCACTCCCGCACTCTATCCACCAACTGCAAAAACTTAACCCTTTGACTCCCGCACTCTATCCACCAACTGCAAAAACTTAACCCTTTGACTCCTTCACCCTATCCACCAGCTTCCTGCAACCCTTTGACTCCTTCACCCTATCCACCAGCTTCCTGCAGGAAGCTGGTGGATAGGGTGAAGGAGTCAAAGGGTTAAGTTTTTGCTTTGTTCGCATGGTTGGCAATAAAAGATGCTGATGGACAGGGCACGGGAGTCAGAGGGTTAATGTTTTATACGTCATCTCCCGTCCCCATTTCAAGACCTTGCCAGCGAATTGGGTTTTGCACGGGCTCAGGGAGTCTGCCAGATAATTCACTGCTGGTAGATTGGGTGGCGCTCATATGGAACTGTCCATGTGCGATGAATCCGTCTTTAGCTCACTCCGGAGAGCCTGCTCTTACCCACCTCACCAAGGACACAGTCTGCTAACTCTCTCCCCCTTCCCCACCCCCCACCCCGCTCATCCAACCACTGTAATCGCTCCGACTGAGAAGCAGACGGAACCCAGCAGGGATGCCGGACACTCTTTCAGTATAAACAGTATCCCCATCATCATCATCATCATCAGGTGCCCAGCCGCATGGCGTTGGCGACCATGGACTTCCAACCATCTCTATCTCTCGTTGCCCCCAGCATCTCCCCCACCCTCTTCATCCCCAGCCACTCTGCAAGTCCGTCCAGCATTCTCTCCCTGGGTCTACCTGGTGCTCTCTTTCCTTCCAGCTTTCCTGTTGTGACCAGGTGCTCCAAATCCCCCTTCCTCATAAAATGGCCTATAAATATTGCCTGTCTTTTCCTAATCTTCCTTATGAGTGATCTACTTGTGTCTGCCTCTATCAAGACTGTCTCGTTTCTGATGTTAATTGATAGGCATTTGTTGGTAAGAATGCTTGTCATCTTCTTGAATGCTGTTTTGGCTTGGCCGATTCTGCTGGCTATTTCCGATGTGCATCTGCCGTCTGATGAAATGACCGTTCCCAGGTATTTGAACTTATTAACCTGTGTCAAGGTTGTGCCATTTGCTGTTATTTTGCATGAGGGGATGTCATGTTTTTTTTACTGATCACCATGACTTCAGTCTTCCTGCTGTTTAGTTCCAACCCCTTACCTTTGCTTTCTATTTCTAGTATATTCACAAGGTTTTGTAGGTCCCTTTCATTTTCTACAATTAGCACGGTGTCATCTGCGTACCGAATGTTGTTTATCATTTTCCCACTTTCTGGAAATAGTGTGCTGACGATTCCCTATTATCTAATACTGTGTTTCTGCCTCGCTCCTTTGCTTTATGTTATCTCGCCTTACATACTTTTTCTTAGGACAGGTAATTGGGTACATGTGTTCAGTGCATTTTTGGCTCTGAGAAAATGTGACGTGCAGAAGCAATTTTACGTACTTTACGTTCCGTTTTTAGGTATGTTTTATCGTCTTTAGTTTGTTTAAATTTGTCGTGAGGTTTGTTTTTCAACCTCCCTGGTGGTAGATTGGACGGAGTGATCAACGCCAGTGGCATATCGTTAGATTATGAACGCAAATGCAGTGATATGTTTACTATATTTTATTTTCCATTTTTTTTGTCCAATGAGGTATATACTGTTAAAACCCTGATATGGCTCTGCGCGGTCGGCTGGATTTTAAGCAAAACCAACAATAACAAGAAGCAGACGAAGTGAGAACCCCCCTGGTCACCAGACCACCATCAGGACACTTCCAATTGCTGCTAAAGCTATTATTAGATGCTACTCCAATCAGCCAAGCCAAAACAGCATTCATGAAGATGAAAAGCATTCTTATGAAGAAAATTAATACCTACCAATTAACATCAGGAAGAGAGTTCTTAGATGTTAGATAGAATCGATAATGTTTTACGGTTGTTAGGCGTGGACAGTCAACAAGCAAAGCCAGAACAAGATTGAGGCAGCTGAGATGTGGTTTCTAAGAAGAATGTTGAGAGTTCCATGGACAGCAAAGAAAACAAACGAGACAGTCTTGATGGAGGCAAACGCAAGAAGATCATTGATAAAGAAGATTAAGAAAAGACAGGCAACATTTTTAGGCCGTTTTATGAGGAAAAGGAAATTAGAGCACCTGGTCACAACAGGAAAGCTGGAGGGAAATACAACACCAGGTAGACCCGGGGAGAAAATATTTGACAGATTTGCAGGGTGGCTGAGGACAGAGAGGGCGGGAGCTGTGCTTGCGGCAACAAGGGACAGATACATATGGAGGGCCATGATCGCCAACGCCATGCGGCAGGGCACTTGATGATGATGACGATGACTCCAATTTGGTGATGAAAACATGTTTTTCAACTGTAATCCGTGTGTTTTTGCCTGACCATGATAAAAAAGGACAGCTGGAGAGAAAAAGAGCACCAGGGAGAACATATTGGACGGACTTGCAGGGTGGCTGAGGACAGAGAGGGTGGGAGATGCACTTGCAGCGACAAGGGATAGATTCGTGTTGAGGGCCACGATGGTCAACGCCATGCGGCAGGGCACATGATGATGATGAATCTGTGTGTGTGTGTGTATGTGTGTGTGTGTGTGTGTGTGTGTGTGTGTGTGTGTGTGTGTGTGTGTGTGTGTGTGTGTGTGTGTGCGTGCGCGTGGTTGTGCATGTGGATTTGTGTGTGTTTACACAAGTGAATGCGTGTGTGTGCATGTCTCTCTGTCTCTGTCTCTGTTTCTCTGTCTCTTTCTCTGTCTCTCTCTATCTCGTTCTCTGTATGTATGTGTGTGTGTGTGTATATATATATGTGTGTGTATGTATGTGTGTGTATGTATGTGTGTGTATGTATGTATGTATGTATGTATGTATGTATGTATGTATGTATGTGTGTGTGTGTGAGTGTGTGTGTGTGTATGTGTGTGTGTGTGTGTGTGTGTGTGTGTGTGTGTGTGTGTGTGTGTGTGTGGTGTGTGTGTGTGTGAGCGCTCGCGTGTGTGTACACGTGCGTGCGTGTTGTGGGGAAGTTTTGTCTGTTTGCTTTTTGCATGATCAAGTGACATGAAGTGGATACTTGAGTATAATTCATTTTTACTGCGTCTTTAAGATGTATTATTACAGATCAATTGTTGTTGTTTTTTTCATAGCGGCTGGGGATGACATGCATTTTGCTTAACGTGAGTCTGTCTGTCTTCATCACTCATACTTTGTGAAGCGCTGACAGCTCTTGTGAGACGAGACGCTGTACAAATGGTCATTACTGTTATTATTCGCCACCACAACGTCACGTAGTGCAGCTGCAAGTGCTCCTGGTGTTGTTAGGGCAACGACCATTAAAGCTGTTTTTACTGAGCCAAGATTGCTACTTCCGCTGTTATTATTGTCTTTTGTTCTTGTTTTTTCTTTTCATCATCATCATCAGGTACCCTGCTGCATGGCGTAGGCGATCATGGACTTCCATCTGTCTCTGTCTCTCGTTGTCCCCAGCATCTCTCCCACCCCCCTCGTCCCCAGCCACTCTGCAAGTCCGTCCAGCATTTTCTCCCTGGGTCTACCCGGTGATCTCTTTCCCTCCAGCTTTCCCGTTGTGACCAAGTGCTCCAAATCCCCCTTCCTCATAAAATGGCCTATAAATGTTGCCTGTCTTTTCCTAATCTTCCTTATGAGTGATCTACTTGTGTCTGCCTCCATCAAGACTGTCTCATTTGTTTTCTTTGCTGTCCATGGAACTCTCAACATTCCTCTTAGAAACCACATCTCGGCTGCCTCAATCTTGTTCTGGCTTTGTCTGTTGACTGTCCACGCCTCACATCCGTACAACAGTATTGGTTCTATATAACATTCAAGAACTCTCTTCCTGATGTTAATTGACAGGCATTTGTTGGTAAGAATGCCTGTTATCTTCCCGAATGCTGTTTTGGCTTGGCCGATTCTGCTGGCTATTTCTGATGTGCATCTGCCGTCTGATGAAATGATCGTTCCCAGGTATTTGAATTTATCAACCTGTGTCAAGGTTGTGCCATTTGCTGTTATTTTGCATGAGGGGATTTCATGTTTTTTTTACTGATCACCATGACTTCAGTCTTCCTGCGTTTTTTATTCTACTGACGATAAACTGTTACTGCTACTTCTGGCACTGCTGTCTTTCCTGTGACCACTTCTGCGATTACAGCAACTGCTACACGACTGCTGAGCCCCGTGGGGATCCCGGGGGCTCTTTTAGTATAAATGTGACCCGTTCTGACAAAAGGTACAATAAGTCTGGCGAGGCCTTTTGCTGCTGTGGGCTGAAAACTCTGAACAGGGACACATTTGTCAATTGTGAATTTTCTGCATTTTCATGCCCTATAACCACTTTTACACCATGTCGTAACACAATAAAGTCAAATTCAACCAACCAACCAACCAAACAAACAAAACAAAACAAAACAAAACAAAACAAACAAACAAACAAACAAACAAAACAAACAAACAAACAAACAAACAAAACAAACAAACAAAACAAACAAACAAACAAACAAACAAACAAACAAACAAACAAACAAACAAACAAACAAACAAACAAACAAACAAACAAACAAACAAACAAACTAACAAACAAACAGACAAAACAAAACAAAACAGAGACGGTGAAGATTTTCTCTTTCTCCCAAGTCAACATGTGTGCAGACCTGCCAGCACCTAAATTCCTTTAGTGTGTATACGCATTCAGAATATCAAATATGTCAGTTATTTTAAAGATCCGACAGATGGAAACACCCAGCAGGCGAACAGCGACAGATTTTGGAAGTATGGCTTTTGGCCGTTAACTTCTACCGTCAGGAAAAAAAAAGCTTCATTATCATTCTTCTTCGTCTGTATGTTTTCGTCTGACACACGTTGCTCTAAGAGCTCCACAATTTATTAATAAAATCTCGCTGCCAGTGTAAACTTGCAGGCCTTGTGTAACATCATGTTGATGGCATTTACCTCCCTTCTTCTCAAAGGGCCTCTGTACATGTCATGACACCATGTACCATTTACCTCCCTTCTTTTCAAACTGTCACTGTACATATGACATCATGTACCATTTACCTCCCTTCTTTTCAAACTGCCACTGTACATATGACACCATGTACCATTTACCTCCCTTCTTTTCAAACGGCCACTGTACATATGACACCATGTACCATTTACCTCCCTTCTTTTCAAACGGCCACTGTACATATGACACCATGTATCATTTACCTCCCTTCTTTTCAAACGGCCTCTGTACATATGACACCATGTACCATTTACCTCCCTTCTTTTCAAACTACCTCTGTACATATGACACCATGTATCATTTACCTCCCTTCTTTTCAAACTACCACTGTACATATGACACCATGTACCATTTACCTCCCTTCTTTTCAAACTGCCTCTGTACATATGACACCATGTACCATTTACCTCCCTTCTTTTCAAATTACCTCTGCACATATGACACCATGTACCATTTACCTCCCTTCTTTTCAAACTACCACTGTACATGTCATGACACCATGTACCATTTACCTCCCTTCTTTTCAAACTGCCACTGTACATATGACACCATGTACCATTTACCTCCCTTCTTTTCAAACTACCACTGTACATATGACAGCATGTATCATTTACCTCCCTTCTTTTCAAACTACCTCTGTACATGTCATGACACCATGTACCATTTACCTCCCTTCTTTTCAAACTACCAGTGTACGTGTCATGACACCATGTACCATTTACCTCCCTTCTTTTCAAACTACCACATGACACCATGTACCATTTACCTCCCTTCTTTTCAAACTGCCTCTGTACATATGACACCATGTACCATTTACCTCCCTTCTTTTCAAACTGCCACTGTACATGTCATGACACCATGTATCATTTACCTCCCTTCTTTTCAAACTGCCAGTGTACATGTCATGACACCATGTACCATTTACCTCCCTTCTTTTCAAACTGCCACTGTACATAAGACACCATGTACCATTTACCTCCCTTCTTTTCAAACTGCCAGTGTACATGTCATGACACCATGTACCATTTACCTCCCTTCTTTTCAAACTGCCAGTGTACATGTCATGACACCATGTACCATTTACCTCCCTTCTTTTCAAACTGCCACTGTACATAAGACACCATGTACCATTTACCTCCCTTCTTTTCAAACTAACACTGTACATATCATGACACCATGTACCATTTACCTCCCTTCTTTTCAAACTAACACTGTACGTGTCATGACACCATGTATCATTTACCTCCCTTCTTTTCAAACTGCCACTGTACATAAGACACCATGTACCATTTACCTCCCTTCTTTTCAAACTAACACTGTACATATCATGACACCATGTACCATTTACCTCCCTTCTTTTCAAACTAACACCATGTACCATTTACCTCCCTTCTTTTCAAACTAACACTGTACGTGTCATGACATCATGTACCATTTACCTCCCTTCTTTTCAAACTAACACTGTACGTGTCATGACACCATGTACCATTTACCTCCCTTCTTTTCAAACTAACACTGTACGTGTCATGACATCATGTACCATTTACCTCCCTTCTTTTCAAACGGCCTCTGTACATATGACACCATGTACCATTTACCTCCCTTCTTTTCAAACTACCTCTGTACATATGACACCATGTATCATTTACCTCCCTTCTTTTCAAACTACCACTGTACATATGACACCATGTACCATTTACCTCCCTTCTTTTCAAACTGCCTCTGTACATATGACACCATGTACCATTTACCTCCCTTCTTTTCAAATTACCTCTGCACATATGACACCATGTACCATTTACCTCCCTTCTTTTCAAACTACCACTGTACGTGTCATGACACCATGTACCATTTACCTCCCTTCTTTTCAAACTGCCTCTGTACATATGACACTATGTACCATTTACCTCCCTTCTTTTTGAAACTTCCTCTGTACATATGACACCATGTACCATTTACCTCCCTTCTTTTCAAACTGCCACTGTACATGTCATGACACCATGTATCATTTACCTCCCTTCTTTTCAAACTGCCAGTGTACATGTTATGACACCATGTACCATTTACCTCCCTTCTTTTCAAACTGCCACTGTACATAAGACACCATGTACCATTTACCTCCCTTCTTTTCAAACTAACACTGTACATATCATGACACCATGTACCATTTACCTCCCTTCTTTTCAAACTAACACTGTACGTGTCATGACACCATGTATCATTTACCTCCCTTCTTTTCAAACTGCCACTGTACATAAGACACCATGTACCATTTACCTCCCTTCTTTTCAAACTAACACTGTACATATCATGACACCATGTACCATTTACCTCCCTTCTTTTCAAACTAACACTGTACGTGTCATGACACCATGTACCATTTACCTCCCTTCTTTTCAAACTAACACTGTACGTGTCATGACATCATGTACCATTTACCTCCCTTCTTTTCAAACGGCCTCTGTACATATGACGCCATGTACCCTGTGACTACCCGAACAAAAACTTTTGACGGCGCCAAAACCTTGAAGAAAGTTTCAGCGTCGTTGCACCACCTGTCTGGAATTCAGGACGGTGGATCTGACAGGTGTGCCCACCTGTCGCCCTTCAAGTGACAGTAACAGACTTACTTGTCTAGTTGTATTAGGTACACGTTCTGATTTGTGTGTGTGTGTGTGTGTGTGTGTGTGTGTGTGTGTGTGTGTGTGTGTGTGTGTGTGTGTTGTGTGTGATGTGTGTGTGTGTGTGTGTGTGTGTGTGTGTGTGTGTGTGTGTGTGTTGTGTGTGTGTGTGTGTGTGTGTGTGTGTTTCCTGGTTCCTGTTTGCTTGAATTCGGGCAGTCACACATATTTTGGATAAAGACTTACCTGTTCACCAAGGCCTTCCATTGTTGTTATTCAGTATTACTTCTTCACCAGCATGCACGGTCACTTAAAACTACTGGTTATACAGTACTGTGCAACCATACATGTATACATGTGCTTGTGACCATAAGTATATGTATATGTTCTTGGACCCTGTGAGTATATGTACATGTATTCATTTCTGTACGTGTGAGTGATATATGGATATACTATACTTGTTTCTCTTTCAAACTGTTTTTAAACAGTCATTTTGAACAAGTAATATGAGCAATTCCAAATGGCCTGAAAATAAAACTTTTAAAATGTTTGATCTGGCCAATCATGATTTATGGCTGCGAAACCTGGACTTTCAGAAAATCCTGATTGCAAAATAATTGAAGCAGCAGAGATGTGATTTTGTCGGAGACTACAACGTGTCAAATGGACAGATAGAAGAACTAATGAAAGCCTCCTGGAAGAACTTGATACCACCACAAAATTACTAGCACACATCAACAAGAGAAGACGAAAATACATTAGCCCTGTGTCACGAAACAAGAACACGGACCTCATGGCAACCATTTTTCAAGGAAAAACAGTGACAAAAAGGAAGAAAGGCAGACAACCAATCTCATACATCAAGAACATAACCAACATCAGTGGCCTGAATATTCAAGAAATTGTCCACAAAATTCAAGACAGAGCCATTTGGGGGGGGGGGGGTGGCTGTGTCACAGAGTGCAGCAGCCAACACTGAACCCGTTGACGCCGACAGGTGAGACAGGTGAGAACGCAAACACATGCAAGACAAAACAGCAAAACACAATTTCAGTCACGTCATATGTATCACACTTTGTGTCTAGTAAATGTGTAATGTACTTTGTGTCTAGTAAATGTGTAATGTACTTTGTGTCCAGTGAATGTGTAATGTACTTTGTGTCCAGTAAATGTGTAATGTACTTTGTGTCCAGTGAATGTGTAATGTACTTTGTGTCCAGTAAATGTGTAATGTACTTTGTGTCCAGTGAATGTGTAATGTACTTTGTGTCCAGTGAATGTGTAATGTACTTTGTGTCCAGTGATGTGTAACGTACTTTGTGTCCAGTGAATGTGTAATGTACTTTGTGTCCAGTGAATGTGTAATGTACTTTGTGTCCAGTGAATGTGTAATGTACTTTGTGTCCAGTGAATGTGTAATGTACTTTGTGTCCAGTGAATGTGTAATGTACTTTGTGTCCAGTAAATGTGTAATGTACTTTGTGTCTAGTGAATGTGTAATGTACTTTGTGTCCAGTGAATGTGTTATGTACTTTGTGTCCAGTAAATGTGTAATGTACTTTGTGTCCAGTGAATGTGTAATGTACTTTGTGTCCAGTGAATGTGTAATGTACTTTGTGTCCAGTGAATGTGTAATGTACAATGTGTCATGTACTTTGTGTCTAGTAAATATGTTATGTACTTTGTGTCTAGTAAATGTGTAATGTACAATGTGTCTAGTAAATGTGTAATGTACAATGTGTCCAGTGAATGTGTAGTGTACAATGTGTAATGCACTTTGGTGTAGTAAATATGTAACGTACTTTGTGTCAGTAAATGTGTAACGTGCAGTAAGCCCATGTAAGTTAGGAGAACAGCGCCACACAAAAATTACTTGTTATTATTGTTGTTTTCCCTGTATATGTTTTCTCTCTGTGCTTGCCCATTTTTCATCAACTGTTGTAAGTAGTGCGTCATTCGTGCCTCCTGCAGGCTCTGTACATTGCTTTTGACCACTGTACACACAAATACCTGACGTACAAACAAAGAGCGAAGTCCATCTACATCCAGCCATGCCATCTAATATCGAAACAAAAGGAAAGCAAACTACAGAGCAACTAACATTACCGAAACCACCAGCCAGCGCTACCATTCTCCACAGTCCATTCAACCCTTTACTGTTACATCCCTTCATTCCCCCCCCCCTCCGGCCCTGCTTCCTCACCACAAACAAATATCTATGTCCCCCCTCCCCAGCACCACGACCCTCTCTCTCCCTTTCACTGAGTCTTAACGCTCATTACTATTTATGAAGAGGACATCCTTTGCAATCTGCCGACTCATCCTTCATTGTCCTGGCTCTTCCCCGTCACCACTAGCAGAGAGATTGGCAGGACTTACTCGTCTGTCTGTCTGCCTGTTTGCCTGTCTGCCAGTTTATCTGCTTGTCTGTCTGCCTGTCTGCCTGCCATACTGTCTGCGCCTGTGCCACCCTGCTGTTGTGTTTGTATGTCTACATGTACTTGTCTGTTGTTGTGTCTGTATGTCTGTCGTTGTGTTTGTATGTCTACCTGTCTGTTGTTGTGTCTGTATGTCTACCTGTCTGTCGTTGTGTCTGTATGTCTACCTGTCTGTCGTTGTGTCTGTATGTCTACCTGTCTGTTGTTGTGTCTGTATGTCTGTTGTTGTGTCTGTATGTCTACCTGTCTGTTGTTGTGTCTGTGTGTCTGTTGTTGTGTCTGTATGTCTACCTGTCTGTCGTTGTGTCTGTATGTCTGTCGTTGTGGCTGTATGTCTACCTGTCTGTCGTTGTGTCTGTATGTCTGTCGTTGTGTCTGAATGTCCACCTGTCTGTTGTTGTGTCTGTATGTCTGTCGTTGTGTCTGAATGTCTACCTGTCTGTTGTTGTGTCTGTATGTCTGTCGTTGTGTCTGAATGTCCATCTGTCTGTCGTTGTGTCTGAATGTCTACCTGTTTGTTGTTGTGTTTGTATGTCTGTCGTTGTGTCTGAATGTCCACCTGTCTGTTGTTGTGTCTGTATGTCTGTCGTTGTGTCTGTATGTCTGTCGTTGTGTCTGTATATCTACCTGTCTGTCGTTGTGTCTGTATGTCTGTCGTTGTGTCTGTATGTCTGTCGTTGTGTCTGTATGTCTGTCGTTGTGTCTGAATGTTCACCTGTCTGTCGTTGTGTCTGTATGTCTACCTGTGTGTTGTTGTATCTGTATGTCTGTCTATTGTTGTGTCTGTATGTCTGTCGTTGTGTCTGTATGTCTGTTGTTGTGTCTGTATGTCTGTTGTTGTGTCTGTATGTCTGTCGTTGTGTCTGTATGTCTGTCGTTGTGTCTGTATGTCTACCTGTCTGTTGTTGTGTCTGTATGTCTGTTGTTGTGTCTGTATGTCTGTCGTTGTGTCTGTATGTATGTTGTTGTGTCTGTATGTCTACCTGTCTGTTGTTGTGTCTGTATGTCTGTTGTTGTATCTGTATGTCTACCTGTCTGTCGTTGTGTCTGTATGTCTGTCGTTGTGTCTGTATGTCTACCTGTCTGTTGTTGTGTCTGTATGTCTGTCGTTGTGTCTGTATGTCTACATGTCTGTTGTTGTGTCTGTATGTCTGTCGTTGTGTCTGTATGTCTACATGTCTGTTGTTGTGTCTGTATGTCTACCTGTCTGTTGTTGTGTCTGTATGTCTACCTGTCTGTTGTTGTGTTTGTATGTCTACTTGTCTGTTGTTGTGTCTGTATGTCTACCTGTCTGTCTGTTGTTGTGTCTGTATGTCTACCTGTCTGTCTGTTGTTGTGTCTGTATGTCTACCTGTCTGTTGTTGTGTCTGTGTGTCTGCCTGTCTGTTATTGTGTCTGTATGTCTACCTGTCTGTTGTTGAGTCTGTATGTCTACCTGTTTGTTGTTGTGTCTGTATGTCTACCTGTCTGTTGTTGTGTCTGTATGTCTACCTGTCTGTTGTTGTGTCTGTATGTCTATTTGTCTGTTGCTGTGTCTGTATGTCTACCTGTCTGTTGTTGTGTCTGTATGTCTACCTGTCTGTTGTTGTGTCTGTATGTCTACCTGTCTGTCGTTGTGTCTGTATGTCTACCTGTCTGTCTCTCTGCTGCTCCCTTGACGCTTCTGCTGTGATTTTTACCTGCACTATTGGTTTGTTTCTTCTTTTGTTCTTGTCATTATTATTGATTTCTGAAGGAAGAGAACTAAATAACGGTAGGCCGCTGATCTCACCAAAGAAACTACCATCAAATACTGTGAATACCACTCTCACCCCCCCACCATACCCCTATCCCCACGTATGCATAAATTGTATAAAAGGAAAAGATGCTAAAGAACCGAAGAAACAAATGAAACAAAACGTAGAACAAATGAAAAAGAAAGAAAGACGAGAGTGAAGTCCCTTGCCGATTTGTTGGAGGTTTTGGGCTCTCGCTATTTTTTGTGTCTTTTTGTATTTGTCTTTTTTGTCGTATTTGTCTTTTTGTCGTATTTGTCTTTTTGTCGTATTTGTCTTTTTGTCGTATTTGTCTTTTTGTCGTATTTGTATATCTGTCGTTGTGTTTGTATGTTATCGGTTTTTTAGCTTCTTCCCCCCCCCCCCCCCCCCCGTTGGGTCGCCGGGGGTTCTTTCAGCATAAATAGTATCCCCACCTTCTGGAAATTCTGTGTTAGAAATTTCCTCTTTTCTGTCACTCTCTTTGTTTCTGCCTTGTTGCCTTGCTTTCTGTCATTTCTACTTATTTTCTGCCTTAATGGTCCATTCACCTGTATTTTTTCGATAAAGTCTTACGTACGTTTTCTTAGGATTGATAATTGTGTACATGTATTAAGTGCATTTATGGCTCTAAGGAGGTGAGATATGCGGAAGCAATTTTAGGTAATTTATGCCTGTTTTTACATATGTTTTGGTGTCCTTATGTCTGCTTATATTTGTATTCACGTGTGTTTTTTAAATCGGACGGAATGGTCCAGCGCCGGGGGCATGTCCTTAGATTATGTGCGCGAATGTATTGATATGTGTACTTAATTTTCTTTTCTTTTTCTTTTTTTTTCCTGTTGAGGTTTTGTGTTTTTTGAAATGGTTATAGCCCTAATATGGCTCTGTGCAGTCGGCTGGGCTTTAAACAACAATAAAAGAAAGAAAGAAAGCTTCTTTTTCTTTTATTAAATATGCACATATGGAGATAGGGTGTATGGTTGGGGAGGGACAGTGTGTGGTACTGATTTTTTGTGACAGTCGTCGAAATGTTGCAGCCTTCACCTTGATTTATCACCTATGTCCCTCCACCTGTTGATCTCGTTTGTGTTTTATCTTTCTGTTGAAGTTTTCAACAGCCAAGTGACCTGTCTTTAGTGAGCCAGAGAACTTTACAGAACTGCAAAAGCGACATGAATATGATAATATCGATGTCAATTATAATACATGTGTTTTTCATAGCTATAGCCCTGAACATCAATCAACAAACTCTGTCCCTTTACAGTACACACGCACTCAGCTCCTAAAGATATCACCGTCCTGCTTGATGTCAGAAGCAACCAGTTCACTCCTCTTGTTGGGACTAGGAGTTGGATCAACATGTAAACACTACAGACGATACAGGAAAAACACTCTCGACCAACTACATCGCCAATAATAATAAAAATAATCTCCTTCTATGGAAGAACTGTTGCAATGTCTTCCATCTGTGTCAACACCACCTGGATCTCCTGTTTGGGCATCCTCCATATGTGTTCCCCCTGCCTCCCAGTCCACTGTTATCTCTTGTTCTCTGAAAAATTTAGTCTGTTTGTTCAGCATTCTATCCATCTGCTGCCATCAAAAGACGGATTGTACCTCAATGTTTTATGTTTGAAAAGATCTCTGATTTGATTTTTCTGACAGAAACTTTCGCTGAAATCAAGCGGCCATGAGCCAAATGTCAAACAGCTCACATTTCTTGTTTACAAACTCCATTCCTTTCCCCTAGCCTTTCACGGAGGAGGCGTTGTTGTTGTATGTAAGATATGCTTAAACCCCGTCACTCCTTCATCCACGTTTTGCCCTTTACTACTGTGTCATTTGAAACCACTGAAGTCGTTTTTCATATGTCCGGTCAAAGCGTTATTTTCTCTTGTATTTACCGTCCTCCTCCCAGCTGTGCGAACAAACTCTCTCCTTCCATGTTTCATGATGAAATGGAGTCTCTCCTTCACAACTACGTTCTATGATCAGAAAAAAAACATGTCATTCTTGGCGACATCAGTGTACACTTTGATGAAAAAGATGATTGGAAACCAAGCGCATGTGGCTATGTCTGTCTAACCATTCTCTCTTTGTCTCTCTCTCTCTCTCTTTCTCTCTCTCTCTCTCTCTCCTTCTCTCTCCCCCCCTCTCTCTCTCTCCCCTCTCTCTCTCTCTCTCTCCTCTCTCTCAGTTTGTGGCCAGGCCCACACACATTAAAGGCCATATTACTGACTGGCTGATTGTCCGTAACACAGACTAATTTGTTACATCAGCTTCAGTTCTAGACCCACTTCCTTCAGACCATTCTGCTGTGTGATTTTCACTCCATCTGTCCAAACCTGTACGCCAGAAGTGAACTGTTACCGGTCGCAAACTGAAAACTATCAATATTAAATCCTTCTCCTCTGAAGATGTAACTTGTCCCTCCTCTCTTTCATTGTCATCCGATGATGCTAGTCACTACAATTCAGTCGTGCACTAGCCTCTAGATGAGCATGCCCCCTCAACCATTTGTGTTCTGCCTGACCACACATCTGGTAAACAAACAAAACAAGGGTGGCCAAACAAGCTGGTAGACGTGCCAAACATCACTGACGGTCCTCTAAACTTGTAGTTCATTCACAAAGTTTTTGAGAACATGTGAAAACAGTCACGAAAATAATCTCAAAAGCTAAAACTGACATAATCTCAAAAGCTAAAACTGACTGTTATTCAACCCAGATCCTTGAATCTACAAGTACAAAACACCTGTTCTCTGCACGTCCGATGTTTTGGGTACAACTACGTCATCTCCACCTCTCTCTAACATCCGTCCTCTAGATCTCCCAAAAGGCTTTTTCAGCTTTTTTTTCTCATCAAAAATTAACGATCTTTGAGCAAAGCTAGACAAAACCTCTTTTCTTCCATCTTATCCTGATCCTCCATTCACAGGCATCCCACGTTGAATTTCAACCAGTTTCTTAAAATCTGATTGCCAGCATCCTGAAAAAACAATGTCACTCGAGTCTTGTGAACTTGATCCCTTACCTGCCTCACTCTTTTCACAAACACTTCTTGAGCTTCTTCCATCCATAACGCATATCATCAACACCTCTCTTCTCAGTGGAACTTTCCCAACTTCTCTGAAAACAATCATTGTTCGACCTCAGCTGAAAAAGAGTTGTCACGACCCTATCATTCTAAAAAAAACTGTTGTCCTGTCTCCAACTTGTAATTCATTTCCAAGCTCCTTACGAAAGTGATTTTGAAATAGCTGAACAAATCATCTCTCAGCCAACAATCTTTACCACCATTTTCAGTCAGCTTACCGTTCTGACCAGAGCACCAAAAACTTGGTATTCTTTACATTATGAATGATGTGTTACTTTCAGCCAGGTGTGGCTGAATTTCACTACTTATCCTTTTGGACATTTCTTCTGCTTTTGACATCACTGACTTCCCCTCCTCCTCTCTCGACTGGAGCACACATTTGAAATTCAAGGTAGTGCTCTTTCATGATTTATGTCATACCTGTCCGACCGCTCTCAGTCAGTCATGGTAAATGAGTCCAACTCTAAGCCAGTTAAACTTGTACATGGGGTACCCAAAGGCTCTGTACTTGGGCCAGTTCTCTTCACACTCTGCACCTCACCACTTGCCCTTGTCATAACTCATTTCTATGCTGATGATTCCCAGCTCTACAACACGCATCTTGTGAAAATCTTTCAACTCTCCTTTTCGAAGCTTTTGATTGTTATATGACATCCAGAATTGGATGATACAGAATAAGCTACGACTGAATGGAGATGAGAATGAAGCAATGCTCATTGGAACAAAACACAACCTTTCCACCGTAAAACTTTACTTTGTTCTATTGCTCTATTAGCTAGGTGACAACACTATTGTACTTTCTGATTCAGTTTAAGAACATTGGTGTTGTTTTTATGCAGAAATTCATCACCCAAAACCGTCAACTGCGACGCTTCAGTTTTATTCACTGTTATCTTTCAACTTTAACAACACTCTGCTCGACTTCTCCATTCTGTTTCTAATTCTAGTTGTTTACAAATTCCTCGATATAGATTACCACATTCGGTCGCCCCTCTTTTTTGTGTCTGGTTGACACAACTGGAACGATCTTCCCCTTCTGGTCAATTATCCCATACTCTGTATTGTTTCAAAACAAGCTTGAAGACACATGGTTTTGTCCAGCAGTGATTTCCCACTCTACGTGCCCACTGTATTGCCACACTCCCTTCCTGTCTTCCCCTGCCAGTTTCTGTGACCTTTGTGCCCTGGAATTGTGATCGTTGTTGGGTGATTCTTTTGGCTGGATTCGTGTATCAAGATTTGGTGCCTTCTAAATGCCACTGTTATTATTGATATTAACATTGTCGTCGTCGTCGTCGTCGTCGTCGTCATCATCATCATCATCATCATATTATTATTATTATTGTTGTTATTATATTGTTATTATTATTATTAGTACCGTTATTATTATCAACATTAATATTATTACTATTTCTAAAAAAAAAAGTAAGACATTTAAACCAACAACAACAACAACCAAAATAATAATGAAGAGAGACAGGGCAGACGGAGGAGAGGGAGTATAGACAGAGCAGGAAGAGAGAAACAGGGAGAGGGAGTATAGACAGAGCAGGCAGAGAGAAACAGGGAGAGGGAAGATAGACAGAGCAGGCAGAGAGAAACAGGGAGAGGGAAGATAGACAGAGCAGGTAGAGAGAAACAGGGAGAGGGAAGATAGACAGAGCAGGAAGAGAGAAACAGGGAAAGGGAAGATAGACAGAGCAGGAAGAGAGAAACAGGGAGAGGGAAGATAGACAGAGCAGGTAGAGAGAAACAGGGAGAGGGAAGATAGACAGAGCAGGTAGAGAGAAACAGGGAGAGGGAGTATAGACAGAGCAGGAAGAGAGAAACAGGGAGAGGGAAGATAGACAGAGCAGGAAGAGAGAAACAGGGAGAGGGAAGATAGACAGAGCAGGAAGAGAGAAACAGGGAGAGGGAAGATAGACAGAGCAGGTAGAGAGAAACAGGGAGAGGGAGTATAGACAGAGCAGGAAGAG
>JAPXFY010000019.1:22053964-22061464 GCA_030674185.1 Monoplex corrugatus
ACCCCCCTGTATTTCCAGAGCTTCATTTCCTGTGTATGTACGTATGTATGTGTCTGTTTACCACACCAGACCAGACCAGACCAAGAAGTGCACTGTTGACGTCAAACTGACCAAGGACAAAGAGGGACAGAGGGCATGCAGTGGAGACGACCAGGAGGTCATCGCCATCTGACCATTGTATTGTCTGCCGGATAACAAGACATCCTGCTGTGTCAGTCTACTACAGCCGGCTACACCGGGTGTGGCCTGGAATGGTCAGGTTATGACATCTAAAGCCTACGTCACACTGTGCGACTCTTGTCGGGAGGGCTAACCTGATTTTAAGCGGCTGTGGTATGAAGTTTGTGTAAGGCGCGGTGTTTCCTGTGCAAGGGATGTCGACTGATTGTTCTCCATGCATGTGTATCGTTAACTCTTTGACTCCCGCACCCTGTCCACCAGCATCCTGTATTGCCAACCTTGCTAACAAAACAAAAACCTAACCCTTTGATTCCCTCACCCTATCCACCAGCTTCCTGCAGGAAGGGTTAAGTTTTTGCAGTTGCTGGATAGGGTGCGGGAGTCAAAGGGTTAAGTTTTTGCAGTTGGTGAATAGGGTGCGGGAGTCAAAGGGTTAAGTTTTTGCAGTTGCTGGATAGGGTGCGGGAGTCAAAAGGTTAAGTTTTTGCAGTTGCTGGATAGGGTGCGGGAGTCAAAGGGTTAAGTTTTTGCAGTTGCTGGATAGGGTGCGGGAGTCAAAGGGTTAAGTTTTTGCATTTGCTGGATAGGGTGCAGGAGTCAAAGGGTTAGAGAAATAACGGTTTTGGTTTTTGGCTTGGCTTTTTTCCATTTTTATTCTTGTATGTGTGTGTGTGCAAAGATTAATTTAAGGTGGTTATTTTAATAAATGTTTTAGTAGCAACTTCAGTGGACCTTTCTTCTTACACACTTTTATATCTGCATCCATATAATACGTACAGGACATCTGTCAAATAATTGCTGGCCGATTTGGGTGGAGTGCATATGGAGCTGTTCGAGCGCTATGAATCCCTCTTGAAATAACTCCAATAACTCCAATATAGTACGTACGTAACATGCATATGTGTGATATGTGTCTGCCTGTCGGCTTTTATATTTACAAGTAAATGTGCTTGTCTATTTTGTTTTTGTTCCTACTTTCTGAGTATATTGTTTGTATGTATATCATCATCATCATCAGGTGCCCTGCCGCATGGCGTTGGCGATCATGGACTTTCATCTGTCTCTATCTCTTGTTGCCCCTAGCATCTCTCCCACCCCCCTCGTCATCTGCGTATCGAATGTTGTTTATCATTTTCCCTCCAACCTTTAATCCAGGGTCTTCTTCCAGGTTTCTTATGATGTTTTCGCTGTAAAGTGAAAACAGATCTGGTGACAAAACACAACCATGTCTGACTCCTCTTTTAATGAAAATATCATATAACATCAAGTATAATAATCTAATAATGGAACGAACATTTAAATAAAAGGGGGGGGGGGGGGGGAGTCTGCAAAACAACACGCTTTCAATTGTGTATTTATATAACTACTGTTTTGACGGCAACCACTAAACGAATTTCGACCTGGCAATCACGTCAACAGACTGTGCGCGTGTGATGGAGGTCATGTGACGCTAAACCACCGCTCAGGACTCATATAATCGCTTCTTTACATATTGCGTTTATATGTACTTAGATTCGTTGTGGTGGTGGTGGCCAAAATACATGCACCATCTGAAATTCGCGCTGCTATCTCCTGGGGGAACCACTCCTCCGCATTGCAGCTCCATCCATTTCTTTTCTTTTCTTTTCCTTGTGTGTTTGTCGTACTTTGTTTATATGGTTTTTTGTTTTGTTGTTTATTATTATTATTACTGCATTTGCGTCTATCTCTGAAAGAGGTATTTTCAAAAAAGAAATTGTATCGAAAGAACTTCTTTGTTGCCGTAGCACTTTGATGGGGCCCATGATTCCTGAGGTTCCAGCACGCACATGGTGCCAGTAACCCTTCCGTAAAAGCGAATATATGGCAATGTCCCCATTGCCAGACAAAACCCATAGGGCCCCTGATTGCAGAACTAGGCACAAAGTATTTGCTGATCGTAGATTCTAGTTATCGTGTTGCATGCCCCAACCATTTGTTACGAGTGAAACAAGAGCGGAAAGGACGGAAGGAGGAGAGGGGAGGGGGAGAGAGTCTGGGATCATGTCCTAAATGTCTGCATGGTCTGTCACAGTTTGCCTCAATATCCACCTGCCGTGTTGCTGAAAACAAAAACAACACAAAACAATAGAAAAAGCAAAAAAAAAAAAAAAAAAAAAGGAGAAAAAAGAGAAAAAAGGAAAAAAAGAAAGAAAAAAAAACCTCTCTCTCTCTCTCTCCTCTCTCTCTCTCTCTCTCACACACACACACACACACACACACACACACACACACACACACACACACACACACACACACACACACACACACACACACACACACACACACACACACACACACACACACACACACACACACACACACACACACACACACACAACACAACACACAGAGAAAAATCCAAACAAACAAGTGCTCTCGGCCCTGAAGTTCTGAGGTGTGTGTGTGTGTGTGTATACGTGCACTCGTCAATGGTTCCTACCCATGCTATCTGACAACTGTTCTTTTTCAACAGGCTGTCTTGGCTCTGTTGACAGACCCATACATTCTACAACTGATGTCCAAAGTTCAAACTCTGTCTCAACATAAAACTTGGCCTGTTCGCTGCCCATCTTCATGTTTCAATCATTCTGGTGGTCTCAGCTTAGTGTTTCGTAGGTACAGTTCTCTCCTCCATTCCCACCCCTCAACCCACCATCCTCGTTTCAAGACCTTGCAAGTGAATAGTTTTTGCACCAGTTCAAGAATCTGCCAGATAATGATTGTCACATTTGGGTGGAGCGCATATGAAATTGCCCAAGTGTGATAAATCCTTCTGGAACAAACTCTACAACAACACCATCCCTCCGAAACAGTCTAAAACACACCATCCCATTGGAACAGTCTAAAACAACACCATCCCATTGGAACAGTCTAAAACAACACCATCCCTATGGAACAGTCTAAAAACACACCATCCATTGGAACAGTCCAAAACAACACTACACCCTATGGAACAGTCTAAAACAACACCATCCCTATGGAAAGTCTAAAACAACACCATCACTATGGAACAGTCTAAAACAACACCATCCCATGGAACAGTCCAAAACAACACCATCCCTATGGAACAGTCCTAAAACAACACATCCATTGGAACAGTCTAAAACAACACATCCCTGGAACAGTCCAAAACAACACCATCCCATTGGAACAGTCCAAAACAACACCATCCCTATGGAACAGTCAACAAACCAATAAAACAACACCATCCCTATGGAACAGTCTAAAACAACACCATCCCTATGGAACAGTCTAAAACAACACCATCCCTATGGAACAGTCCTAAAACAACACCATCCCTATGGAACAGTCCAAAACAACACCATCCTATGGAAACAGTCTAAAACAACACCATCTCTTGGAACAGTCAAAACAACACCATCCCTATGGAACAGTCTAAAACAACACAATCTCTCTGGAACAGTCTAAAACAACACCATCTTTGGAACAGTCCAAAACAACACCATCCTATGGAACAGTCTAAAACAACACCATCCTTGGAACAGTCCAAAAAACAACACCATCCCTTGGAACAGTCCAAAACAACACCATCCCTATGGAACAGTCTAAAACAACACCATCCTCTGGAACAGTCAAAACAACACATCTGTGGAACAGCAAAACACACCATCCTATGGAACAGTCCAAAACAACACCATCCCTATGGAACAGTCTAAAACAACACCATCCCTATGGAACAGTTAAAACAACACCATCTCTTGGAACAGTCTAAAACAACACCATCCCTTGGAACAGTCTAAAACAACACCATCTCCATGGAACAGTTTAAAACAACACCATCCTATGGAACAAGCTTTAAAACAACACCATCCTTGGAACAAGCTTTAAAACAACACCATCTCTTGGAACAAGCTTCAAAACAACACCATTCTACTGGAACAAGTCTAAAACAACACCATCTCCTGGAACAGTAAAACAACACTCCTGGAACAGTAAAACAACACCATCTCTCTGGAACAGTTAAAACAACACCATCTCTCTGGAACAAGTTTAAACAACACCATCTCGCTGGAACAAGCTTTAAAACAACACCATCTCTCTGGAACAAGCTTTAAAACAACACCATCTCTCTGGAACAAGCTTTAAAACAACACCATCTCTCTGGAACAAGCTTTAAAACAAACACCATCTCTCTGGAACAAGCTTTAAAACAACACCATCTCTCTGGAACAAGCTTTTAAAACAACACCATCTCGCTGGAACAAGCTTTAAAAACCACACCATCTGTTCTGGAACAAGCTTTAAAACAACACCATCTCTCTGGAACAAGCTTTAAAACAACACCATCTGTCTGGAACAAGCTTTAAAACAACACCATCTGTCTGGAACAAGCTTTAAAACAACACCATCTCTCTGGAACAAGCTTTAAAACAACACCATCTCGTCTGGAACAAGTTTTAAAACAACACCATCTGTCTGGAACAGGCTTTAAAACAACACCATCTGTCTGGAACAGGCTTTAAAACAACACCATCTGTCTGGAACAAGCTTTAAAACAACACCATCTGTCTGGAACAAGCTTTAAAACAACACCATCTGTCTGGAACAAGCTTTAAAACAACACCATCTGTCTGGAACAAGCTTTAAAACAACACCATCTCTCTGGAACAGGCTTTAAAACAACACCATATCTCTGGAACAAGCTTTGAAACAACACAATCTGTCTGGAACAAGCTTTAAAACAACACCATCTTTCTGGAACAAGCCTTAAAACAACACCATATCTCTGGAACAAGCTTTGAAACAACACCATCTTTCTGGAACAAATTTTTAAACACCATCTCGCTGGAGCAAACTTCGAGGCAACACAAAGACAGAGAGAGACACACCGCTATCATCATTGAAGGCGTACCCATCGTCTCTCACAGACACTTCCTCTTCCCCACTCCCACGCCCATACTACATCACACTGACTCTTAGAAAGAGTCTAGACACGTTTCCATCACTTGTGCCAAACTCTGTGTGACGGCAGAGGTCTTGAAATGGGAAAGGAAGGCTATCACGCTGGTCTACACAGCTCTTTACATGGAGCCAGCCAACCTTCTTTCAATAAACTTTATGTCGATGGTTCCAGCAGTTCCCCCAGCCTGATGCAGGGCCTCCCGGCACGTATGTTGTGTCAGACTCTACTCATCACGGCAAAAGATATACATCGCCATTGTTGTGAAGCATCAAACGCTGTCCTCCCTCCCACTCTACCTCCTATTTTGGCATCCCTGACCCAGTCGTCAATACCGTGGAGTCTGCTTGGCTAGACATAGTTTTGTATGTCCAGATTTAGCTGCCAGAGCAGTATATCTGCCTCCTTGATTCCTTTTGTGATAGACCATTCTGCCAGGTATCCCTCAAGACGTTTTTCTGTCTGTTTTTATTGTCATCATAGATTTGCCATGTGAAATTGACACTGCCCTCTGTAAAGACAGCACGTCACCACAGTACAGCACCACCCAAATCATTTTCTTTGTTTTGCATATGTATTGCCTATGGTTTTGCCAGGGACAACGCCTTTGCTGCCGTGGGATCTTTAACGTGTGCTGTACACATGACCTGGGTTTATCGTCTGATCCGAAAGACAAGTACCCAGACCACTACTTAAGACCTAGTCCAGGGGTGGGGGGAGGGGGCGGAGAAAACTCCTTCCTCCGATCTCTGATTCGAACACGGATTTCTAGCGTCCCAGGTGCCGTAACCACCGGGCCACACAACTTCTGCAGATAAAGACCTCAGGTACTTCATTACATTAAACCTGATGGACCTGAGAGTTAAGTGATTAAGACACTGGTCTTCAAACCAGGAGGTCTGAGTGCAACCCTGTTTAGGTACCATAATTTTATGGTGGGTAAAGGGTGGATTTGACGACTGTTGAAAGAAGGAAAGATAGAAAGAAAGAAAGAAAGAAAGAAAGAAAGAAATGGGAAAAAGTTGAAGAAGCCATACAGGGGGTTGGTCAAGTCATATTAACAAAGTTTCTATTGAAAGGTCTTTCCACCAGAAACAAAAAAGTGTAATGGCAAAACGGTCACATCAGAGGCCGGATTGGTCTGGAGCTTGAGTTCTCACGGATCTTTTAATCTTCATGCACGAGCTGGCAAGGGTACAGATGACCTTTCTTTTTCAATCACTTTTCTTTAAAAAAAAGTATATATGTATGACATGAATGCGTGCGTGTGTGCGTGAGCACGCTCACGCGCGCGCGCGTGTGTGTGTGTTGTTGTTGAGTGTGTGTATGTGTGTGTGTGTGTGCGTGTGTGTGTCAGTATGTGTGTGTGTGTCTGTGTGTGTGTCTAAGTATGTGCCTGCGTGTGTCTGTATGAGACAGAGAAAGGGAGACAGAAACAAAGGTGAGTCAACTAGATACTCTCAGCTGTTTCTGGACATAGCTTTACCAATTTCGGTAACAGGTGAGAACCAGAGAGTAGTCGCAAATACATGGATTTTAAAGTCATGGTGCGGAAGTCAAAGTCACAAGGCAAGAAACGTGTCTAAAATCAGCAGTTTTCAAGAAACGTGTCTAAAATCAGCAATTTTTGAGGACGATGTAGGAGCAGCGGTAAACCAAGGAATATCTAACGATATTTACATTCCGTTTTCACTGTTGTAACAGTTTCCGATTGTTCTCTCTTCACGTCAGCTTTTACCTCATCTGATGCTGGTGTCCATGTAGCAACGTACAGCATGTTTATGTGTCTTGTTTGATGTCAGCATGTTTATGTGTCTTGTTTGATGTCAGCATGTTTATGTGTCTTGTCTGATGCCAGCATGTTTATGTGTCTTGTCTGATGTCAGCATGTTTATGTGTCTTGTCTGATGCCAGCATGTTTATGTGTCTTGTTTGATGTCAGCATGTTTATGTGGCTTGTCTGATACCAGCATGTTTATGTGTCTTATCTGATGCCTCACTGTCAAGAAATTGATTGACTGATCCAGTGTGGAAGAACATACCTTTAACTTAGGACCATTCATGTGAAGGAGCGATCAAGATTCAAATGCTTGACACGTACTAGGTACGCATCCAACACTGTAAAAGGCGGTAACCATGACTGCTTAGAAATTGCAGTTTAGTCCAGAATCTCAAAGTCAGTCCGAACACGTGGCCGAGTGCTCTCATTAATGAGTCTTTATTGAGAAGATTATTCAATTAAGAATTCATTCCAGCCCTAATCACTTCGAGGGTAAGATCAATTTAGGGTCAGTTTGTCAGTCAACTGGACACGTTGCTATGCTGCAAAACAACTTCTCTTTCATAAAGATGAAAATGTCCTCTCATCTCTAACCTCT
>JAPXFY010000019.1:22068964-22086464 GCA_030674185.1 Monoplex corrugatus
GTCATTTCAGTTTGCTTCAGAGCAGGGACGATTCCATATATACAGACCACAAGTGCCATGTGATAGACGACTGTAAACTGATCATGGCAAACGCTATCAATGTATGCATTAACCCTGTTCTTATGAACGTGATAGACATTGTAACTGATACCGGACTTTGCCCTACTCTAAGCAATGGCTTGATCCCTATGTGAGTCAGTAGTCAGTAGAACTGTCTGCTTTTAAGATACGTGATCCTTGACTATTAGGATGAGTTAACCTCTCTTTCTTTCTTTGCATCCGCTGGTCTTCTCTCTGTCTGTATCTCAGTCGGTTAGTCAGTCTGTCTGTCTGTCCGCACCCCCCCCCCCTCTCTCTCTCTCAGCTATACTGTCTTCTGGTATTTTCTTTCGTTTTTGTGTTATCTTCTTTCTGTCGCTTCTTGGTTTTTTTGTCGATTTTCTGTCGATATGCAGTCTGTGAGACACCTTCTCGCTTAACAGGGGGTCTCCCTCACTGAGATCTTCACTGTCTGTGTCTATCCACGTGACAGAGGGTCTCCCTCACTGAGATCATGACTGTCTGTGTCTATCCACGTGACAGAGGGATCTCCCCACTGAGATCCTCACTGTCTGTGTCTATCCACGTGACAGAGGGTCTCCCTCACTGAGATCCTCACAGTCTGTGTCTATCCACGTGATAGAGGGTCTCCCTCACTGAGATCCTCACTGTCTGTGTCTATCCACGTGACAGAGGGTCTACCTCACTGAGATCCTCACTGTCTGTGTCTATCCACGTGACAGAGGGTCTCCCTCACTGAGATCCTCACTGTCTGTGTCTATCCACGTGACAGAGGGTCTACCTCACTGAGATCCTCACTGTCTGTGTCTATACGCGTGACAGGGGATCTCCCTCACTGAGATCCTCACTGTCTGTGTCTATCCACTTGACAGAGTGTCTCCCTCACTGAGATCCTCACTGTCAGTGTCTATCCACGTGACAGGGGATCTCCCTCACTGAGATCCTCACTGTCTGTGTCTATCCACGTGACAGAGGGTCTCCCTCATTGAGATCCTCACTGTCTGTGTCTATCCACGTGACAGAGAATCTCCCTCACTGAGATCCTCATTGTCTGTGTCTATCCACGTGACAGGGGATCTCCCTCACTGAGATCCTCACTGTCTGTGTCTATCCACGTGACAGAGGGTCTCCCTCACTGAGATCCTTACTGTCTGTTCTATTCACGTGACAGAGAGTCTCCCTCACTGAGATCCTCACTTTCTGTGTCTATCCACGTGACAGAGGGATCTCTCTCACTGAGATCCTCACTGTCTGTGTCTATCCACGTGACAGAGGGTCTCCCTCACTGAGATCCTCACTGTCTGTGTCTATCCACGTGACAGAGGGTCTCCCTCACTGAGATCCTCACTTTCTGTGTCTATTCACTTGGCAGGGGAGGTTCTCCCTCATGGAATCATTTTCTGTGTCTACGACCATCTGCTTCTTGTTCAGGATTATTCATTACCTGTCTGTCTGGCATCTCTTCCTCTCTCTTCGTTTCTTCACTTGTCAGTTCAGATAAGTTGGCACTGAATCACATGCCATGGAATGGAACTATGCAAACTAACCATGGCAAATACTATAATCCCGGGCAAAAAAAATCCACTGCTGTCGTAGAGATTATCAACCACCGAAGGAAAATCAGTCTGTCTCTCCTTTCTTGTCTTTACTCTGTCTGTCTGTCTGTCTGTCTACCTGTCTGTCTGTGAGTCTGTCTCTCTTCTTGCTTTCTTTCTTCTGGTGGGGCGAGGGGGATGTGATGTATAAGAACAAATTATCTGAAGTCTAAAGTTTCTCTCCCTACTTCGAATTTAAATTTTGATGAAATATATACAGAATCTTGTTTTCTTGTTATTGTTGTTGTTGTTCTAATACATATAGATAAACATCGACAAATATTGTAAGTTGGCCCATGTGCTAATCTTTATCACCAGAAAATACATTTTCATTTTCATTTTATTTTCTCTGTCTCTCTGTGTCTCTGTCACCTGTTTGTTTGTCTCTGTCTCTCTCTCTGCCTGTCTGTCTGTCTGTCTCTTTCTCTCTGTCTGTCTCTGTCTGTCTCTCTATCTGTCTCTCCGTCTCTCTGTCTCTGTCTCTGTCTGTCTGTCTGTCTGTCACACACACACAAATACACACACACACACACACACACACGCACGCACGCACGCACACACACACACACACACACACACACACACACACACACACACACACACACACACACTACACACACATTTTGATTAGTAACCGCTCTCAGTTCGACTTTCCTCAGGGCAAGTAATCGTGATCATCTTTACTGCAATTTCCGTCAGCCTACAGATGAGCAGCCATCCACTCACAGCTGGCTGAATCAGTGGCCATGCACATGCCATTTCGTGACCAAGTTTGTCTTACGCGGACACTGAATCCAACAGAAAGACAAGAGTACAACTTGGCGTCTCCCAAGCCAACCTATATCCATATATCAACATTTAATGAAAAACACTGAGACTGCTTTGCTCCAGACACCTCCCCTCTCCAACCTCTCCACGCCCCCTCCCCTCCCCCCCCCCCCCCCAATTGCAAACCTTTTACTCCATGTATCTCATGTACTGCATTCTGAACTGTCTGCCTCGTCCTCATGTCGTCTTCACCCTACTTTCTCATGCTGAGGGTCAAGTGAAGTGGATCTTGCATGCACCAAATTTCATGACCCACAGTCGAGCAAGGCCAGAAAGGAAGAATGAATCAGGAAACTCTTTCTGTACTCCATGCAGACTTCGCTAGTCCAAACATTCATATCTAAGTGGATGGATATTGATTGAAAGACGATCGTTCTTCATTTCTCTATTCACGTATGTTTTTTGACGTATTGATAGACTTGTGTTAAGACCACATCTCCCTTTCGCAGTACAGCTGTTTTACGGCCTAAGCTTTTCTCACACTGGACGGAGCAGCAGCGAAGTTTCAGTCTTTTTTTTCTTTTCCTGATTTTTGTATCTGGTGTTTGTGTGTTTGTGATCTTACGCTTGACAAAGGCCAATTGTCCGAAAATTTGCGCCTGTCTTGTCTGGTTGTATCGAATATACGTTCTCATTCTATTTTTTTTTCGTATCTTTTTCTGGTTTCTGTATTACAGCTTGTTATGTTTTCATTCCCGGCATTCGTTGCTCTACTCTTAAGTTGTGATGATTCTGTTTGCTCCGGTAATGGATCAGGGGCCCAGTCCAGTTATATAGCAGGATGAACTGAAGGATTCACGTACACCACTTTGTAAGCCGGGTCTGAACAAACCAAAGAGAAAATAGAAGCTCTGTGTCTGGGTCTCACGTTTCAAAGACCAATACCTAATCGGGAAAGGTCAGAGACTGATAGACGTGTCTGCTTGAAAAACTCCTAGCCTTTAGGGTGTCGCCCTTTTCTTTTGCCATTCTTTGGTCTCTTGTATACTGTACTCCTTGACTTCATCTTCTTCTTCATCTTGATTCGTCCTGAAGAGGGTCATGTAACTATTCACAGCTGGGTGACGTGAAAGTTACACACACAAGGTTTCAAGTGCCAGGTTTGTTCAAAGTCAAACAGGAAGTTGGGATATTGGAGCTCTTTCTTTACTGCATAGGCCCCCCAAAAACCAATACTAATCTGAAGAGGAAAAGTCAACAAAACCACCATTTCAACCCCCCCCCCCCACCCACACAACTCTCAAGCCTTGAAGACTGTACCGTGTGATTTATCTTCTTATTATATCACGTTTTATCTTAAAGAGTATAAGGTGTCCCTTTACAACTGGGTGAAGTGGTGATCGTTTACACACAAAGTTTTGCAAGCCAGGTTCACATTAATAAGTCAACAAGAGAAGGCAGGAACTGTGATGTTCCACGTTCTTCATCTACACCTAAGAACTCCAACCATCATTTCGTTTCAAAAAATAGACTTACTTAATCACGAAATACTAGAGGTTGATAAAGTGCGCCTTTGTTGATATACGTTCAGCCTCTTTCCAGTCCACGCACTTCTCTACCGGTCTTTCGTGCTCTACATACAAGTGCTCTCTGATTTGCCTTCACGTTAACTTGATCGTGTCTACTCGATGTCTTCATTTCCTGTCCATTCCCTGTACAGGCTCACGTAGTCTGTGACAGGTATGCACGTCTGATAGAGAGCTCTCCTTCTTCTCTATGACTGCAGCTTTCTCTGTGTGTCTGTCTATGTCTGCCTTCTTCATCTTCTGTCTTTAACCTTCGACTCCAGCACCCTGCCCGCCAGCATCCGCATTGTCAACCATGCTAGCAAAGCAAAAAACTTAACCCTTTGATTGCAGGAAGCTGGTGGATAGGATGAGGGAGTCAAAGGGTTAATTTTTGCAGTTGATGGACAGGGTGCGGGAGTCAAAGGGTTAAGTTTTTGCAGTTGATGACAGGGTGAGGGAGTTAAAAGTTAAGTTTTTCCAGTTGATGGATAGGTGAGGGAGTCAAAAGATTAAGTTTTTGCAGTTGATGAAAAAGGGTGCAGGAGTTAAAGGGTTAAGTTTTTCCAGTTGATGAATAAGGTGCAGGAGTCAAAGGGTTAAGTTTTTGCAGTTGATGGATAGGGTGAGGGAGTTAAAAGGTTAAGTTTTTCCAGTTGATGGATAGGGTGAGGGAGTCAAAAGATTAAGTTTTTGCAGTTGATGAATAAGGTGCAGGAGTTAAAGGGTTAAGACAGTCTGTCTGTTAACCCACCTAAATGTCTGTGTGTCTCTAATCGTTTCTTCACTTGTCAGTTCAGTTCACTTTAGTTGGCTCAAGGTGGCGTTACGGTGCGGGTGTGAACCCAAATGGCCACACTAGTGACCTTGTGATAAAAGGATCTCAACAAATTATGGCCCATGTTATAATCCTTTGCATAAAACACATTATAATTAATTAATACCCTTTATGATTGTATTAGGATATCTGGAATGAGTCAGCCTCTCCCTCTCTCCCTCCGTTCCTCTCTGTCTCTTCTGTCCGCTGTCTGTCTGTCTCTGTCTGTCTGTCTGTCTGTCTGTCTGTCTCTGTCTCTGTCTGTCTGTCTGTCTGTCTCTCTCTCTCTCCAATCCCTCCCTCCCTTCCTCTCCCTCCGTTTCTCTATTACTCGCCTGCTTCTCTGTCTGTCTGTCTAACTGTCTGTCTGTCTCTGTTTCTGTCTGTCTCTGTCTCTGTCTGTCTGCCTGCCTGTCTGTCTCTCTGTCACTGTGTGAAATGGTAGACAGTGACTACTTTCAGTTTAATTTTCTGAGAGCGGTATACCCCCGCTCATCTCATTTGCTGCTTTAATTTCCTTCGCTCTACACATGATCAAGAACCCATTGATCGTTGTTTGAGCCAGAGGTCACACTCACACAGGTTCGTGAACCAGCTTCAAGCAAGGACGTGAGCAGAAAGCCATACAGACAGATGGGAAAAGCTCTGCTGCTGAGTGGTTTATGTGGCCTAGTAGATAAACCACCTGCCTGGGATGCCAGATACCAGGGTTCAATTCCTGGGTCAGACATAGATTTTTTCTCTCTCCACTACACCACACAACGTCTGGGTGCTACTCTTTTGGATGAGACAGTCAACCAGAGTCCCTTGTCCAGCATGGTTTCAGCGCATGGTTAATAAATTATGGCAAGGAAGGAGTTGTTCCTGAGCACATTCTATAGAAAAACCTTACACACATAGGTAAAGAACACATTATACATCATCATCATCATCATCATCATCATCATCATCATGTGCCCTGCTGCATGGCGTCGGCGATCATAGCCCTCCATATGCATCTATCCCTCTTCCACCCTCTCTGTCCTCAGCCACCCTACAAGTCCGTCCAATATTTTCTCCCTGGTTCTACCTGGCGCTCTCTTTCCCTTCAGCTTTCCTGTTGTGACCAGGTGCTCTAATTCCCTTTTCCTCATAAAATGGCCTACAAATGTTGCCTGTCTTTTCCTAATCTTCCTTATCAATGATCGTCTTGTGTTTGCTTCCATCAAGACTGTCTCGTTTGTTTTCTTTGCTGTCCATAGAACTCTCAACATTCTTCTTAGAAACTACATCTCGGCTGCCTCAAACTTGTTCTGGCTTTGCTTGTTGACTGCCCACGCCTCACACCGTATGACAGTATTGGTTCTATATCACATTCTTTCTTGAAAACGTCACAGACATGTCTTTGCTGCAAACTGAGACTGCATGATAAGGCTGTGCTCTAGGTTTACCTCCTTAACATATCCTGTTATCAACCAGGCCCGTGAGATACAACACCCTTAGTGGTGCAGCCGTGAAGTGGATGAGACTTGACTGTGTAAGTCCCGGTTTTTCCTGTAAGCTCATAGCAGGCTCAACTCTGGATAGGAGCCGGTTGGAGCTGAAAAATCTATAATGAATGTTACAAAAACGATAAGATTGGAACCCATAACCTTACGGTTGTCTGTCCGTCGCATTTACCACTGCTCCATGGCGACTGGTTCTCTCTTCATATTTGTCTTCATGTTATGATCCAGTTATGAGTTAAGCTAAAAATTAATGAATACATTGTCTTGGTTTTGCTACTTCAGGTATTACTGTGCGTTCAACCTTTTGTAACCCCCCGTGGGGATGCCGTGGGTTCTTTCAGTGTAAATAGCATCCCCACTTTCTGGAAATTCTGTGCTAGGAATTTCCTTTTTTTCTGTCACTCTCTTTGTTCCTTTCTTTCTCCTTTGCTTTCTGTAATTTCTTCCTATCATTTTCTGCCTTGCTGGTCCATTCACCTGTATGTGTTCGATAAAGTCTTACATCTTTTTCGTAGGATCGATAATTGGGTACATATATTATATACATTTTTGGCTGTAGGGAGGTGAGACATGCGGGAGCAATTTAAGGTAGTTTAGGCCCCTTCTTATGAATGTTTTATTGTCCTTAGTTATGTTTCAGTTTGTATTCAGCTTTGTTTTTAAATCCCCTGTGGGATAAATTGGACGGAATGCTCAACGCCAGAGGCATCTCCTCAGATTATATGCGCGAATGCACAGGTATTTGCACTTAACTTTCTTTTCCTCCCCCCACCCCCCGTTGAAGTATTGTGTGTTTTTAAACTGGTTATAGCCCTGATATGGCTCTACGCAGTCGGCTGGGCTTTAAACAACAAGAACAATAACCTTTTGTGATGGTTAATGGCCAAAGAAATAAACTATTTTGAGGTTGTCTCCACGCTGTCTTGTTACTTTACCTTCTTGAAGAGGGTCCGGAATCCTTTCATATTTGTATGAGTTGAAGGCTGCGCGTATATTTTGTAAACCAGATGAACAGAGCCAGGAAGAAAGGCAAGATCTGAGAGGCTCTTTATCTACTTTATCCAGGCCTCATATGCTCCTCCAAGACCAGTACCTACTCGGACAGGCAGGGACTGATAAATCTGTGTTAGCGGCAAGCAGCCTTTCCACGCTAGTGTCTCTCATTTTCTATCTACTGTGCTGTCCTGTGATTTGTCTTTCATGTTATCTTGATCCTGTTTCTTCCTAGTCCTTCCTTTCCTGTCCATTTCCTGTCCATACTAATGCAGCCGGTGAGACGTGTGTACGCTTGACAGGGGGTCTCTGTCTTTCTCTGTCCCTGACTGTATCTGTTCCTGTGTCTGTTTGTCTGCCTCTGTCCGTGTCTTTGTGTGTCTGTGTCTCTACATCTATTTCTGTCTGTTTGTCTTTGTCTCTGTCTCTGTCTCTCTCCGTCCCCTTTTGTCTTTCTTGTATTTCTGTCTGCCTCTCTGTTCTTCTTCATGAGTTAAAGTTTACAGATTCAAGTTTTTTTATGTCATGGTATTACATATATTTTGTACATGTTTTTCTACTCGTTCCGTTTTTTTTTTCCTGCGGGGCTGTGTGTGGACATTGTTTTGTTCACACTGTGCAGGCAGTATGTTGCTGCACAGTCTGCATACTCCATCTTTGGTGGACTACAGGCTGGCTGTTTTCATGTTTCCATACTCCATCTCTGGCTGGCTGTTTTCATGTTTCCATACTCCATCATTGGTGGACTACAGGCTGGCTGTTTTCATGTTTCCATACTCCATCTTTGGTGGACTACAGGCTGGCTGTTTTCATGTTTCCATACTCCATCATTGGTGGACTACAGGTTGGCTGTTTTCATGTTTCCATACTCCATCATTGGTGGACTACAGGTTGGCTGTTTTCATGTTTCCATACTCCATCATTGGTGGACTACAGGCTGGCTGTTTTCATGTTTCCATACTCCATCTTTGGTGGACTACAGGCTGGCTGTTTTCATGTTTCCATACTCCATCTTTGGTGGACTACAGGCTGGCTGTTTTCATGTTTCCATACTCCATCTTTGGTGGACTACAGGCTGGCTGTTTTCATGTTTCCATACTCCATCATTGGTGGACTACAGGCTGGCTGTTTTCATGTTTCCATACTCCATCATTGGTGGACTAAGGCTGGCTGTTTTCATGTTTCAATACTCAATCTTTGGTGGACTACAGGCTGGCTGTTTTCATGTTTCCATACTCCATCTTTGGTGGACTACAGACTGGCTGTTTTCATGTTTCCATACTCCATCTTTGGTGGACTACAGACTGGCTGTTTTCATGTTTCCATACTCCATCTTTGGTGGACTACAGGCTGGCTGTTTTCATGTTTCCATACTCCATCTTTGGTGGACTACAGACTGGCTGTTTTCATGTTTCCATACTCCATCTTTGGTGGACTACAGGCTGGCTGTTTTCATGTTTCCATACTCCATCTTTGGTGGACTACAGGCTGGCTGTTTTCATGTTTCCATACCCCATCATTGGTGGACTACAGGCTGGCTGTTTTCATGTTTCCATACCCATCATTGGTGGACTACAGACTGGCTGTTTTCATGTTTCCATACCCCATCATTGGTGGACTACAGGCTGGCTGTTTTTATGTTCCATACTCCATCATTGGTGGACTACAGACTGGCTGTTTTCATGTTTCCATACTCCATCTTTGGTGGACTACAGGCTGACTGTTTTTATGTTCCATACTCCATCATTGGTGGACTACAGGTTGGCTGTTTTCATGTTTCCATACTCCATCATTGGTGGACTACAGGCTGGCTGTTTTCATGTTTCCATACTCCATCTTTGGTGGACTACAGGCTGGCTGTTTTCATGTTTCCATACTCCATCTTTGGTGGACTACAGGCTGGCTGTTTTCATGTTACCATACTCCATCTTTGGTGGACTACAGGCTGGCTGTTTTCATGTTTCCATACTCCATCATTGGTGGACTACAGGCTGGCTGTTTTCATGTTTCCATACTCCATCATTGGTGGACTAAGGCTGGCTGTTTTCATGTTTCCATACTCAATCTTTGGTGGACTACAGGCTGGCTGTTTTCATGTTTCCATACTCCATCTTTGGTGGACTACAGACTGGCTGTATTCATGTTTCCATACTCCATCTTTGGTGGACTACAGTCTGGCTGTTTTCATGTTTCCATACTCCATCTTTGGTGGACTACAGGCTGGCTGTTTTCATGTTTCCATACTCCATCTTTGGTGGACTACAGGCTGGCTGTTTTCATGTTTCCATACTCCATCTTTGGTGGACTACAGGCTGGCTGTTTTCATGTTTCCATACCCCATCATTGGTGGACTACAGGCTGGCTGTTTTCATGTTTCCATACCCCATCATTGGTGGACTACAGACTGGCTGTTTTCATGTTTCCATACCCCATCATTGGTGGACTACAGGTTGGCTGTTTTCATGTTTCCATACTCCATCATTGGTGGACTACAGGCTGACTGTTTTCATGTTTCCATACTCCATCTTTGGTGGACTACAGGCTGGCTGTTTTCATGTTTCCATACTCCATCTTTGGTGGACTACAGGCTGGCTGTTTTCATGTTTCCATACTCCATCTTTGGTGGACTACAGGCTGGCTGTTTTCATGTTTCCATACTCCATCATTGGTGGACTACAGGCTGGCTGTTTTCATGTTTCCATACTCCATCATTGGTGGACTAAGGCTGGCTGTTTTCATGTTTCCATACTCAATCTTTGGTGGACTACACGCTGCCTGTTTTCATGTTTCCATACTCCATCTTTGGTGGACTACAGACTGGCTGTTTTCATGTTTCCATACTCCATCTTTGGTGGACTACAGGCTGGCTGTTTTCATGTTTCCATACTCCATCTTTGGTGGACTACAGGCTGGCTGTTTTCATGTTTCCATACTCCATCTTTGGTGGACTACAGACTGGCTGTTTTCATGTTTCCATACTCCCTCTTTGGTGGACTACAGGCTGGCTGTTTTCATGTTTCCATACTCCATCTTTGGTGGACTACAGGCTGGCTGTTTTCATGTTTCCATACCCATCATTGGTGGACTACAGGCTGGCTGTTTTCATGTTTCCATACCCCATCATTGGTGGACTAGAGACTGGCTGTTTTCATGTTTCCATACCCCATCATTGGTGGACTACAGGCTGGCTGTTTTTATGTTCCATACTCCATCATTGGTGGACTACAGACTGGCTGTTTTCATGTTTCCATACTCCATCTTTGGTGGACTACAGGCTGACTGTTTTTATGTTCCATACTCCATCTTTGGTGGACTACAGACTGGCTGTATTCATGTTTCCATACTCCATCTTTGGTGGACTACAGTCTGGCTGTTTTCATGTTTCCATACTCCATCTTTGGTGGACTACAGGCTGGCTGTTTTCATGTTTCCATACTCCATCTTTGGTGGACTACAGGCTGGCTGTTTTCATGTTTCCATACTCCATCTTTGGTGGACTACAGGCTGGCTGTTTTCATGTTTCCATACCCCATCATTGGTGGACTACAGGCTGGCTGTTTTCATGTTTCCATACCCCATCATTGGTGGACTACAGACTGGCTGTTTTCATGTTTCCATACCCCATCATTGGTGGACTACAGGTTGGCTGTTTTCATGTTTCCATACTCCATCATTGGTGGACTACAGGCTGACTGTTTTCATGTTTCCATACTCCATCTTTGGTGGACTACAGGCTGGCTGTTTTCATGTTTCCATACTCCATCTTTGGTGGACTACAGGCTGGCTGTTTTCATGTTTCCATACTCCATCTTTGGTGGACTACAGGCTGGCTGTTTTCATGTTTCCATACTCCATCATTGGTGGACTACAGGCTGGCTGTTTTCATGTTTCCATACTCCATCATTGGTGGACTAAGGCTGGCTGTTTTCATGTTTCCATACTCAATCTTTGGTGGACTACACGCTGCCTGTTTTCATGTTTCCATACTCCATCTTTGGTGGACTACAGACTGGCTGTTTTCATGTTTCCATACTCCATCTTTGGTGGACTACAGGCTGGCTGTTTTCATGTTTCCATACTCCATCTTTGGTGGACTACAGGCTGGCTGTTTTCATGTTTCCATACTCCATCTTTGGTGGACTACAGACTGGCTGTTTTCATGTTTCCATACTCCATCTTTGGTGGACTACAGGCTGGCTGTTTTCATGTTTCCATACTCCATCTTTGGTGGACTACAGGCTGGCTGTTTTCATGTTTCCATACCCCATCATTGGTGGACTACAGGCTGGCTGTTTTCATGTTTCCATACCCCATCATTGGTGGACTAGAGACTGGCTGTTTTCATGTTTCCATACCCCATCATTGGTGGACTACAGGCTGGCTGTTTTTATGTTCCATACTCCATCATTGGTGGACTACAGACTGGCTGTTTTCATGTTTCCATACTCCATCTTTGGTGGACTACAGGCTGACTGTTTTTATGTTCCATACTCCATCATTGGTGGACTACAGGTTGGCTGTTTTCATGTTTCCATACTCCATCATTGGTGGACTACAGGCTGGCTGTTTTCATGTTTCCATACTCCATCTTTGGTGGACTACAGGCTGGCTGTTTTCATGTTTCCATACTCCATCTTTGGTGGACTACAGGCTGGCTGTTTTCATGTTTCCATACTCCATCATTGGTGGACTACAGGCTGGCTGTTTTCATGTTTCCATACTCCATCATTGGTGGACTACAGGCTGGCTGTTTTCATGTTTCCATACTCAATCTTTGGTGGACTACAGGCTGGCTGTTTTCATGTTTCCATACTCCATCTTTGGTGGACTACAGACTGGCTGTTTTCATGTTTCCATACTCCATCTTTGGTGGACTACAGGCTGGCTGTTTTCATGTTTCCATACTCCATCTTTGGTGGACTACAGGCTGGCTGTTTTCATGTTTCCATACTCCATCTTTGGTGGACTACAGACTGGCTGTTTTCATGTTTCCATACTCCATCTTTGGTGGACTACAGGCTGGCTGTTTTCATGTTTCCATACTCCATCTTTGGTGGACTACAGGCTGGCTGTTTTCATGTTTCCATACCCCATCATTGGTGGACTACAGGCTGGCTGTTTTCATGTTTCCATACCCCATCATTGGTGGACTACAGGCTGGCTGTTTTCATGTTTCCATACCCCATCATTGGTGGACTACAGACTGGCTGTTTTCATGTTTCCATACCCCATCATTGGTGGACTACAGGCTGGCTGTTTTTATGTTCCATACTCCATCATTGGTGGACTACAGACTGGCTGTTTTCATGTTTCCATACTCCATCTTTGGTGGACTACAGGCTGACTGTTTTTATGTTCCATACTCCATCATTGGTGGACTACAGGTTGGCTGTTTTCATGTTTCCATACTCCATCATTGGTGGACTACAGGCTGGCTGTTTTCATGTTTCCATACTCCATCTTTGATGGACTACAGGCTGGCTGTTTTCATGTTTCCATACTCCATCTTTGGTGGACTACAGGCTGGCTGTTTTCATGTTTCCATACTCCATCATTGGTGGACTACAGGCTGGCTGTTTTCATGTTTCCATACTCCATCATTGGTGGACTAAGGCTGGCTGTTTTCATGTTTCCATACTCAATCTTTGGTGGACTACAGGCTGGCTGTTTTCATGTTTCCATACTCCATCTTTGGTGGACTACAGACTGGCTGTTTTCATGTTTCCATACTCCATCTTTGGTGGACTACAGGCTGGCTGTTTTCATGTTTCCATACTCCATCTTTGGTGGACTACAGGCTGGCTGTTTTCATGTTTCCATACTCCATCTTTGGTGGACTACAGGCTGGCTGTTTTCATGTTTCCATACCCCATCATTGGTGGACTACAGGCTGGCTGTTTTCATGTTTCCATACCCCATCATTGGTGGACTACAGACTGGCTGTTTTCATGTTTCCATACCCCATCATTGGTGGACTACAGGTTGGCTGTTTTCATGTTTCCATACTCCATCATTGGTGGACTACAGGTTGGCTGTTTTCATGTTTCTATACTCCATCATTGGTGGACTACAGGTTGGCTGTTTTCATGTTTCCATACTCCATCTTTGGTGGACTACAGGCTGGCTGTTTTCATGTTTCCATACTCCATCTTTGGTGGACTACAGGCTGGCTGTTTTCATGTTTCCATACTCCATCTTTGGTGGACTACAGGTTGGCTGTTTTCATGTTTCCATACTCCATCTTTGGTGGACTACAGGCTGGCTGTTTTCATGTTTCCATACTCCATCTTTGGTGGACTACAGGTTGGCTGTTTTCATGTTTCCATACTCCATCTTTGGTGGACTACAGGCTGGCTGTTTTCATGTTTCCATACCCCATCATTGGTGGACTACAGGCTGGCTGTTTTCATGTTTCCATACTCCATCATTGGTGGACTAAGGCTGGCTGTTTTCATGGCTTCATATGTCACCGGACTTTGATATGGCCAACAGAGTCTTTAACGTGCATAGTTAATGTTTTGTGTGTGTGTGTGTATACACACACGAAGGGGATTTAGGCACTGGCAGGTCTGCACACATGTTGACCTGAGAGATGGGAAAACTCTTCATCTTTTACCCACCCGGTGGAAGGTACCCAGGCAAGATCCAACCTCCACTTTCCGATTAAGACTCATGTCTCAACCATTTGAGTATCACAACTGTTGTAGCGTAGTTAAAAAAGTGAAAGATCCGATTTTAAACATTAATGTCATTGGCATAAGCCAATGTCTTTCTCTGTCTCTGTCTCTCTGTCTCTGTCTCTGTCTCTCTGTCTCTGTCTCTCTGTCTCTGTCTCTGTCTCTCTCTGTCTCTGTCTCTCTGTCTCTGTCTCTGTCTCTCTGTCTCTGTCTCTCTGTCTCTGTCTCTGTCTCTCTGTCTCTGTCTCTCTATCTCTGTCTCTCTCTCTCTCTGTCTCTGTCTTTCTCTCGCTCTCTTGAATTCAAGAGAAAAAGGACAATTGTTTAGCCAGCTTCTCTGTCTGTCTCGCTGTCTCTGTCTCTCTGTCTCTGTCTGTCTGTCTCTGTCTCTTTCTCGCTCTCTCTCTCTTGAATTCATGAGAAAAAAAAGGACAATTGTCTGGCCAAATTCAGCTCTCTCTGTCTCTGTCTCTGTCTGTCTGTCTGTCTGTCTCTCTCTATCTCTGGCTTACACACTCCTTCTCACTCTTTCTCTTGGTGTTTCTCCTTCTCTCTCTCTCTCTCTCTTTCTCTCTCTCTCTCTTTCCACACCAATATCTACATACTTATATGCCTGTGTGTAAGCGGGCTTCCGTTTTCATGTCTTTATATTTGGTCGTCTTTGTCTCTCTTAACACGTTGACTATGCTGGTCAGAACCCCATGTTTATAATGCAGGAACACTGGGGTTCGAGCCTGGGGCAGGCCACAAGTTGTAACCAGCTGGGTGGCTCCTGTAGTACAACCATAGACTCCATATCTGTTGTCTCGTGTTCAATCCCAGCCAGGCAAAAATTATGGTCTGTTCGCTACCAGTCTTTGGTGCTCTGATCATTATCGTGATATCAGATTAACTGTCCATCAATCCTATTCTTCACCCCCCTCCCCCCTCGTCTCTATTTGAAGACCTTGCCAGCGCCTAAGCATCTGCGCAGGCTCAAGGAATCTGATACATAACAAATAGCAAACTGCGTAGAGCACGTATGGAGTAGTTCGAATGCGATGAATATCTCTTCAATAAAAAGTAAACAACGAACTCTGTGTGCGTTTTTCCCTTTCATTTTCCTTCTTTCTTTCTTTTTCTTTTTTTTTCTTTTTTTTTTCTTCTTTTTTTTTTGGGGGGGGGGGTTGTTTTGTATCATCTCCTTGTTTCTTCAATTCTGGTTCCTCCATTCTCCCTCAACCCATCCCTACTTCCCGCCCCACCCCCCCCCCCTGTTCCCCACCAGCCGCTCCTGATCCCTGGCTTTGCCCTCAGTAATTCACTCATTCATTCACTCAGAGAGTGACTCACTCAATCACTCCGGCACCACAGAGTAATCCACAACCCACAATGCTGTCTGTGGCTTGGTCATTTCCCTACGGATGTCCACGGCATGGGCACATTCGTTACACACGGTATATCATCGTGGCCATTACAAAAATCGGTGTATGTATATTATGTATGTATATGTGGCTATCTATCTATGCACACACACACACATAGATAGATAGATAGATAGATAGATAGATAGATAGATAGATAGACAGACAGATAGATAGATAGATAGACAGACAGACAGATAGATAGACAGACAGACAGATAGATAGATAGATAGATAGACAGACAGATAGATGGATAGATAGATAGCCAGGTAGATAGATAGATAGACAGATAGTTAGAGAGATAGTGAGAGAGCGAGAGAGAAAGAGAGAGGTAGACAGACAGAGAGACAGAAAGAAAGATAGAGAGATAGTGAGAAATAGATACATAGATAGATAGATAGATAGACAGACAGATAGATAGATAGATAGATAGATACAGAGACAGACAGACAGATAGATAGATAGATAGATAGATAGATGGATAGATAGATTGATAGAAAGATAGACAGACAGATAGATAGATAGATAGAACGATAAATAGACAGACAGACAGACAGATAGATAGATAGTTCGATAGATAGATAGATAGATAGATAGATAGATAGATAGATAGATAGATAGATAGATAGATAGATAGACAGATAGGTAGATAGATAGACATTCTTCACACACACACACACACACACACACACACGCACACACACACACGCACGCACCACACACACACACACACACACACACACACACACACACACACACACACACACACACACACACACACACACACACACACACACACACACAACATTAAAGAAATTCCGGATACAACAGAGAAATCAAAGCACAGACGGAATGAAATGAAAGCAAACCCGTTCATTTATAAGGTTGGCAATATTGGAGGCGAAGGCATTGGTGTGTAATAAAAACGTTCATATATGTGTCTAGCTAATTCAACCTGAATGTACTCTCACAGTACAATGTATGAGAGAATTTGGCTTTCAAAGGCTAAGTATGTTGCTTATGGTGTGTGTGTGTGTGTGTGTGTGTGTGTGTGTGTGTGTGTGTGTGTGTGTGTGTGTGTGTGTGTGTGTGTTGTGTGTGTGTTTTGTGTTGTGTGTGTGTGTGTGTGTGTGTGTGTGTGTGTGTGTGTGTGTGCATGTGTCTGGGTGTGTCTGTGCATGTATGTGTGTGTGCGTGTTCGTTCGTTCTTTGATTTAACGTCTTTTCACTGTAAGTGATATTAGACGGGGAGGGGGGGGGGGGGGGGGAGGGGAATTAAAAAAAAAAGTATAAATAAAATAAAATGGAGAACGATAGTTGGACGGGTTGGATTGGGGCCGAGGGGAGACAGAGGAAAAAGTCATAAATAGGTGGTAGAATAGTAAAATGGAACGAAATCTTAACTCTAACATTAGTAACAATTAACTTCAACAATGTGAACGGAAGATTTAACACTAAAACACAAAATGCATAAAGTTAAAGTAATGCATTAACAGGATTGTGAACTAATGATTCTGAAATATTAAATATCAATGATTGATCTGATGTTACTTTTTTGAAATGAGTTTCAGAATAGTTTTCTTGTGTAAACATTTTCGGTAGAAAAGAACGTAGCATTTTGCAATAAAATAAACAGTGAAACAATGTGAATTGTTTGCCGCAAATACACTTGACATTTTTACAATATTTTGTTTTCAGTGCGTTTAGCTGAATACGAAAACGAACAGCAATAATCGATCGCAAATGATACATGGAAGAATACTGCATTTTTTTGTATACATTTTGAACGGAAAGTTTTATCATTTGTTGTGACACAAACTGATCATTTAAATGTTTCTGTAATCGAATCCATGAGGCTGATTCGAGCATGTTGCAAGCTTCTTTTACGGAAGTATGTGTGTATATGTATGCGTGTGTGTGGTGTGTGTGTGTGTGTGTGGTGTGTGTGTGTGTGTGTGGTGTGTGTGTGTGTGTTTGAGTGTGTGTGCACGTGCACGCGCGCGTGTGTGTACGTATATAATTATGTATGTGATCATCACGAACAACTGCACAGTGAGTGTGGTTATAGCTATAAATAGTAACATCAGTACCTATGGCTGGTTCACTTCGCTGTCCATAACTGAGACAAGAACGGG
>JAPXFY010000019.1:22091464-22093964 GCA_030674185.1 Monoplex corrugatus
CTTGACCGGAAGCTCTCGTCTTTCTTCCGTGGCTGTTGTCACTTCTGGACTGTTGCTCACTTTATGTCTGTGTGTCTGTCTATGCGTTCGTCTGTGCGTTCGTCTATATGTTTGTGTGTTCGTCTCGCCTCTGTATCTCTGTCTCCACGCTCTTTCGTGTTCTCGTTCTCCTTCTTCTCTCTTCGTCACTAAATCATTGAAAACAGCTTACACTGCTAACAGTCGAAAGCTCCGAGGGCCGGACTCTGGCGTGGAGATCATCAGGAGAGAATGCGTCGCTGTTTCGGGCTCTTCCTCTCTACAGCTTCAATGACGCACCGAGCCCCGTCACCGATGTGAAGTCTCCCTGCCAGTTCGAATGTATGCCTTTGCCATCAACCGTCAGGACTCGCTCCAGGAAGTGTCCTCTCTCTTCAACCAGATCCAATGACTTGCTTTCTCTACGGTCTTCTGTAGAGCTTTTGTCATGGTTTTCACTTTCTTTGGACCAAGTCCAGCCATTTTCATCCACTTTCTGACGCTGTTTGCGATGTAACCTCTGCAGCCGACTTCGACTGGGAAGTGCGTTGCTTTCCATCCCGCCTCCTCGCATTCATCGACAAGAGCCTCGTAGCGATTCTCCTTCCGCTCGTGTGCAGCCCTGATATTGTCTTCGTGGGGCACCGTCAGCTCCACAATGTGCACCTCTCTCTCTTCCTTGCTCCATACCACCAGGTCTGGCTTCTTCGTTGTTGGGATGGGAAGAATCTCTCGCAGCCCTCAAGGTCTGCGGCTACCTCCCACAGACCACCACACTGGCCATCCGTGGCCTCGCTTGCCTTCTTTCCATCAGGAACCTTGCTTCCTTGCGATACAAACACGATCTTGCCCAGTCCTTGTTTCTGCGGCTTACGAGCGTATTTTCCCTCCTCCACCTGCTCCTTCGCCATCTTGGTAAACACCCTGAGCACTTCATTGTGTCTCCAGGTGTATCTATTCAGGGCCAGGTGGCAGTTTGAGAGGATATGCTTCATGGTTCCTTGTTTGCCGCACCTGCACCTGTCATCTTCCTGGACCTTCCGTCTGACTAAGTTCACTGGTGAAGGCAGAACATCATAGGTGGACCGGAGAAGAAAGCTTAACCTCGATGTGTTCCACTCCCAGATCTCACTCCATCCAATCTTTCTTTTCACTACATGCTCCTCCCATCCGGTCACCCGCCCTTGTTGAGCACACTGGATGAGGTGAACTTCTCGCCTTTCAGCCTCATTCTTTCGCACCTGCCCTGCTGCCGCTGCTCTTCTGTCTCGTTGGGACATCTTCCTAAAAGGTCTGTCTCAGTTTTTCTTATTAAATGTGACTTTTCTGAAGATTCAGTATTGGGACCACTTCTGTTTTTTTTTATGTATGTAAATGAGGTATCTCTTCACACGCAAGAATCATATGAACTTAACTGTGTGGAGACACAACGATTCGTACCAAGCGACTCCAACTAAACGAGATATCTATCAAATCTGTGCTGACAATTTGAATGAACGGTGAACACTAAAGCACACGTCAGTGAACCCTCGCAAAAGTAAACTTACGCTTTATAACGAGACAAAAGACAGACTCACGTAAGAAAACTTCCACCTGTCTCAACAGATTATAAAATAATAGAACAAGCAGAAGAAGACTGTCATCGTGTGTTAGTCATCAAAATTGATAAAACCCATTCTTGGACAATTCATAGAAACGTATCACGACGAGGAGGGCAGAGAGAGAGAGAGAGGGAGGGAGAGATAGAGAGAGAAACAGAGAGAGACAGACAGAGAGACAGAGAGAGGGGGGAGAGAGAGGGAGAGAGAGGGGGAGACACAGAGGGAGAGAGACAGACAGACAGAGAGAGAGAGGGAGACAGAGAGAGAGAGAGAGGGAGGGAGGGAGAGACAGAGAAACAGATAGAGACAGACAGAGAGAGAGACAGACAGAGAGAGAGAGAGAGAGGGGGGGAGAGAGAGGGAGAGAGAAGGAGAGACACAGAGGGAGAAAGACAGACAGACAGAGAGAGAGGGGGACAGAGAGAGAGAGAAAGAGAGAGAGAGAGAGAGAGGGAGAGAGAGAGAAACAGAGAGAGACACAGAGAGAGACAGACAGACAGACAGAGAGAGACAGACAGAGAGATAGACAGAGAGACAGAGAGAGACAGACAGACAGACACACAGAGACAGAGACACACAGAGACAGAAAGTTACAATTAGAGAAAGAATGACAATGACAATAATACTTCAAGTGTAAATACCAATGGTTGTCTATAACACTCTTAGAAAGTATACTAACTGTGCCAAGTCACTGTGTAAATGACCACCCCATAGTCTATACTAACTGTGCCAAGTCACAGTGTAAATGACCACCCCATAGTCTATACTAACTGTGCCAAGTCACAGTGTAAATGACCACCCCATAGTCTATACTAACTGTGCAAAGTCACTGTGTAAATGACCACCCCATAGTCTATACTAACTGTGCCAAGTCACAGTGT
>JAPXFY010000019.1:22101464-22103964 GCA_030674185.1 Monoplex corrugatus
AAAACAAAAACACCGATCCGAATTGGCCGAGGATAAAACCTTTATTGGAAAAAAATGCCTCTGAAATCGATCTATACCGAGTTTAGAATGTCTGCAGACTGCGATGCCCACGGACCATAATCCCTGGGATTGGTATCGGTTCAGCCACGCCGCATATCTGCAAATCACTGTCGTTAAAATCAGGACGTTAAAGAAAAACCTTGCTTGCAAAGAAAACTGACCCGTTCCCGACAGAGATGGAATTGCCGTCAAGGGGTTGTGATAAGCCCGGGTGAAATGAGAACGGTGAATCAATGTTCAGTTCGTTTTCTCCGTAAACTTCGCATTTGCGTCACAAAACAATAATTGATACCACTCACGCAATGAAATGAAAATAAAATGACTATAAGACAAACCAGAAAAAACACGAAAGAAGAATAAGAACGCGTATTTAATACAACAAAACAAGACAGGCACAAATTTTCGGCCAACTGACCTTTGTCAAGCGCAAGATTACAAACAAACAAACAAACACTAGATACAAAAAATTTGAGAAAAAGACTGAAACTTCCCTGCTGCTGTCTTCAATGTGAAAAAAGGAACAAACTGACTAAGATGACATCATAATGTGTAATTAGGTGTTGTTGATAAGAACATGCCCTTTGTCGTTGAGATTGACAACATCGTTGTTAATGTAAACATTTTATTCTCCTCCCCATTAACCTTTTTTCTATCGTCTTATCCAACAACTAGTGTCTGTGTGTGGTCTATATGACCTTAATGAACTGCCCCTGCCTCTTCCACACTCACATACTGGATCTGTTTTCAAGACATACCTTCTTGTCCAGCAGTGATCTCCCCTCCTACACACTACACACCCACCTCTTTGTCCCACTCCTCTCCTGTCCTCCACCCCCCCCCCCCCCCCCCCCGTTATGTTTGTGTTTTGGACTCTTGTGTTTCTGTCATTGTATGTGAAAGTTTTAGTGGAGGATGAGAGCGTGCGCTTTGATTTGGACTATGTATATCAAGATTTGGCACCCTATACATTTCATTATCGTTTTCAGTATGTTGTTGTTGCTGTTGTTGTTTTTGTTGTTGCTTTGTTGTTGTTCTTTTCTTATTTTTTTTCATCGTCATCATCATCATTGCCATTGTCATCATTATCATCATCATCACCACCATTGCCATTATCATCATTATCATCATCGTCACAATCATCCAATCATCATCACCATCATCACAATCATCGTCATCACCATCTCGTCCTCACCATTATCACAATCATCGTCATCACCATCATCATCATCGTCGTAGTCGTCTCACCTCCCTCCTCCTCCTCATCATCATCATCACCACCACCAACACCACCACCACCATCATCATCATCACCACCCTCACCATCATTAGCACCACCACCACCACCATCACATCATCAGTACCACCATCACATCATCATCATCACCACCATCACCATCACCATCATCATCATCATCATCACCATCATCATCATCATCATCATCATCATCATCATCATCATCATCATCATCATCATTGTTACCATCATCCTTGATATGAAGATGGAGGAGCAGGAAAGTGTATTCCTGTGATGTCTACTTCTTCATATTCTTCATACGTCAAAACACGATGTTTACCTGTTGTGCTATCCTGCCTGCTCCTGTTGCTCTGTCAACTTCAAAGGAAACGATGCCTTCACTTTCTTTCTGCTGGTATCAACGTTTCATTTTTATTTTCCTGTCTTTGTGCCACCCCTTTCCCCTCCATCCCCGTCTTTTGTTGTTGTTTTTATTTGATCTATTTATTTTTCTAGAAAGGAGATTGTTTCACACTGACAGGAGGGTGTGTATATGTGTGTGTGTTGGAGTGAGTGTGTGTATGTGTGTTTGTGTGTTTGTGTGTGTGTGTGTGTGCGTGCGTGCGCATGGGTATATGTGCGCACGCATGTGTGTGTGCGTGCTCACAGTGTGCTCAGTGTGTGCGTGCTCACGCGCGCGCGCGCGTGTGTGTTCATGTGTGTGTGCGTGTGTGCGTGTGTGTGTGTGTGTGCGTGTGTATGTGTGTGTGCGCGCGCGCGTGTGTGTATGTGTGTTTGTGTGTGACAATAATGTGTACTCAAAATTTCATCAGCTGTTTCTGAAAGAATATTGACCAAAAATGGGTCAGAGATACCAATCGTTGAGGGGTCGCCAATAACGAAGTTTAGAAATCATGATGACAGGGTCAACGTTACAAGGATAAAAAATCCTGCCTGGAAAGGGCATTTGTATCAGAAAGATCTGTGAACAGCATTTTTCCAGGAACTTTTCGCAGTATTTAAATTCTATTTTTCACTGTTGTGGCAATGTACCATTGTCTTCACTTCACATCAAGTTATATTTCATTTGATGCTTTTTCGATGTCACACTGAACTTCAGAAGTAGAAAATGTCGATTTTCTATGATAATTCTTGTATGAACAAGGAGATGGTTACAATGATCTGGTTTCTTTCGTTTTTTCTTTA
>JAPXFY010000019.1:22108964-22111464 GCA_030674185.1 Monoplex corrugatus
TGGTGGCTTTGACCCAGTTTGTTTCTAATTTTCGCTGTCATTATCTGAAAGGTGCACCAAAGAGCTTTCCGTCAGTATATTACATGTGCGGGTACTGCACAGGTTACGGTTTATAATAAGAGACAAAAATAGGTACTTTTGGTAGGAAATTGCGTTCTTTCTGCTGCGATCAGTGCATTAAAATACCATTTTGAATTGATTACTAATATTTTTTCAAGAAAAAAATTCTGTGGGGGTTTAGATTATAGTCTACAGAAATCAATTTTGAGAAAAAGTCAAAACACCCCAGATAGACCCTCAGCCACCTTTTCAGCTGCTAGTGCTGTTCGACTGACTGCAGTTAAGACTGATTTCGTGATGGGAGGTCACAAATGCGTCATTGTCAGACTATAGTGGATTGATAACAATTACCTTACATTTTCCAGTAGAAACATCGATCGGTCATTCCTTTGTCCTGTCTGGATAAGGACGTCAAAGGGCTGGGTTTAATGAACTTGTATTCTTCTTGTTTATGCAGGGAATTGTTTTCTGTACACATGCATGCAACCTTACAACAAGATGGCCAAGCCATTCTTTCAAAACAAAAAGACAGAAAATCCATTGACCTTGAAGATGATGTCAATGAAATAAAACTTGATGTGAAGGGGGACAATTGTAGACTATCACAACAGTGAAAACGGTGTAAATATTGACAGACTTTCCCAAGAAAGCTGCTAACACACACTTTCCTGAAAAAAAAAGCTGATTTAAAGTACTTCTTGTGTCTGTGTGACTTCCCACGTATTAAGCATTGGGACTCTTCTATTCCATACCTTTGATCAAAATTTGGTAAAGATCTTTCTAGAGACAGCTGAGAAAATCACATTTTAGTCACAGACAGACAGACAGACATTCCTTCCTCCAGTCGATATGAAACAATACTCTCTTTAAGAAAAATAATATAAAAAGGAGACCAACAGGAAGAATCTAAATTGCAACATGGAATACATGTCATCAATACTTAACCCTTTGACTCCCGCACCCTGTCCATCAGCATCCTGCATTGTCAACCAGTAGCAAACAAACGTAACCCTTTGATTCCTTCAATTTTTCCACCAGCCAGCTTCCTGCAGGAAGTTGGTGGAAAGGTTGATGGAGTCAAAGGATTAAGTTTTTGCAGTCGGTGGACAGAGTGCGGGAGTCAAGTGGTTAATTATATCAACGGCAACAGCAATGAAAACAATACTTAAACAACAAAAACAAAAAACAACAACAGCGACGACGACAACGAGGACAGCATCAACAACAACAACACAATAACAACGACATAAAATCGAAATTACCAGTGCAGCTGCTTCTGTACTCAGCTGTTAGCAGAACTCTCTCTCTCTCTCTCTCTCTCTCTCTCTCTCTCTCTCTCTCTCTCTCTCTCTCTCTCTCTCTCACTCTCTCTCTCTCTGTTTCTGTGTGTGTGCGTCTCTCTTTCAGTTTCTCTGTTTCTCTCTGTCTGTCTCTCTCTGTCTGTGTGTCTGTCTGTCTGGGTCTGTCTGGGTCTGTTTGTCTGTCTATCTGTCTGTCTGGGGCTGTCTGTCTGGGGCTGTCTATCTGTCTGTCTGGGGCTGTCTGTCTGTCTGTCTGGGGCTGTCTGTCTATCTGGGGCTGTTTGTCTGTCTGTCTGGGGCTGTTTATCTGTCTGTCTGGGCTGTCTGCCTGTCTGTCTGGGGCTGTCTGTCTGTCTGTCTGGGGCTGTTTATCTGTCTGTCTGGGGCTGTCTGTCTGTCTGTCTGGGGCTGTCTGTCTGGGCGCTGTCTGTCCTGTCTGTCTGGGGCTGTCTGTCTGTCTGGGCTGTCTGTCTGTCTGTCGTGTCTGTTCTGGGTCTATCTGGGTCTGTCTGGGTCTGTCTGTCTGTCTGGGGCTGTCTGTCCGTCTGGGGCTGTCTGTCTGTCTGGGACTGTCTGTCTGTCTGGGGCTATCTATCTGTCTGTCTGGGGCTGTCTATCTGTCTGTTTGAGGCTGTCTATCTGTCTGGGGCTGTCTATCTGTCTGTCTGGGGCTGTCTGCCTGTCTGTCTCTGTCCTAACTATGCTAACGCAGTGTGTGGAAGCTACCAATGTTGCTCCTGCCTATCCCAGTTCCTTGTTTGTGCAAAGGTCGATGGCCTTCAGGATAAGTCCTATGTCAATACCCCTGTCTCTATGTGTGTGTGAGATTTACCATGCTGACATATTATCATAAAAACAGCTGTCTATGTTCCCCATTCCATCCCGATCTCTTACTTATATTATGAAAAGAGATGTTGACCTCCGTCATGCACGTCCTTTGAGTCCCTGTCTGTGAGGAAGACGGGAGCTAATCCATAGTGCTTATTTGGTATCCTCGAGCAATAAGATTTTATCATGTTATATCAAACTCTGTCTGTCTGTCTGTCTGCTGCCTGCCTGCCTGCCTGCCTGCCTGCCTGCTGCTGCCTGTCTGTCTGCCTGCCTGCCTGCCTGCTGCCTGCGCCTGCCTGCCTACCTGT
>JAPXFY010000019.1:22116464-22118964 GCA_030674185.1 Monoplex corrugatus
CATATTGAATACTTATTAACCAAAGCTCAAAAAAGTTTAAATTTCATAAAAATAGTTCGCAAACAGACATGGGGTCAAGATTCATCAACACTTGTTCATCTTTGTAAATCGCTTGTTAGATCTAAATTAACCTATGCTCAAGAAATCTTCTTCAGTGCACCGAAACACTTACTAAAAAAACTGCAGAGCATAGATTGTAAAGGTTTCAAACTTGCACTGGGTCTTCCAATGCATGCTTCCTGTCTTCGGACATATAATGAAATCAAACTGTTGCCACTTGATGAGCAAAGGAAAGTCGCTTCTACTAAATTTTTGTTAAGAAACACTACCGTAGAAAACATCTCAGAAACAGAAATTAAACTGAGATCAGATACCGACTTTCCAAAACGAGCTAAATCAATATCTTCACAGGTCACACTTGCAACATACACATCTGACGTCATGAAAGGCTCAGGAATTGATCTAGACGTAGATCCTGTATCTATACGACCTTCCTTTTCGCCAGTACCCAGTTGGGAACTCCAAAGAGCACGATTTGACGTACACCACACTAATTTAAAAAAAGGAGACAATATAAACTTACTGGCAAGTCAGGTTAAATGTCATATAAACGACGTATATTCTGATCATTTGAAAATTTACACTGATGGGTCAGTAATTGGAAGAAAAGCAGGCTCAGCGTTTTTAATACCTGCTCTCAAAATTGAAAAATCTTTCTACATAGGACTTGATAAATCTATCTTTACAGCTGAACTCTTTGCAATATTAATGGCTTTAAACTTTCTGATAAGTCTTCCTAGGACAATTTTTCAGATACTTCTTTGCGTTGATTCAAAATCAGTACTTCAGGCTCTTGAATTATCAAAATTACAAACAAGATCAGAAATGATTCTGGAAATAAGTCACTTGATTCATAATTTATCTTTAAGAGGCACTGATATTACTTTCTGCTGGATACCTTCTCATAGTTCTTTTAGTTATAATAATAAAGTTGACAGGGCTGCCAAACGGGGAGCTAATAACTCACCAGATTCAAACAATATCCAGCTTTCTCTCTCGTTGCACGAGAATTACACTTTAGTGGACAACTACGTCTGGAAGCAGTTCCAATTAAAACAGAAAAAGTATGATAAATGTCACATGAACTTTGAAGTTAGCAAAATACTTAAGCAGCTTCATGCCAGCAGAACTATACAGTCCCTTATGTACAGATGGAAACTTGATGCATTCAAAACAAAATATACCAATAACATAGTGTGTCTGTGTGGAAAGAAGATAACACATAGTCATATTCTTTCTTGCGTTAGGGTAAAACGACATATTCCAACACTATCTGTGAGTACAGTTTCTGACATATTTGCCTCATCATCATTACTGTATGAATTTTTTGTTAGCCTGTCAAAAAGTCCTATAGCGAATTACCTTTAAAATGTTATTTGACTTGTTCATTGTTGTGGTTAGTCAATTATTAGTTTTACTTTTTATTCATTTCTTCCGGATATTTACTAATTTTGTTTGTCAGTTTGTTTGTTTAAATCGATAATTATGGTAACATTATTTGTTAGTTTTACCTTCCCCTCTTCAAAACAGTTGTTTTCTGGATCATCTTTTCTCAAATTCAAAATTGACAATTTTCAAATATCTTCTTCACTCCTCCTCTATCACTCCCCCCCCCCTTTTTTGTTGTTGTTTTTGTTTTTTTGGTCTAAAATCACTTTAGTGAATAGACATTAAATCAAAGACCACCACACAAAGAGGAAAAGGTGGGGGTGGGAGATGGGGAGGGGGAGGGGTAGTGGAAGTTTGAATGTAAAAAGGGGAACAAGTACAATTAATAATTCAAAACAATGAATCAACAGTGTCAAATAATAACATACAACGATTAATTAATTCTTCATAACATACAACAATTAATTAACTCTTCATAACAATCTGCCAACAGGGCATCTGAGAATCAGCTGGACTAGCAGGATAATATCATTATTTTTGTTGTAAAGAATATCTCTAGCGTCAGTACATGAAAAATCCAGATTGTTATTTCCATATGTCGTAAGTAAGATAGGACATTCAAAGAGCAGATGGTGGACTGATAATGTTTTTGAACAAATACATACATTTTGTGTATATTTTGTTTCCCAAGAGTTAAGCCTTAGTTTGTATATCAAGGACGCTAACTGTCTGGGGCAGTAAGGTATCAGGCTATGGGTACTGGAGAAACTTGTATAAACTGAAGTGTTGCTTGTCTTTGTCCTATAAGTGTTGCTTGTCTTTGTCCTATAAGTGTTACTTGTCTTTGTCCTATAAGTGTTACTTGTCTTTGTCCTATAAGTGTTACTTGTCTTTGTCTTGTAAGTGTTGCTTGTCTTTGTCCTATAAGTGTTGCTTGTCTTTGTCCTATAAGTGTTACTTGTCTTTGTCCTATAAGTGTTGCTTGTCTTTGTTCTATAAGTGTTACTTGTCTTTGTCCTGTAAGTGTTGCTTGTCTTTGTCCTGTAAGTGT
>JAPXFY010000019.1:22121464-22123964 GCA_030674185.1 Monoplex corrugatus
CCATTTCAACAAAACCTTGATCACATAGAAGACTTCAGAATGTGAGGCCGTTTAGATATGAAATAGATATTACTATCATCGGTAATGTTTACAGTCCTGCCGATAGCAAGAGTCATACCAGGGCCATGTCCATCTCAAAACACACACGACACTTCGCTGATTCTGAGAAAACAAACAAAACATAACAAAAACACCAACTAAGTAACATAACTCTTGAGAGTCACGGAGTTATCTCCCATGTACAATTTCTCAAACCCAACACAGTGTGCGCTACCCATTCAACTAGCATTGACGCAGCCACAAAGCATAAAGTGGCAAGCTCAGAACATTCCTCAAAAAACGAATGCCCAAGTTACCCATATATACTGCAACTACGCTACACACAACCACGATGGTGGAGAGAAATTCATACAATAGATTGGTCTCATGTTCAAGATTGACACAGTCTTTTATCTTGAACTGACCAAACACACACACATAGACAAGACAGAACATATACAGGGTTGCTTCCAAGGCATATATGTAATACCAAAGGAAATAAGAGGGAAGCAGGGAGAATTTTATATATCAACTAAGTAACATAACTCTTGAGAGTCACGGAGTTATCTCTCATGTAGAATTTCTCAAACCCAACACAGTATATGGGTAACTTGGGCATTCCTTTTTTAAGGAATGTTCTGAGCTTACCACTTTATGTTTTGTGGCTGCGTCTATGCTAGCTGAATGGGTAGCGCAAACTGTGTTGGGTTTGGGAAATTCTACATGGGAGATAACTCCGTGACTCTCAAGAGTTATGTTACTTAGTTGATATTTAAAATTCTCCCTGCTTCCCTCTTATTTCGTTTGGTATAACAAAAACACGTTAAAAAGGTTAAGGACACATGTCAATGCATTCGCGCAATAATCAAATATGTCACTGGTGTTGACCATTCCTCCCATGTTATTAATGTAGAGGTTAAAAAAAACAAAATTAAATACAAATGTAAACTTAACTAAGTACACTAAAACACTAAGAAACATTGGTCTATGCTATCGAAACCTGTGTCTGCACACCACATTTTCTTAGAGCCAAAAACGCATTTAAAACAGATGCCCAATCTATCTATCTACCTAGAAAGTGTGTAAGGCTTTATAGAACATACACGTGAATGGCTCATCAAGGCATAAAATGATAGGAAGAGATGACAGAAAGCAAAACTAGCAAGGCAGAAACAAAGGGAGAGAAAGGAAAAAGGAAATTTCTAATGCAGGATTCAGAAGATAGGGATAGTATTTAAACTGAAAGAGCCCCAAGCATCCCCACAGAAGAGAGAGAGGGATAGAAATGAGATGACTAAGAGCCACTTGTAATTTCACGAAGGTAGGTTGATAATTTTAAATACCTGGGAACGATCATTTCACCAGACGGCAGATGCACATCAGAAATAGCCAGCAGAAACGGCCAAGCCAAAACAACATTCAAGAAGATGGAAAGCATTCTTACCAACAAATGCCTATCAATTCACATCAGGAAGAGAGTTCTTGAATGTTATATAGAACCAATACTGTTGTACGGATACGAGGCGTGGACAGTCAACAAGCAAAGCCAGAACAAGATTGAGGCAGCCGAGATGTGGTTTCTAAGAAGAATGTTGAGAGTTCCACGGACAGCAAAGAAAACAAACGAGACAGTCTTGATGGAGGCAGACACAAGTAGATTACTCATAAGGAAGATTAGGAAAAGACAGGCAATATTTATAGGCCATTTTATGAGGAAGGGGGATTTGGAGCACCTGGTCATAACGGGAAAGCTGGAGGGAAAGAGAGCACCAGGTAGACCCAGGGAAAAATGCTGGACGGACTTGCAAAGTGGCTGGGGACGAGGAGGGTGGGGGAGATGCTAGGGGCAACGAGAGATAGAGACAGATGGAAGTCTATGATCGCCAACACCTTGCGGCAGGGCACCTGATGATGATGATGAGTGCCTGCTACCCGCTCTTGGCGCTTAATCTTCTCCAACTCCAAAAAAGGGTCAGTCAGCAGCTTGGGAGGATGGATGGGTGGAGGGACGGAGGAATGGAAGGGTGGAGGTTGCATGTTCTCGTCTTTACACTGTTGGGTTTAAGGACTGATTCCTTAATGTATTTGGGGGATTGAATGGCTGAAGGACTGGGGACTGACTGGCTGGTGGACCGGGGATTGACTGGCTGGCGGTCCGGCTGGTGGACTGGCTGGTGGACTGGGGATTGACTGGCTGGTGGACCAGGGATTGACTGGCTGGTGGTCTGGCTGGTGGACTGGCTGGTGGACTGGGGATTGACTGGCTGGTGACTGGGGATAGACCGTCTGGTGGAATGGGGACTGACTGGCTGGTGGAATGGGGACTGGCTGGCTGGTGGACTGGGGACTGACTGGCTGGTGGACTGGCTGGTGGACTGGCTGATGGACTGGGGATTGACTGGCTGGTGGACTGGGGCTTGACTGGCTGGTGACTGGGGATTGACTTGCAGGTGGACTGGGA
>JAPXFY010000019.1:22131464-22133964 GCA_030674185.1 Monoplex corrugatus
ACTGTACACAAAACTGTAGCAAACTGTACACAAAACTGTAACAAACTGTACACAAAACTGTAACAAACTCTTGACAAAACTGCGTCCACCGCGCTTCTCGCCTCACTGTACAATCTACCCACCCTCACGCCACAGCCTGTACACCACCAAACCAAGGAATCCAATTCAGTGGGCTTTACTGTACTCGGATAATTGTATATGCGCTTCACTCCTTGAGCCTGCGCAAAACCCTATGCACTGGCAAGACCATGCAACGGAAGTGGAGTGGGTGTGGGGAGCTATGAAAGACAATGCTGACACCACCATTAATGACTGGAGCATTGAAATGACCACGGAACAGGTCAAGGCCTTTGTTGCAGGCTGGGACTTACTGGACACATCACATTTGGAGTCCATAGCTCTAAAGCTGGCCACACTAACGACCTACTCACACAGCCAATCAACCAATTACACACCTGATTGTTTTATTGTTAGTGTTGTTTAAAGCCCAGCCGACTGCGTACAACCGTTTAAAAACATACACAATACTTCAACAGGGAAAAAACAGAAAAAAAAAGAAAATTAAGTACACATATCAATGCATTTACGCACATAATCTAAGGAGATGTCCCTGGCGTTGACCACTCCGTCCAATTTATCACACGGGGCATTTAAGAAACATACCCGAATACAAATTTAAATATAACTAAGGACACTAAAGCATATGTAAAAACGGGCCTAAATTACCTTAAATTGCTTACACATATCTCATTTCTCAAGAGCCAAAAATGCAATTATCAATCCTAAAAGAAAGTATGTCAGGGTTTATAGAACACATACAGGTAAATGGACCAGCAAGGCAGAAAATGATAAGAAGAAATGACAGAAAGCGAAGGAGGAAGACAAAAACAAAGAGAGTGACAGAAAAGAGGAAATTTCTAGGACAAAATTTCCAGAAGGTGGGGATACTATTTATACTGAAAGAGCCCCCGGCATCCAACGGGGGGATATCACCCACCTACCCAACCATATGCACGAACATCATACTTAAACATTGTTCCTTCCTCGGCCCTTTCTATGCCGGCTGAAAGTAGAGCCATCAGGTCATTCGTCCCTCGCCACAACCTGTCTTGCTCTTCAGCACAGAAGAACAAGGACGGATAATTCACAGGTATATATCTTTCCCGCCAGGGTGACCGGAAAAGGTCAGTCAGCTCTCCGCACATTGTGGAAAGTTCCAGAAATCCACTGTCTGGGTTTGATAACTTGTTAGCTGATTGCGTGACAACGGGTTGTATCTATCTGTGCCTGGGTAGTAGGCTGGGTAAGGGTTTGTCTGTTCAGTGAACGAGAGTGGGTTATGTATCAACCTTCACTGTATGACGATGGCTTCTCCTGTATACTGTAGCTCGTGTTTCGGTAAGTTAATGTTATGTCAATATAGTCCACACGATAAAACGTACTATTTCATTGTGTTTTGGAAACTTGAGATTGGTTGGTTTATTGTATAGCAACGAGCCTCTACAAAAATGTTGTGGGGTGAGTGAAGCTGGAGGGATGGAAGGCTAGAGGCCTGACACAGTGTGATCCACTGGTCCTCCAGGCTGTGGGTTGGACAAAGGGCTAGTAACCCAGTCCTGGAAAAAACTTCTTACGGAAACAGACACACAACAAAACAAACAAACAAACAAACAAACAAACAAACAAACGAAGAAAGAAAGAAAGAAAGAAGCTAAGAAAGAAAGAAAGAAAGAAAAGAAAGAAAGAAAGAAAGAAAAAACATATTTATGATACACAGGGCGCTTTTAGAAAATGGTTCCATCCTTCGGGTGGAGTTCGACAGGGCTGCCCTCTGTCTCCCACACTTTTTCGACATATTCCTGGAACGCATCATGACTGAAGCACTTGAAGATCATGTCAGCACATTCAGCATTGGATGAAGAGTCATCACGAACCTTGGCTACCAATATAACACTGACGGCCATGCAAGGCAGTTAGCTTAACCTCGCTAAGCTTGTGAAATAAAAGATTAGATAAAATATCAACATGGAAATCAGCACTGAGAAAACCAAGTTGATGGCCAACCACAACACCGCCATCATTACTGATAAAACTGTCAATGCACTGGAGCTAGGAACTGTTCAACAGTTTGTTTACCTGAGATATATCATTAGCAATGATATATATTTAACGCTCAGCAAATTAGAGCGAACCAATCAATTGTGAAAATTGGATGTTGTTCATGTTCATGACAATTGCAGGGGAAACGCCGAGGAGGTCAAGATCATTCGTAACATCAGTCTTCAGAGTCAGGGTTCTGCCTTGTCCACGTCGAAGGTTGACACGGTCGCTGAGGTTGGCAGACAATGTGTCACCCATTAGCAATGATGGTCCAAATCAGAAATCCTCTTGAGGGCAACAACGGCAACATCAGCACTCTCCAGGCTAAAACCTGTATAACTGTCATTTTCCCAGTGGCCTTCAGTGTTCCCATCGGTCAGCAATCGAAGTACTTAACCGG
>JAPXFY010000019.1:22143964-22158964 GCA_030674185.1 Monoplex corrugatus
TTTGGTCAACACCGAACAACACCAGATTTCGTGTGATTCTCATGTTGAAGGTATTTTCGCATTTTGCGTTGATTAGTTTTTCTGTTAAATTCCAGAAATTACGGGCACAGTAACAGTTCCACAGAAAATGTTCAATAGAGTCTCTTGCATTATTACACCATGTACAATTTGTCGTAGTTGCTATACCCATTGTGTTTAATATTATGTTGGTGGCAATAATCCGATGAATTATTTGACTTGTCTGCAAGGGATTCGTGTTTCACACACAAATGAAACAAACTGAAACGAAACAAAACACAAGCTACTTCTAGACAAATAGTTTCACAAAAGACACAAACAGGTGTAGTTCCCGGTTTTGAAATACTACTGTAGGCCTGGAAATAGGGCAATACTACTCTCAGACAACTTACACAAACACATTTAACAGAAATGACTCCAGTCTTTGTTTCCTGCCAAGCACTGCTGGCATTTCACCGTTTATGGTTATGGCTCTTCGAACAGGATTCCAACACGACATGGTTTCTCCATTCTGTTAAATGACATGACGCTTCTGTGATGTGATAGTTTGTCTGGAAATGGCACGCTTTTCTGTGTGTTTAAATGAATGCAAACGCCGGTGGTTTTTCAGTTTAATCCCGGAAGCTGTCTTCTCCAGGAATGAGTCTCTCTATCTCTCTGTCTCTGTGTCTCTGTCTCTGTCTCTGTGTCTCTGTCTCTCTCTGTCTCTGTCTCTTTCTTTCTCTCTCTCTTTCTCTCTGTGTCTGTCTCTGTCTCTTTCTCTCTCTGTCTCTGTCTTTTTCTCTGTCTCTCTCTATTTCTGTGCGCGCGCACACGCGCGCGCGCGTGTGTATATGTCTGTGTCTCTCTCTCTGTTTGTGTGTGTGTGTGTGTTGTGTGTGTGTGTGTGTGTGTGTGTGTGTGTGTGTTCGTTCGTTGCTTGATTTAACGTCTTTTCACTATAAGTGATATTAGACGGGGAAAAATGGCATGGAGGATGAAATAAGGGGGGGGGGGGGGGGGTGGGGGGAGAGGGGGAACAGAGTAAGGGACGTAAAAAAAAAATTAAAAGGAAGCGGCAAGGTCTTAAGAAAAAGGATATGGATGAACAGAGAAATGAAACTAGAAACAACGCTAACATCAATAATGTAAAAGAAAAATCGTCATAAAAACAAAACAAAACAAAAATAATCATAATTATAATAATAATCTTAAAGTAACGCATTAACAGGACTGTGAACCAATGATTCTGAAATTTTAACTAACAAAACTTGATCCGATACTACTTCTTTAAAATGCGTTTCAAGATAGTTTCCTTGTGTAAACGTCTTTGGTAAAAAGGAACGAAGCTTTCTGCAGTAAAACAAACAGTGATACAATGTGAATTGTTCGCCACAAATACATAAAACGTTGTTACAATATTTTGTTTTCAAAGCGTTCAGTTGAATGCGAAAATATGTCATAACAATTAATCTCAAATGATATAACGAGGAATACTGCAAATTTTTACAGATATTTTGAACTGAAAGTTTGATTCTTTTTTGAGACACAAATTTTTCATTTAAATGTTCATGAAATCGAATCCATGATGCTAATTCTAGCGAGTTGTAAGCTTCTTTTACCGAGGTGTTAACATGTAATTCTATGGAATTTTCAGAATGGAGGGCACCGGATTTAGCTGCTCTGTCAACTACGTTGTTGCCATGAAGACCAACATGAGAAGGCACCCAGCATAAATTGATTTCCGAACCATTTATCTTTAAACAATGTATTAGATGATTTGCCTCAATAATTAAGTCAGGTCTTGTGTCTGTATCAAAAGACTGTAAGGCATATAATACAGATTTTGAATCACCAAAGAGAACTACTTTGAATGACACAGGCCGAAGGCTTATTAAATAATGCAACGCTTGAACAACAGCGACCAATTCTGCTGTATATATAGATACATTTGCCCCAATGAAAAAAGACTTTTTAATGTTAAATTTTGGAACATAAAAGGCTGCTCCAGCGCTCTGGTTTGCTAAGACTGACCCATCGGTAAAAATGTGGAGGTGGGTACTGTACTTTTCATCGATGTGTTCACAAGCTGTGGATAGCGTAATGTTGACATTATCATCTTTTTTAACTTTTGCATAATCGAGATCAAATGTGGCCTTTAGCATTTCCCATGTAGGGATAGGCGTTATCGTTGGTTTCTTAGCAATTTCATCCATTGTTATGTTGGACTGTTTGATCAGGCCAGATATGTAAGTTGCGGCTGTAATTTGTGATGAAATGTTTTTTGCTCGTTTTGGAAAGTCAGTATCAGACCTGATCTTAATTTCTTTGCTCAGAAAATTATCCACTTGTGAAGTAGTTCTAATTGCAAACTTTGCTGTAGCTAACTCACGATGGTTGTTTAAAGGTAGAATTCCAGCAACTTTGTACGTTTCCAGAGTAGAAGCATGAGTTGGTACACCTAGTGCAATTTTAAGACTTTTGCAGTCCAAGCTCTGAATCTTTTTTAGTAAATATTTGGGTGCATTGAAGAAAACTTCTTGCGCGTAGGATAATTTAGACCTGACCAGCGCTGTTGACAGATGAATCAGTACATTTGTATCCATTCCCCAGGGTAATTTGCTTATTATCTTTAGAAAATTTAAGGTTTTTCGCGCTTTTGTTAAAATATAATCAAAATGGACATTCCAGCTTAATTTGGACGTGATGTAAACTCCCAGGAATTTTACGACCTGTTTGTGTGTGTGTGTGTGTGTGTGTGTGTGTGTGTGTACGTGTGTCTAAAATCACTATTGTGAACAGTCATTAAATAAAAGATTCCTTCCTTCCTCATGAGGAAGTTTGACTTTTTGAAATATCAAACCCGAACAATATCCATTTTCTTTCTTTCTGATATAATGTTTTTTTTTCTATTGTTTTGTTGGTTTTTTTGTTTTGGTGTTTTGAACGTTTATCTGTTTCTTGGGAATCCTGTTTCGTCCACTGAATACACGTTTTTATCTCTTGTTTTCTAGTGTAGAATGTAATAATACATTTCTAGTGTAGAATGTAATAATACATTTCTAGTGTAGGACGTAATAATACATTTCTAGTGTAGAACGTAATAATACATTTCTAGTGTAGGACGTAATAATACATTTCTAGTGTAGAATGTAATAATACATTTCTAGTGTAGAATGTAATAATACATTTCTAGTGTAGGACGTAATAATACATTTCTAGTGTAGAACGTAATAATACATTTCTAGTGTAGGACATAATAATACATATTTCTAGTGTAGAATGTAATAATACATTTCTAGTGTAGAGCGTAATAATACATTTCTAGTGTAGGACGTCATAATACATTTCTAGTGTAGGACGTAATAATACATTTCTAGTGTAGGACGTCATAATACATTTCTAGTGTGGGACGTCATAATACATTTCTAGTGTAGGACGTAATAATACATTTCTAGTGTAAGACGTAATAATACATTTCTAGTGTAGGACGTAATAATACATTTCTAGTGTAGGACGTCATAATACATTTCTAGTGTAGAATGTAATAATACATTTCTAATGTAGGACGTAATAATACATTTCTAGTGTAGGACGTAATAATACATTTCTAATGTAGAATGTAATAATACATTTCTAATGTAGGACGTAATAATACATTTCTAGTGTAGGACGTAATAATACATTTCTAGTGTAGGACGTAATAATACATTTCTAGTATAGGACGTCATAATACATTTCTAGTATAGGACGTAATTATACAGGGCCTTAATTATTCCATCTGCAATCTCTCTCTCTCTTCTATTTTTTTTTCTTTCTTAGAATTACAACGGCATTACTGAAAAATGGCTCAAATTCTACCTCTGGAAAATTAAGAATCATTGTCGCTCTCTCTCTCTCTCTCTCTCTCTCTCTCTCTCGCTCTCTCATTATCTCTCTCTTTTCTCTCTCTCTCTTTCTCTCTCTTTTTCTCTCTCTTTTCTCTCTTTCTCTCTCTCTGTCTCTGTCTTTGTCTCTGTCTCCTTTCTGTCTGTCTGTCTGTCTGTCTGTCTCTCTCTCTCTCTCTCTCTCTCACGCTTTCTTGCTCGCTCGCTGGCTCGCTGGCTCGCTGGCTCGCTGGCTCGCTGGCTCGCTCAGCATCCATGCTGTCTAATCGTGAATATCAAGTCAGCCTTTTTACGTCTCTCTTTCTCTGTCTCATATTAAGGGATTTCTTACAATCCCTAGGAGCACGTTTTCCTGATGCCTTTATTCTGTTATTTTCCCAGTGTTGTTTCTTCTGCTTCTGCTTTCCTTCTGTCTGAGTAATCCTAGGTGTGTTTTTAAGGGGTTTCTTGTTTGTTTCTTTGTTTTATTGTGGTTCCTATTAGTGCTCCTTCTTCTACTTCCTTGTGTTCTTTTTCTTTTCTCCTTTCTCTGCCTCTCTGTTTTGTTTCACTCTGTCTCTCTGTCTTTGTCTCTCTCTGTCTCTGTCTCTCTGTGTCTCTGATCTTTCTCTCTGTCTCTTTTCTCTCTTTCTCTCTCTCTCTTTCTCTCTTTCTCTCTCTCTTTCTCTCTCTTTTTCTCTCTCTCTTTCTCTCTTCTCTCTTTCTGTCTGTCTCTCTCATTCTCTCTCTCTTTCTGTCTCTCTCTCTTTCTGTCTCTCTCTCTCTCTTCTCTCTCTCTCTTTCTCTCTTCTCTTTCTCTCTCTTTTCTCTTTTTTCTTCTCTCTCTTTCTCTCTCTTTCTTTCTCTCTTTCTCTCTCTCTCTCTATTTCTTTCTCTTTCTCTCTCTCTCTTCTCCTCTCCTCTCTTTTCTCTTTCTCTCTTTCTCTCCTCTTTCTCTCTCTCTTTCTCTCTCTTTCTCTCTCTTTCTCTCTCTCTCTTTCTCTCTCTCTCTCTCCCTCTTTTTCTCTCTCTCTCTCTCTCTTTCTCTCTGTCTTTCTCTCTCTCTCTTTCTCTCTCTCTTTCTCTCTCTTTCTATCTCTTTTTCTCTCTCTCTTTCTCTCTCTTTTTCTTTCTCTCTCTTTTCTCTCTCTCTTCTCTCTCTCTCTCTTTCTCTCTCTCCTCTCTCTCTCCTCTCCTCTCTCTCCTCTCTCTCTCTCTCTCTCTCCCCATCTATAATCCACCGCCTGTTTTTAGGGTTTCTTCTTTGTACTTTTATTTACTTTTTGTTGGTCTGTCTTCTTATTATTCGTCTTCGTCTTCTTCTTTTTCATCTTCTTTCTCATGCTCTTCCTTCTCTTCCTTTCTCTTTTTCATTATCTCTGTGTCTGCCTGTCTGTTTGTCTGTCTGCCTGTCTGTTTGTCTGTCTGTCTTTCTGTTTGTCTGTCTGTCTGTCTGTTTGTCTATCTGTCTTTCGTTTTTTCTGTCTCGCTACATGTAGTCCAAAGTGATTTTTGGAGTTTCCTTTGTTTTCTTTGTTGCGTTTTTGTTGCTGTTGTGGCTTTTTTTTGTGCGTGTTCGTGCATGTGTATCTGCATGCGTGCGTGTGTGTGTACGTGCGTGCGCGTGTGTGCGCGTGGGTATCTTTGCGCATGTGGTGAGTATGTGTGTGGGGACTGTATGGGACTGTTCCATACACGCTCCATGTAATACGCCAAGAAGCTGTCCTTCATGTTGAGTGTGCTGAACAGTAACAATGTTGTCCTTTATGTTGAGTGTGCTGAGCAGTAACAATGTTGTCCTTTATGTTGAGTGTGCTGAGCAGTAACAATGTTGTCCTTTATGTTGAGTGTGCTGAACAGTAACGATGTTGTCCTTCATGTTGAGTGTGCTGAGCAGTAACAATGTTGTCCTTCATGTTGAGTGTGCTGAACAGTAACAATGTTGTCCTTCATGTTGAGTGTGCTGAACAGTAACGATGCTGTCCTTCATGTTGAGTGTGTTGAACAGTAACGATGCTGTCCTTTATGTTGAGTGTGTTGAACAGTAACAATGTTGTCCTTCATGTTGAGTGTGTTGAACAGTAACGATGTTGTCCTTTATGTTGAGTGTGTTGAACAGTAACGATGCTGTCCTTCATGTTGAGTGTGTTGAACAGTAACGATACTGTCCTTCATGTTGAGTGTGTTGAACAGTAACGATGCTGTCCTTCATGTTGAGTGTGTTGAACAGTAACGATGTTGTCCTTTATGTTGAGTGTGTTGAACAGTAACGATGCTGTCCTTCATGTTGAGTGTGTTGAACAGTAACGATGTTGTCTTTCATGCTGAGTGTGCTGAACAGTAACGATGCTGTCCTTCATGTTGAGTGTGTTGAACAGTAACGATGTTGTCCTTTATGTTGAGTGTGTTGAACAGTAACGATGCTGTCCTTTATGTTGAGTGTGCTGAACAGTAACGATGTTGTCCTTTATGTTGAGTGTGTTGAACAGTAACGATGTTGTCCTTTATGTTGAGTGTGCTGAACAGTAACGATGTTGTCCTTTATGTTGAGTGTGTTGAACAGTAACGATGCTGTCCTTTATGTTGAGTGTGTTGAACAGTAACGATGTTGTCCTTTATGTTGAGTGTGTTGAACAGTAACGATGTTGTCCTTTATGTTGAGTGTGTTGAACAGTAACGATGTTGTCCTTTATGTTGAGTGTGTTGAACAGTAACGATGTTGTCCTTTATGTTGAGTGTGCTGAACAGTAACGATGCTGTCCTTTATGTTGAGTGTGTTGAACAGTAACGATGCTGTCCTTCATGTTGAGTGTGTTGAACAGTAACGATGTTGTCCTTTATGTTGAGTGTGTTGAACAGTAACGATGTTGTCCTTCATGTTGAGTGTGTTGAACAGTAACGATGCTGTCCTTTATGTTGAGTGTGTTGAACAGTAACGATGCTGTCCTTCATGTTGAGTGTGTTGAACAGTAACGATGTTGTCCTTTATGTTGAGTGTGCTGAACAGTAACGATGCTGTCCTTTATGTTGAGTGTGTTGAACAGTAACGATGCTGTCCTTTATGTTGAGTGTGTTGAACAGTAACGATGCTGTCCTTTATGTTGAGTGTGTTGAACAGTAACGATGTTGTCTTTCATGCTGAGTGTGTTGAACAGTAACGATGTTGTCTTTCATGCTGAGTGTGTTGAACAGTAACGATGCTGTCCTTCATGTTGAGTGTGTTGAACAGTAACGATGCTGTCCTTTATGTTGAGTGTGTTGAACAGTAACGATGCTGTCCTTCATGTTGAGTGTGTTGAACAGTAACGATGTTGTCTTTCATGTTGAGTGTGTTGAACAGTAACGATGTTGTCCTTCATGTTGAGTGTGTTGAACAGTAACGATGTTGTCCTTTATGTTGAGTGTGTTGAACAGTAACGATACTGTCCTTTATGTTGAGTGTGCTGAACAGTAACGATGTTGTCCTTTATGTTGAGTGTGCTGAACAGTAACGATGTTGTCCTTTATGTTGAGTGTGCTGAACAGTAACGATGTTGTCCTTCATGTTGAGTGTGCTGAACAGTAACGATGTTGTCCTTTATGTTGAGTGTGTTGAACAGTAACGATGTTGTCCTTTATGTTGAGTGTGTTGAACAGTAACGATACTGTCCTTCATGTTGAGTGTGTTGAACAGTAACGATGTTGTCCTTCATGTTGAGTGTGTTGAACAGTAACGATGTTGTCCTTCATGTTGAGTGTGTTGAACAGTAACGATGTTGTCCTTCATGTTGAGTGTGTTGAACAGTAACGATGTTGTCCTTTATGTTGAGTGTGCTGAACAGTAACGATGCTATCCTTCATGTTGAGTGTGTTGAACAGTAACGATGTTGTCCTTCATGTTGAGTGTGTTGAACAGTAACGATGCTATCCTTCATGTTGAGTGTGTTGAACAGTAACGATGCTGTCCTTCATGTTGAGTGTGCTGAACAGTAACGATGTTGTCCTTCATGTTGAGTGTGCTGAACAGTAACGATGCTGTCCTTCATGTTGAGTGTGCTGAACAGTAACGATGTTGTCCTTTATGTTGAGTGTGTTGAACAGTAACGATGTTGTCCTTTATGTTGAGTGTGCTGAATAGTAACGATACTGTCCTTCATGTTGAGTGTGCTGAATAGTAACGATGCTGTCCTTCATGTTGAGTGTGTTGAACAGTAACGATGCTGTCCTTTATGTTGAGTGTGCTGAATAGTAACGATGCTGTCCTTCATGTTGAGTGTGCTGAATAGTAACGATACTGTCCTTCATGTTGAGTGTGCTGAATAGTAACGATGCTGTCCTTCATGTTGAGTGTGCTGAACAGTAACGATGCTGTCCTTCACGTTGAGTGTGCTGAACAGTAACGATGCTGTCCTTCAGGTTGAGTGTGCTGAACAGTAACGATGCTGTCCTTCATGTTGAGTGTGTTGAACAGTAACGATGCTGTCCTTCATGTTGAGTGTGTTGAACAGTAACGATGCTGTCCTTCATGTTGAGTGTGCTGAACAGTAACGATGCTGTCCTTCATGTTGAGTGTACTGAACAGTAACGATGCTGTCCTTCATGTTGAGTGTGCTGAACAGTAACGATGCTGTCCTTCAGGTTGAGTGTGTTGAACAGTAACGATGCTGTCCTTCATGTTGAGTGTGCTGAACAGTAACGATGCTGTCCTTCATGTTGAGTGTGTTGAACAGTAACGATGCTGTCCTTCATGTTGAGTGTGCTGAACAGTAACGATGCTGTCCTTCAGGTTGAGTGTGTTGAACAGTAACGATACTGTCCTTCATGTTGAGTGTGTTGAACAGTAACGATGCTGTCCTTCACGTTGAGTGTGCTGAACAGTAACGATACTGTCCTTCATGTTGAGTGTGCTGAACAGTAACGATGCTGTCCTTTATGTTGAGTGTGCTGAACAGTAACGATGCTGTCCTTCATGTTGAGTGTGCTGAACAGTAACGATGCTGTCCTTTATGTTGAGTGTGCTGAACAGTAACGATTTGTCCTTCATGTTGAGTGTGTTGAACAGTAACGATGCTGTCCTTCATGTTGAGTGCGCTGAACAGTAACGATGTTGTCCTTCATGTTGAGTGTGCTGAACAGTAACGATGCTGTCCTTCATGTTGAGTGTGCTGAACAGTAACGATGCTGTCCTTCATGTTGAGTGTGCTGAACAGTAACGATGCTGTCCTTCATGTTGAGTGTGCTGAACAGTAACGATGCTGTCCTTCATGGTGAGTGTGCTGAACAGTAACGATACTGTCCTTCATGTTGAGTGTGCTGAACAGTAACGATACTGTCCTTCATGTTGAGTGTGCTGAACAGTAACGATTGTCCTTTATGTTGAGTGTGCTGAACAGTAACGATGCTGTCCTTCATGTTGAGTGTGCTGAACAGTAACGATGTTGTCCTTCATGTTGAGTGTGCTGAACAGTAACGATGCTGTCCTTCATGTTGAGTGTGCTGAACAGTAACGATGTTGTCCTTCATGTTGAGTGTGCTGAACAGTAACGATGCTGTCCTTCATGTTGAGTGTGCTGAACAGTAACGATGTTGTCCTTTATGTTGAGTGTGCTGAACAGTAACGATGCTGTCCTTCATGTTGAGTGTGCTGAACAGTAACGATGCTGTCCTTCATGTTGAGTGTGCTGAACAGTAACGATGCTGTCCTTCATGTTGAGTGTGCTGAACAGTAACGATGTTGTCCTTCATGTTGAGTGTGCTGAACAGTAACGATGCTGTCCTTCATGTTGAGTGTACTGAACAGTAACGATGTTGTCCTTCATGTTGAGTGTGCTGAACAGTAACGATGCTGTCCTTCATGTTGAGTGTGTTGAACAGTAACGATGTTGTCCTTCATGTTGAGTGTGCTGAACAGTAACGATGTTGTCCTTCATGTTGAGTGTGCTGAACAGTAACGATGAGCAGACCAGACACACCGCCAGGTCGTCATCAGCAATTCATCTCACCAAACGCAAATGCACAGCAGCAGTTGAAGACGTTAATGGGCAAACTTTCGCCAGCTCTAAGGCAAACGCCAAAGGAAGACAGGTCAAGATGTCCAAGGTCACCTGGTGCAAATCACCTTGAATCCACCTGTACGAACTTTGTGTAAAGCTTGGAGTACAGCTTCACCTTACTGACCAACACTTGTACATTATGAGATACAAGAACAATGAGGGGGTTCTTCTGCCTTTCGCCGACCCCAAGACATTTTTCACCAGTTTCAAGCGCAGTTGGCTACAGGGCAGACTGAGGGACTGGAGACAGCTGGAGTGCCAGGGACCACTGGCACGTATCGACAACGTTGACCACTGCCTGTCCTCCTCCCACCTGACCAACCTACACCTGAACCAAGCGATTGTCAACTTGATGGTGAAAGCCAGACTGCAGCTACTTGAGTGCAATGCGCGGTCACACACCTACTACCCAGAAGAATTCACACAACAATGTGCTTGCTGTGGTTTCTGTATAGAAACAGTCAGTCACTTGATGAACGGTTGCATAGAGAACAAGAACAGTATCCAAAACCACCACAACAGAACACTAAACATCATTACAAATGCAGTCAGTGACATTAATCAAGGTGTATACAGTGAAAGTCACAGTCATTAAACCCTCACATTTTGAAGACAGTATATATGTGACTTTCCACCACGAAATGAGTCACTTGTCCACTTCAGGCAGTTTTCACTTTTTCATTCCTTCTAAATGTACATTTACTGCTCTTTCTAATGAAGAAAACCATTTTAAAATCGGACAATAAATACCTGAGGTACAGCCTTCCAAACATGGCACTCTTCCGAAACACAGTTTTGAGAAAATCAAGACAAACGAAAGTGAAAGTTCAGCATCTACATGTTGGGTAGGGTAATGCAAACAGCTTTTTCACTAAGAAAGAACCACAATATGCGTAATCTATTGAATGCAGAATGTGTAGGACGGGTTCCGGTATCCGCTAAAATCAACAACTCCATAACGAGCCTTGATACCCCTCTTACTTATTTTGCCCCATTGTGCAAAACGCTGCCAGTGGACAAGCGACTCATTCCGTGATGGAAGGTCACATAATTATGTACTTCATTTGAACACAAGGCCAGCTATATGTTATTGACAAATGAAACAAGACTTGTTTACTCGTAGAGGTGGCAGTCCCCTATGATGTGTTCAATAGTGAATGTCACTAAAAACAAGTTTAACAAATATATTCCACAGTCTCAAAGAATAGGTCACATGGGCTGTCCATGTAAAACTATTGTTCTTATTGTGGAATTGCTTGGCCACGTCCACCATCAAGTCACAAGCGGACTCAAACTTACAGGCCTGCCCTTCAGCTCGAGCCAAGGCCATAGCATGTTACAGTTCCGTCAGTGCTATGATAGGCTCCTGGATAATATAGAAACAAAGATGCAGGCGTATTCTGCCTTAGTCCTAATCATGCAGGTTCCTTTATGCTACGTGCTGTGGGCATTACAGTGTGTGAGAAGGTGTAAGTGTGTGTGTATGTGAAAGTGACTTTTTTTGTCCTATTTTCTACGCTACCTTAATGGCCACAGAAGCTGGAACAGTTTTTATAATGCGATGCTGATGATGTCGATGAGGATGACAGTCACGATGCTATGGAGTTCCATCTAAGATTGAGACTGTGTAACAGGGCTGTACTCTACGCTTACTATCATATTATATCCTGGCGTCAACCAGGCCCGAGAGAATACAGACACCTTTGGTGCTGATCAGAAGATTTGAGCAACACCCTCCATGACGCATCCGTGAAGTGGATGAGACGCGACTGTGTGGTCCCAGTCTTCCCATTGAGCCCACAGCACGCCCAACTCTGGATAGGAGCCGATTAGAGCCGAAAAATCCCACGATGATTTTTGAAGGTACTGATGGGGATTGGAACCCACAACCTTCCAGTCGGTAGTCCGTTGCGGTAACCACAACACCACGGCGACTGGTGTGTATGTGAAAGTTTGTGTGTGTCTGTGCATGCGTGTGTATGTGACATGTATGTGCGGTATACACGTATGCGCACAAACGTATATCTTATGTGGCTGAGGACAGAAAGGGTGGGAGATGTGCTTGCGGCGACAAGGGATAGATGAATGTGGAGGGCCATGATCGCCAACGCCATGCGGCAGGGCACTTGATGATGATGATGTTTTTATATGTGAGAGAGAGAGAGGAAAAAGAGCACGTGCAGGCGGGTAAGCTGCGCCCAATGGCCTTCTCTCTAAACATACACTCATGTTCGTCATACACAGAATAGAAATCCTTCAGATGCTTATGTGTGTGTACGTGTGTTTGTGTGTTCGTATGTGTGTAGGTGCTTGCGTGCGCGCGCACGCGTATGTGTGTGTGTGTGTTCGCGCGCGTGTGTCTATTTATATATGTGCGTGTGTATGTATGTGTGTTCTTCTCTCATCCAGTTTCTATCACTTCCTACTCTCCTGTCTGTCTGTCTGTCTGTCTGAATCCCATTTTTGTCAAGAATACAATATGCCTTTTGGGGTTTCCTTGGTCGTTTCTTGGTTTTGATGTTGCTGTTCCTCTGTTTCCTTGTCTTCTTCTTCATTTTCTTCTTCTTGTTATCTAACTCGCATTTTTGAAAAAAAAAAAAAAAAAAAAAAGACGAGGGAGAAAGTCTTCATATTTTATGCCAATTAACCCTCATTCTTGTGTGTGTGTGTGGTGTGGTGGTGCGTGGTGCGTGCGTGCGTGTGGTGGTGTGTGTGTGTGTGTGTGTGTGTGTGTGTAAAATCCCCGGCTCTGTATTTATTTTCCAATTCTCCAACTATTCAGTTCTTCTCTTCTGTCTCTCTCTGTCTCTCTCTGTCTCTCTCTGTCTCTCTCTTTCTCGCTTACTCTCTCCCCCTCTCTCCCTCCCTCCATCTATCTCTCTCCTCCGCTCTTCTCTCTTCTCTCTCTTTCTGGATTCCCAGGACTATTATAAAGAAACTTTTGCATTCAGAGTTAGCTTGTTTATGGCTTCTGTTAAAGAAGAAAATGTCACAAAAGCATTCAAAATCCGTGACATATGTTTCTTGATTATTTTAACATGTATTGTTCTTGTGGTTATCAGATTGCTGTGAAGCATTTTACAGTGCATCTGTAATGTACGTTCATTCCTGCCCTTTACGAGGGTTAGAACTTTAAACAAATAAATCATCTGAATCTCTCTCTCTCTCTCTCTCTTCTCTCTCTCTCTCTCTCTCTCTCTCTCTCTCTCTCTCTTCTCTCGTTCTCTCCTCGTTCTCTCCTCTCTCTCTCTTTCTGTCTCTGTCTCTGTTTTTATCTCTCTCTCTCTCTCCTCTCTCTCTCTTTCTGTCTCTCTCTGTCTCTCTCTGTCTCTGTTTTTATCTCTCTCTCTCTCTCTCTCCTCTCTCTCTCTTTGTCTCTTCTCTTTCTGTCTCTCTCTGTCTCTGTTTATATATATATATATATATATATATATATATATTATATATATATATATATCTCTCTCTCTCTTTTTGTCTCTGTCCCTCTCTGTCTCTCTCTGTGTCTCTGTTTTCTCTCTCTCTCTCTCTCTCTCTCTCTCTCTCTCTCGCTCTCGCTGTGGCTGTCGCTCTCGCTCTCGCTGTCACTAATCCCAGATACATTTTTATTTGGTATTTTGTTCCTAATTCCTCATTTTGTTAGCTGGTAGCGGTTTGTTCTTTCTAGCTAGATCTTTTCTTGCTTTTTATCATATTTTTCTACTTCTATTTATGATTTTTTTAATCAGCCCCTTACTCCCATTTTTCTGATGTGTATCTTTAAATCCTCACACGCACACAGACACAGACACACGGATACACACACAGATACACATAGACACACACAAAACACACACACATTTCTATCTGTCTGTCTATGTATATGTATGTATGTATGTATGTATGTATGTATGAATGTATGTATGTATGTATGTATGTATGAATGTATGTATGTATGTATGTATGTATGTATGTATGTATTTGGTGTATCGTCCAATCTATCTGCCTTACTATCTATTTATATATCTGTCTCTCTATCTGTCTATCTATCAATCTATCTATATGTCTGTCTATCTATCTATCTGTCTATCTATCTATCTATCTATCTATTTATCTGTCTGTCTATCTATCAATCTATCTGTCTGTTTGTCTGTATCTTTCTGTATACACATTTATCTGTCTATCTGTTCTATCCTATCCTATCTATCTATCTATCTAATTCTATCTATCTATCTATCTATCTCTATCTGTCTACATGTCTATCTATCTATCTGTCTATCATATCTACCTACCTACCTACTATCTATCTATCTATCTATCTATCTGTCTTCTATCTATCTATCTATCTTTCTATCTATCTGTCTATCTGTCTATCTACCTGTCTATCTATCTATCTATCTATATATACACACACACACACAATACATACACACACACACACACACACACACACACACACACACACACACACACACACACCACACACACACACATACACACACACACATATTTTGTGCGTAAAGAAACATGACTATCGATCCATTGTTAATAACAATCGTTAGAAATATGTTGAAACTTTAAGGCTGTGCTTTATCACGCATGTTCTTTAACACAATTCTTGTCAAACCTTTTCTTTTTTTCTTATCGGGTAGACAATTAAACTTGAAACGTGTGCGTTGTGGTAAACATCGTTCGCTTGAAGCAAATGAATGGTTTTGGAAATACGCATTGTGAGGGTGGATGGGAGGGGAGAGAGAGAGAGAGAGAGGGAGAGAGAGAGAGAAACAGAGACAGACAGACAGACAGACAGACAGATAAAGAATGAGAAAAGGGAACAGACAGAAACAAAAACACACAAAGGGCATAATCTGTATCGGTCAAAATGTCATCTCCACTCCTCTCTGTCGCGGACAAAAGGGTTACTCCCCTTGGTGGATGTGCGCCACTAGAGGGAGTGTATGGCTTTGATTCTGGAGCTGACGTGAAACTTCCGCCATAACCGCGGCAAGGTTAATTCAAGCACCCGCACAAAAACATGGCTACAGAATACGGCAGACCTATCTGAAAAATGTCACTTCTTAGCAAACCATTTTGATTGATACCATCTGGTGCACGCTTCCGTTCCACGC
>JAPXFY010000019.1:22161464-22178964 GCA_030674185.1 Monoplex corrugatus
AAGGAAGAAGAAGAAGAAGAAGAAGAAGAAGAAGAATGCGAAGAAGAAGAAGAAGAAGAGAAGAAGAAGAAGAAGAAGAAGGAAGAAGAAAAGAATGCGAAGAAGAAGAAGAAGAAGAAGAAAAGAAGAATGAAGAAGAAGAATGAAGAAGAAGAATGCGAAGAAGAAGAAGAAGAAGAAAGAAGAAGAAGAATGCGAAGAAGAAGAATGCGAAGAAGAATGCGAAGAAGAAGAACGAAGAAGAAGAATGAAGAAGAAGAGAGAAGAAGAAGAAGAAGAAGAAGAAGAAGAAGAAGAATGAAAAGAAGAAGAAGAAGAAGAAGAAGAAGAAGAAAGAAGAAAGAAGAAGAAGAAGAAGAAGAAGAAGAAGAAGAAGAAGAAGAAGAAGAAGAAGAAGAAGAAGAAGAAGAAGAAGAAGAAGAAGAAGAAGAAGAAGAAAGAAGAAGAAGAAGAAGAAGAAGAAGAAGAAGAAGAAGAAGAAAAGAAGAAGAAGAAGAAGAAGAAGAACAAGAAGAAGAAGAACGAAGAAGAAGAAGAAGAAGAACAAGAAGAAGAAGAAGAAAAGAAGAAGAAGAAAAGAAGAAGAAGAAGAAGAAGAAGAAGAAAAGAAAGAAGAACAAGAAGAAGACAAGAAGAAGAAAGAAGAACAAGAAGAACAAGAACAAGAAGAAGAACAAGAACAAGAAGAACAAGAACAGAGAAAAAGAACAAGAACAAGAACAAGAACAAGAAGAAGAAGAAGAAGAGAAGAGAGAAAGAGAGAAGAGAGAGAGAGAGACAGAGAGAGAGACAGAGAGAGAGAGACAGAAGACAGAGAGACAGAGAGAGAAGAGAGAAGAGAGAAGAGAAAAGAGAGGAGGAGAGAGAGAGAGTTTTTTCAAAGATTTATTCATATAGGACATGACTCCTCATGAAAGGGGTTAAATTATAAATAAATCAATTTTATCAAATATATGTTGAAAGCACATACGTAATATTTATCAGTGTAAGGAAACAACCAAATTTTTAGTGTTGCAGGCTGGGATTGAACTCGAGATATCAGATCTTGTGTCCCTGGCTCCAGTAACAGAACCAACCAACTCCGAGGGTTGACCACACCACAACCCTTGCGTAATAAGCATGGTGATCCAAGATTTGAGATAATGGGCCACAAACATTCGGAAGGATTGGATTGGATTTTATTATGGCACAGTGGATTTTTTCCCCTCGCAAACAGTCTGAATTTCACACGTTAAATCCTCTGTGACAAAAACGACATAAACACAAGAAATTTATACAGCCATATCTCCAATGTGAATTCCAGTCTCTGTCTCCAAGTCTGTGATCATTTCATTTGGTCCTTTTTTGTCCACTGGACGAGGCGGCAGGGAAGTTTTTAGTCCTATTCTTATTATCCGTTGTTTGGTGTTGTTTGTGGTCTGTTTGTGACCGTGCATTCGCGTTTGACTAAAGGCCGATTGGCCGAAAGTTTGCGCTTGTCTTGTCTCGTTGTATTGAATACGCGTTCACTTTGGTTTACTTGTTCTTCTGGTTCCTGTGATCTGCTGCACAGGTGACTGTACCTCCCCCCTCCCTCCCTTTTTCACTCAGGACTGCCAGAAGCACCGTTTACCCTCCCTCCCTCTCCTGGGTGGTTTGTTTTCTGCCTCGTTTGATTCACAGCGGTCTTATTAGGGGTGAGGGTGGGGGTTGGAGTGGGGGCAGCTGGCTGCACTGATACAGCCATATATCAAAGGGAGAAATTTTTTTTTGTTTTGTTTTGTTTTGACTGGTGAAGACGGTTTCATCGTCGTCGTCGTCGTCATCATCATCGTCATCGTCATCATCATCATCTCATCATATCATCATCATCATCATCATCATCATCATCAGTGATCTATCGTGTCTGCCTGTCCATTGACGTATTTCAATTAAAGCGTTACGCATTTCCCGTGGAGACTAGCGAACTGATGGAAGGACTCACCGACTGGAAATCTGGATTCAATTAGTTCGGTCCCAAGCCGCAACATGTTAAAAAAAAACCAACCCTGTTTGCTGCACTGCATTAGCGCATTCCAAAGACTGCATTAACATCGTAGACAGGTGTCTCGTTTGGGAATTGTGCAATCGACATTCCATTTGTAGTTGGCAAGATAAAACAAGTCCTGACTATTGCTCTGTACTGGAGCATTCTGATGACTGCAGTAAAAGTTGTGACTATAGCATCGTGGATTGATGTTAGATTCATTAAGATTCGTGTAGTCGACATCAAGTTTCTAAATTCAATTACGTACCATCTTGACCAAACAAACAAGTGAAAAACCATCGTTTGCAACCCATTCATCACCGTATATTCTACGCATAATTCAACATTGTTAAGGACATCGTGACCTTGTAGACTAAATTGGAAGTCGTGGATAGATACAATTTTTTTCTATTCAGTTCCAACTGACATTTGAAACACTCATTTCCTCCTGCTGCCCATTTTTATTTTGTTCCAGCAATGGTGTCGTGTTGGATTCTTACACTTCGTTGGTGCGTGTGGATTTCATTACACGTGTTTTTGGTGTTGTGTAGGATTTCATTACACTGTGTGTTGGGTTGATTCATGCATGTTGGATTTTTAGATTCTACACTGTGTGTTGGTGTTGTTGTGTAGGATTTCATTACACTGTGTGTTGGTGTTGTTGTAGGATTTCATTCACTGTGTGTTGGTGTTGTGTAGGATTTCATTACACTGTGTGGTGATGTTTGTAAGGTTTTTCATTACACTGTCTGTTGGTGTTATTAAGATTTCATACACTGTGTGTTGTGTTGTGCAGATTATACACTTGTTGTGTGTATAGATTTCATTACACTGTAAGGTTATATTTCATTACATGTAGTGTGGTGGATTTCATTCGTGAGCGTGTGTGTCATGTAGATTTCATTACACTGTGTGTTGGTGTGTGTAGATTTCATTACACTGTGTGTTTGATTTATCATGGTTTGAGTGTGTAGGATTTCATGCACTTGTGTTGGTGTTGTGTAGGATTTCATTACACTGTTGGGTTGTGAGATTTCATCACACTGGTGTTGTGTGTGTATGATTCATTACACTGGTTGGTGTTGTGTGTGATTTCTTACACTGTGTTGTGTTGTTGTGTAGATTCATTACACTGTTGGTGTGTTGTGTGGATTTCATTACACTGTTGGTTGTTGTGTGATCATTACACTTGTTGGTGTTGTTGTGTGATTCATACACTGTTGTTGGTGTGTGTGTGATTTCATTACACTGTGTGTTGGTGTTGGAGGATTCATTACACTGGTGTGTTGGTGTTGTGTAGGATTTCATACACTGTGTTGGTGTGTGTAGGATTTCATACACTGTGTTGGTGTTGTAGATTTCATTACACGGTATGGGTGTGTAGATTCATACACTGGTGTTGGGTTGTTGTGAGGATTTCATTACTCTGTGCGGTGTGTCATGTAAATTATACAACTTGCCTGGTCATTCACATTAAAGACCCACGACAGCAAAGGAGTTGTGCCTGTAAAAGTTAGAAATACACTTATATGTAAACGGAAATCACGCCTCATAAAAAAAGGTGCATACCTGCGCAACGCGCTGTCCCAGGATAGCAGCCCAATCCACAAGTGAAACTGGCCCATTGACCAAAGAGGATACAAATACTATACACCTATTGACAGTTGATTAAGCCGATTGAGCCCGTATGGACTCTCCAATGGCGTGAATCCTGTTGAACATAATCATCGTCTATAACACTGACTCAGAACTGAGATTAATCAAGAAAGGTTCCGTCAAATAAAAGGGTTTCATCAGCGTATCATACAAATCTCGCTTTTCATCGTTTAAACCCTTTGATCCCCGCACCCTGTCCACCAGCATCCTGCTTGGCCAACCGTGCTAGCAAAGCAAAAACTTAACCCTTTGATTCCCTCACCCTATCCACCAGCTTCCCAAATGTGCGGGAGTCAAAGGGTTAAAATTTTTCTAACCATAAATAACCTTAAAGCAGCAAGACTTCAACAATAGATTAGAATACACAGCTATAAGAAATCGTCCGAGTAGGAAGAAAAGATACACCCCCCCCCCCCCCGTAAATATGATATAAGTGATATAAACGACTGCTCAAGCTACGCAAAACTGACGCACATGGGAAACGTTCATTTCTAGCTGAATTTGTGTTTCTATCGTTTTCTCTTGTTTCAGTAGATGTCTCTTGTGGAGGAGGAAATGGAACCCTGAAAGGATAAAACCTTTATCAAAGACAAAGCAGACAGCAGCCGAATGATGGGCCATTAGTGAGGGCAGCAGGAGCACCAATCTGTATGCTGCATGCTGAACAAGGCGGATCCCAGACATCAGATCTCTGATCTAAGACTCTATCAAGTTGGCCAGTAAGCTCTCTGATATTCGTTTGGTTACAGAGGCACTATCTTTGCAAAGATAGCCAGGTCTATTGCTGGCTCAGTCAGCAAACCTTTCTCTGGGCTTCAATAGTTATGACGTGAATGCAATCACAGATACATTTTCTCGTTATTTACCACTTGCATCGATACATTGTCCCTTTCATGTTTCTGTGCTTATACAGTCATGCGGTAATTAACAAGACACAAGATGTATATCTGTGAGACAGAATCTGATGGGACCTAATTGCTATCATCTTTGGGTAATGCAATTATTGTCTTTCCAGCTTTCAAACGTTGATTGGTCAGGAACCTGTTTTGTTTGGTTGTTTGTGTGGCTGTTTGGTCTTTTATGTTTTGTTTTGTTTCTGTGTTTGTGTGTGAACATGAGTGGGCGTGTGCGCACACGTGTTTTTGTGTGTGGAGGGAAGGGGTAAGGGGTGTGGGGTGGGGAGAGGGACTGGTGTGTGGAGGGGGGTTAAGATGAGGTTTATGCTTTTACGATAATATTCTGTTATGATCTGAACTGTACTGTCATTGTTATGTGTTGTGTCATGTATTTGGACAGGCCTGTAAGGTTCTTTGATTGGTTAAAAAAGTGTTATTGTGTAGCGTTGTTTTATATTGTACTATTGTTTAGTTGTGTTGTGTTGTGCTGTATTGTGTTGTGTTATGCTGTGTTCTGTTGTGGTGTGGTGTGGTGTGTTGTGTTGTGTTGTGTTGTGTTGTGTTGTGTTGTGGTGTGTTGTTCTGTTCTGTTGTGGTGTGGTGTGGTGTGGTGTGGTGTGTTGTGTTGTGTTGTGTTATGCTGTGTTCTGTTCTGTTGTGGTGTGGTGTGGTGTGGTGTGTTGTGTTGTGTTGTGGTGTGTTGTTCTGTTCTGTTGTGGTGTGGTGTGGTGTGGTGTGGTGTGGTGTGGTGTGGTGTGGTGTGTTGTGTTGTGTTGTGTTGTGTTGTGTTATGCTGTGTTCTGTTCTGTTGTGGTGTGGTGTGGTGTGGTGTGGTGTGGTGTGGTGTGGTGTGTTGTGTTGTGGTGTGTTGTTCTGTTCTGTTGTGGTGTGGTGTGGTGTGGTGTGATGTGATGTGTTGTGTTGTGTTGTGGTGTGTTGTGTTGTGTTGTGTTGTGTTGTGGTGTGGTGTGTTGTGTTGTGTTGTGTTGTGTTGTGTTGTGTTGTGGTGTGGTGTGGTGTGGTATGTTGTGTTGTGTTGTGTTGTGTTGTTTTGTGTTGTGTTGTGGTGCGTTGTGGTGTGCTGTGGTGTGCTGTGGTGTGCTGTGTTGTGTTGTGTTGTGCTGTGTTGTGTTGTGTTGTGTTGTGTTTTGTTGTGTTGTGTTGTGTTGTGTTGTGTTGTGTTGTCTTCTGTTTCTGTTTATCGTTTCATAATCTAAAACCTGCCCTCATATATTTCATGTTTCTAATTTTTGTCAGTCATTTTTACCTTATAATTAACTTATTCTTACTGTACACAACACCCGAACACCTTGTTGTAGAGGGGTCAAATTTTCGACTTTAAAGTCTTTCTCAAGAAACTCAGAATAATTAACTTATGTTCACTTCTGTTATAACTGTAATAGCAAAAAATAAAAAAATAAAAAAATAAAAAAATAGAAAAAGCTTTGCTTCGTAACATTTCTGACATGTCAAACTTAAGTTTTGTCTTCATAGTCATCACTACATCACTAACATCGAGTCACCGTTTACGCTCTGACAGTGCCTCCAATCCAGCTGACCTGTCCCCAGTTTTACCTGTCCTTACACCAGTCGCTGTGGTGAAGTGGTTACCCCAACGGACTACCAACAGGAAGAATGTGGGTTCGAATCCCATAAGTACCTTAAAAAATCATTGTGGGATTTTTCGGCTCTCACTGGCTCCTACCCAGAGTTGAGCGTGCTATGGGCTCATTGGAAAGACTGGGACCACACAGTCGCATCTCATCCACTTCACAGATACGTCATTGAGGGTGTTGCTCAAATCTTCTGACCAGCACCGCAGGTGTCTGTTGAGTTATGATAGTAAGCGTAGAGTACAGCCCTGTCACGCAGTCTCAATCCTAGACGGAACTTCATAGCATCGTGATTATCACCCTCATCGACATCATCCTCAATCGCATTGTATAAATTGTTCCAGCTTCTGTGGCTATTAAGATGACGTAGAAAATGGCATAATAAATAAGCAAAAAGGTAACCTCCCTGAGTGCAATGCTCCTTAAAAATTGTTTTTTTTAACCTGTCCTTGCCTTGACAGAGTGTGCAGTGTGCACAGTTTGCACTGCTGATAACTGGATTTTCTGCCATTTTTTTTAACATATAAAGGGAGATTTTTAGAATGGCCGCAACATCTTCTTATTGGTTTTGTTTTGCTTTGCTTTTTTTTTTTTTTTTTTTGAAAGTTCAAATCAAAATCATCTATCAACAGACATTTCAAAGATGGCTGTAAACAAAAACCAAGCGTGCACGCGAAGGTCAATCTCATTTCAGTGTAGAAAACAGTCTGAGGAAAAGGTCAATCTCATTTCGCTGTACGAAACAGTCTGCAGGGGAAAAATGAGATCTTCTCGTTGTTGTTGCTGTGTTGATTCCACTCGCCACCCATTAATCACACTCGTTCGCTCATTTTCCATCCGTTTGGCAGCTTTGAAAAGGCTGTGACAAACGTTGGGATTTGTTATTGAAGAACAACAGCAGAACGAAACGAATGATGATGATAATGATACTACTACTACTACTACTACTAATAATAATAACAATAATAATAATAATGATAAAAACAGCAATAGTAATAATAATAATAGTATAATGATAACAACAACAACAACAATAATAATAATAATAATAATAATAATAATAATAATAATAATAATAATGATGATGATGATGATGATAGTATAATGATAATGATATAATAATAACAAGAATAATAATAATATAATAATAATAATAATAATAATAATAACAATAACAATAATGATAATACTGCACTTAAGGTCTTACTTCCAACTGCAACAGCGAATGAATAACAGTAAGCAACTTCCTAGTGTAACAACATTATGGTGCTCAGAACACCAGTATACTCTTCCTAGATTTTCATCCCCTCCCCCAGGCATGTCTTTACACAATGAACGCAAGTGCATTGAGATGTGTACCTAATTTGCATTGCCAGAGACATTCACTTAGACTGTGTACGCAAAAGCAATGATATGTGTACCTAATTGTCTTATTCAGGTTACATTTTCAAGTTGAAAAAGGTGTTAATATGGTTATAGCCTTGACACGCTTCTGTTCAGTGTGTTGGCTTTAAACAAAAGCAATAATAATATGACTGGGCGGAGCAGCAGAGAAGTTTCAGTCTTTTTCTCCTAATTTTTGTATCTGGTGTTTGTTTGTTTGTGATCTTACGCTTGACATTGGCCGAAAATTTGCGCCTGTCTTGTCTGGTTGTATTAAATACATATTCTTATTCTTTTTTCATGTATTTTTTATTCTGGTTCCTGTTTGCTTGAACGCAGGTAGTCACACTTGTTTCGGATTTAATAATGATAATGTTCGCTGTTGTGTTGTGAAAGGACGCAAGCTGCCTTTCCAGTGGGCAAACATTTTCACACACCCTCCCCCCTCTCTCCGCCCTTGACTTGTGTGTGCACCAAAATGTCTGATTGAGTTACGTCAGGCTCAGACCCAACCATCAGCGAAAACATGGCCTGTCTACTGCCCATCTTGATGTGTCAGTCAACCTGCCAGCCTCAGCTTACGGCTTTGTCTGGAATCTGGGCCCGGGTTCCCATCCTTTTCGTGACGCCAGCTGTAACTGCTGTTCACAATGATTGTACACAAGTGTACAAGCTGTTGGTCAATCAGAGTTTTGGGTGTGCGTGCGCGCACACACAAACCACACACACACACACACCACACACACACACACACACACACACACATAATAAATATATATATATATATATATATATATAATACAAAACACACTCACAAACACACACACAACACACACAACTACCACACCACACAACACACACACACACACACACACACACACACACACACACACACACACACCACACACACAACCCACACCTACCCACCCACCCACACAACACACACACACACACACACAAACCCACACCTACCCACCCACACAACACACACACACACCACACAAACCCATACCTACCCACTCACACAACACACCACACACACACACACACACACACACACACACACACACACACACACACACACACACACACACACACACACACACACACACACACACACATACACACATACACACACACACAAGACTCAAGATCTCGTGTGTCGAGTTCTGCCCCTGCCCACAACATAAAATTTGACTCGTTCGCTGTCCATCTGAAGTGAAGCTTATTGTCCCAATCGTCCTGGTGGTGATAGTGTTTCATAGGTCCCTTTCCATTCCATTCCCCATTTTACATTTTGCCAGAGTTTTGCGCAGGTTCAATGAGTCAGACAGATACTAGCTGGCAGTATTGGATGGAGCGCATATGAAATGGTCCTGGTACGATGAATTCCTCTCAAGCAAACTTCAATCTTCAAACAATTCCGAGTAAAGCACACATGACAGCGTTTTTTTTAAACAAGAGAAATAATAGAAAGTGACGGTAAAAAAAAACGTTATAAATTCACAAACAAATAAACAGAAAACAGAAAAGCTAAAAAACAGAAAAGCTAACTTACACGCATTAAAATGCCACAGCCAACACGAACAATAAAACACAAGAGGAGTGGTGATGACAAAAAATGCACGCATATATCAATGTTTCATACAAATATACGCTCAAAAACAATCTTGCATATCAGGCTACAAGTAACCGAGCTGACGCGTTTGTCTTTCTACGGAAGAAGATAAGAAAATGTAAAAATGATGATTTAAGGACATTCTGAGTTTTAGGAGAGATCTTTTTTGATGGAACTACGAGTGGCGGGTAAAATAGAGAGGGGGAGAGTGTGACAGAGGGAGAGTGAAAGGACGGAGGGACAGAAAAAGAGATGAAAGAGAGATTACTTAAATCAATACAGAAAAACAACAGCTTAGAAAACTGGAACAAAGAAAGTTTGTGCATAGCAGTGATATTGATTAGAAATATCATTAGCAAAAGGGTATGTACGGCAGGAGTTTTAATTATTTCAAGCCTTACCTAGTTACCTAATCATGCAGTCCTACCCAGACACCATATAAGCTATTCTACAGGAATCAGGATTATACAAGCTCCAAAAACAGAGCTTAACCCTATCACCGCCAGTGAATTTAGAGTGCAATAGTTCCTGGTGACGTCTGAGTTTAGAGAAGAAGCAAGAAGATTATATACACCTACCGACTTCAAATGATTTTAACTTTGTGATTTATGAACTAGATGACTTGTTTGTTTGTTTGTTTGTTTGTTTGTTTGTTGTGTGTGTGTGTGTGTGTGTGTGTTTGTGTGTGTGTTGTGTGTGTGTGTGTGTGTGTGTGTGTGTGTGTGTGTGTGTGTGTGTGTGTGTGTGTGTTTGTTTAATGATAAGGAATGATTGAATTTGAAGAAGATTATACCTACCCACTTCAAATGATTTCAGCTTTGTGATTTATGAACCAAATGGCCTTTTCCCATTTTGTGTGTGTGTGTGTGTGTGTGTGTGTGTGTGTGTGTGTGTGTTTGTGTGTGTGTGTGTTGTGTGTGTGTGTGTGTGTGTGTGTGTGTGTGTGTATGTGTGTGTGTGTGTGTGTGTGTGTGTGTGTGTGTGTGTGTGTGTGTGTGTGTGTTAAACGATGAAGAAGGATTGAATTTTTGGATTTTGCAGCGATAGAGTATGTTCATACAAGTGAGATATTTTGATGTTAACGGTGCTATTCGGCGACATCGGCGCTATGGCAGGCTTGGTGCTTAAAGACAACAAGGGCAGTTTTAGGTTAAGCCGCGTCTAACACAACCCAACCAATACCTCCCTTTTCAAAATGAAGACTAAAGCCAAACCAGACATACTGTCTTGTCCACTATACGGAAACAGTTCTTCAAAGGCTTACTGTCAGAGCAGCTTTTGCTCTGATCACTGTCCCAAATGTCACAGACCGTTCCTCTGACAGAGAGCTAGAAGCTGTGAAGACAGGAAGATGTACCAGGGTGTAGCTAAAGGTGATTAAATCAGTTCTCGTTAGGAAGTGTAATGTAACGCTTTAACCAAAACTCTTCCTATGTAATCAAAGGACATAACTCTTGAGAATTATCTCCCATGTTGTACAAAACTTCTCAAATCTAACACAGTTTGCGCTACCCATTCAGCTAGCATAGAAGCAGATACAAAGTACAAAAACAGTAAGCTCAGAACACTCCTCAAAAAGGAGCGCCCAAGCCTACCTTTATACTCTGCAACTTCCTATGTAAGATTAGTCCATGGAGGTTGTTGTATTAGCTGGCGACTGGAAATGGTTTCCTCAAAAACAAAAAATCCCATCAATTGAAATACAACAAACAAACAAATCAGCAAACAAAGAAGCAAACAAAAGAAACAAACAAATAACAAAAATAAAACTTCTAAATATAGCTTTTACAAAAGCCACAAGTAGCAAACGATTCTTATTTACGCATTAAGCAGGCTGACCCAGAAAATGCTCAAATTACCGTAAAACTAAGGACAAAACACACTCCAAACAGACAAGTCCAAATGAAGCCCTGTCTCCTGCAACCAAACCCAGACTGCCAATGTCAGAACGAAGACTAAGGCTTTAGTCAGAGGTACTGACGGCACTAACACGATGACACAATTCCTCAGAGGCTACTGTTGGATAAGCCTTTGATGTGATGGCAGTCGACAACGTCACAGAGCTTTGTCCGGTCTGACAGCTGGAAGGTATTACAAGGGAGATATGGCAGGACGTAGAGGGATACAACGAGTCTGTATCCTCCTTGTGCCGTGTCCTGACACTATACATGGCAAAACTCTTCCACAAGCAAGTTGGTCCCTGGAGTAATTAGTCAGTGTGTAAGTATGATACTTGTAAGGCTGTTGCTGGAAAATTCATATTCAATGTATTGAAATACTTAATAAAACAAAACAAAAAGGGTTTTAGGTACAAAGTCACTAAAATACGAATCATTTTAGTGACAGTTCATCAAAGTAAAGAAGTAGCGAGAATGTAGATGATCCTTGTGGAGGTCGAACCGAGAATACAAATATACTAATAATCAACGAAACAAACTTCCCCTCAGTGCAGTATATGATTTAACAAACTCAAACATAGCATACAAAGTTTAGCCATGCATTATGCACTTCAACCTAGAGAATGCATACATCAACTAGCTTAAGAGTGATCTGCACTAAAACAAGCTCAAAAACAGCGCGCTTCTTGTATGTCCCTTCATAAGCAACCAAGCCCACACAATGCCAAACCCACACAATGCCAAACCCACACAATGTCAATGTCAAAACGAAACCTAAAGCCCACGTTACACGTACAGACGACGCTAACATAAAGAAACAATGTTTCAAAGGCTTTACTGTCATATGAGCTTTTGATCTGACCACAGTGCTGGACGTCACGGGACGTGTCCCTGTCTGAGAGGTGAAACCTTTGCAGATCAGAAGTTACCACAGTGTGGCGGGAGATAATGACAGTAAATCCTGGTTGAACTAAGTCATGTAACGTTCTATACCACTGATCTCACGCCAGGTCAGTGTCCTGTATGATACGTGGCTATGATAGACTGATAATTAGAAAGTTGGGGCAGAATTCTTGAACCAAAAAAAGGTAAAAATAACAAAAAGACAACGAAAAGGGCTTTCCTTCCAAATACAATATTCAACAAACTTCCAAAATAGAAAGCGTTACTCGGTTGTGCATCATGAAGACAAACCCACACACGGCACAAATACGTAGTTAGAAGTATTGGTACTATGAAAACAGCAAGCCAGGCTAAGCCCACCTTATACCCAGAACGCCTTCGTCAAAAGACTACAGCTTCAAGTATGATGTACCGACAACACCAATATACGAAAACAATACGTCAATGGCTTCATATATGATAAGCTTTTGATCTGAAACAGTCTGAAAACGCCATGAAGTGTTTTCTTGTTTGCTTGTTAGCTGTAAGTCCTGAAGACAAATAAATATGACAATGATGTCACTGGAGGTAATGGGAGTAAATCCTCCTTGATCTGTGTCATGTAACGTTCTATGCATAACTTGTTCTCATGCCAAGTCTGTCTTTGGCGTGAATAGCCATTGTGGTGGACCAAAGCAGGCATATGCTGCTTAAAACAAATGAACATTAGTTGGAATAAGAAAGAAAGTAAATAAACTTACTGTATCATTTAACAAACTCCTGAAACAGTCATCACTCCTTAAACATGCATCATACAGCCTAATCCATAGAAAGCACAAATTATCTTAAGAGTGGTGGTACTAACAGATCTAAAAAATTAACCGACAAAACTGTTGCGTCTGTCTTGTCTGGTTGTTTTAAATACGCGTTCTTATTCTTTTTTTCTGTGTTTTTTCTTGTTCCTGTTTGCTTCAACGCGGGCAGCCACACTTGTTTTGGATTTCGTATTGCTCAAAGACTGTATTTTATCTGTATTGGTTGTCTTGGTATTACGTCACGTCTTGTTTTTGATACGTAATTTGTTGCATGACGTCACGTTTTACATCAAACCTTCATTTTCGTCTTATTTCTCGGTCATTTTCTCCTAATTTTTGAATCTGGTGTTTGTTTGTTTGTGATCTTACGCTTGACAAAGGCCAATTAGCGGAAATTTTGCCCCTATCTTGTCTGGAATTATTAAATACGCGTTCTTATTCGTTTTTTTGCGTTTTTCTGATTCCTGTTTGCTTGAACGCGGGCAGTCACACTTGTTTTGGATGACAAAACATAAGCTGTATCTCATATAGCCACACCCAGCATGAAGGCTAGAGCCCGCTTGGACATGCCCGCGATGCCGTCACAATGACACAATAGCTCTGTCAGATAAACTATTGATATGATCACAGTCACAATGTCAGATAAACTATTGATATGATCACAGTCAGATAAACTATTGATATGATCACAGTCAGATAAACTATTGATATGATCACAGTCAGATAAACTATTGATATGATCACAGTACCAGACATCACAAAGCGTTTTCTTGTCCAAAATCTCAAAGCTTGGTTGACAAGGAAACACGAGAAAGTGCAGCCAAGAATCATTGTTGTCAATCTTCCTTGAGCTGAATCGTGTAACGTTTATACCGAAGTTGATCTCACGCCGACCTACCGCCGTGGTGTAGTGGTTAACACAACGGACTACCGACTGGAAGGTTGTGGGTTCGAATCCCCATCAGTCCCTTCAAAACTATATCACTGTAGGTTTTTTCCGCTCTAATCGGCTCCTACCCAGAGTTGGGCATGCTATGGGCTCATTGGGAAGACTGGGACCACACAGTCGAGTCTCATCCACTTCACAGATGCGTCACGGAGGGTTGCTCAAATCTTCTGACCAGTACCGCAGGTGTCTGTATCTCTGTGGCCTGGTTGACGCCAAGATACATTATGATAGTAAGCGTAGTGTACAGCCCTGTCACGTAGTCTCAATCCTAGATGGAACTCCATAGGATCATGATTATCATCCTCATCGACACCATCATCATCGCACTGTAAAAAAATACTGTGACAGTTTCTGTGGGTATTGCGATGGCGTGGAAAATGGGACGAAAAATTTTAATAATATGTGAGCACAAAGGTAACATCCCTGAGTGCAATGATCTAAAAATAATTTTAAAAAAATAAATAAATATAAAAGGTGACTCACGCCAGTTCAGTCTCTGGTGTAAATCATTAACCGTGATGGACTGATGACTGGAAGTTGTTAATTTGCAATCGCTGAAGAAATTTTTACTAAATTCAATAACAAATGAAAAAGAAGCAACAACAATAGCAACAGCGGCAGCACCAGCAGCAAACAGATCGCTAATCAAATACATACTAGATAAACAAATCAAATGATTCAGAATCAGATAATTTATTCAGATAAGGGCCTCACGAAAGGGTACAGGCTCACGACAGTTACGAGACATGATAAATGGCTGTGTGAACGATTTACGCAATGAGTATTGTGCATTATCAGGTCGCATAAAATCACATGGCAACTTTCATGCTTTATTCAGTCACATGACTGACCTCCTCACAATGTTTTCTTGTCTGTCTGAGCCGAAAAAGACATGGAAATGCATGAACTTAAGACACAGAGAGAGAGAGAGTGGGGGTGGGGGGTGGGGGTGGGCTAGGGAAGGAAGGAGGGAAGGAGGGAGAGAGAGAAAGACCTAGACAGAGAGACAGACAGACAGAGAGAGACAGACAGAGAGACAGACAGACAGACAGAGAGAGAGAGAGAGACAGATAGACAGACAGAGTGAGTGGAGAGAGTGAGACAGACAGACAGACAGACAGACAGACAGAGAAATAGAGAGAGAGAGAGAAACATCCACACAGACAGACGCACAGAGTTAAAAAACACGCTGCACTATTTTGCCCCAAACCCCAAATATCAGAGCTTTATAAGCCAAAATCAACAAACTGAATAAGCAAAACAAATAAACGAATCAGCAAATAAATGAACAAATAAATACTGTTTGGGAGATGTCTTGCTCTATCTACCACATCTCGCCCAAACTACAACGTACTTATCTGTGGTCTGTCCGGAACATTGCCAGCACACAATTGAGTTGCATCCAGTTCATCAAGGGGTAGGATTTTGATCATGGTGTCTTAATTGAACCGAATCCTGACCTAACCCGCTCCTACCTAGAGTTGATTGCGCTGTGAGCGATTTTGATCACGGAGTCTAAATTGAATTTCCTGACCTAGTCCTTGAATGTTATATAGAACCAATACTGTCGTACGGATGCGAGGCGTGGACAGTCAGTAAGCAAAGCCAGAGCAAGATTGAGGCAGCCGAGATGTGGTTTCTCAGAAGAATGTTGAGAGTTCCATGGACAGCAAAGAAAACAAACGAGACAGTCTTGATGGAGGCAGACACAAGTAGATCACTCATAAGGAAGATTAGGAAAAGACAAGCAACATTTATAGGCCATTTTACGAGGAAGGGGGATTTGGAGCACCTGGTCACAACGGGAAAGCTGGAGGGAAAGACAGCACCAGGTAGACCCAGGGAGAGAATGCTGGACGGACTTGCAGGGTGGCTGGGGATGAGGGGGGTGGGGGAGATGCTGGGGGCAACGAAAGATAGAGATGGTTGGAAGTCCATGGTCGCCAACGCCATGCGGCAGGGCACCTGATAATGATGATGATGACCTAACCGCTTCTACCTAGAGTTGATTGCGCTGTGAGCTTAGCTAGGAAGAGAGAGCACACCAGTGGAATGTCCTGCTCTTTCCTAGTCGGTTGTCCTAGGTGTTCAGCCTGAATCATGTGACTGGCAGCCATTAAGCGAACTGAAACCATGGACATGAAAAATGGAATTTACACGCTGTTTACCACACGAAACGAGACAGAAGGAAAAAGTTTAGCTTTTGTTAAGTGTACACACATACATACATACATACACACACACATACATACATACATACATACAGACTACTATTACAGTACAGTACATAAACATACTTACATAACATGTACATACAGCATACATACATACATACATACATACATACATACATACTACATACATGCATACATACATTACATACATACTAATACATACATACACATACAACATACATACATAGTACATATGCACATACATACATATATACATACATACAATACATATACATACATACATACATACAAACATACGTACATACATTCATACATACATACATACATACATACATACATACATACTACATACACACACGCATGCACGCACGGACAGAGAGAGAGAGAGAGAGAGAGAGAGAGAGAGAGAGAGAGAGAGAGAGAGAGAAGACAGACAGACAGACAGACAGACACACACACACAGACACACAGACAGACACACAGACACACAGACAGAGACACATCACACACACAGACAACAGACAACACACAGACACACACACACAGACACACCACACACACCACACACACACACACACACACACACACACACACACACACACACACACACACACACACACACACACACACAAGATAAAGAAGGTGCTGTCTACAATTCCCACACCACCAACAACAGAGATAGTGCTAAAATTTTCCAACCAACACCAACAAGAAAGGAGATGCTGTCTAAAATTTCCCCACCAACACCAACGACATAAAATGTGGTTTCTAAAAATTCCTTCACCAACGCCACAGGTGTCTGTAGATCTCGAGCCTGGCTGACACACCATGACGTAGTGTAATGATAAGCGTAGACCACAATCCCATTATATAATCTCAACCCACAATGAGATCCCACAATAGTACGTCATCTTTGTCACAGTTCAAAACATTGTGAAGATTCTCTCACAATCTGTGACCTTTTCGTGCCCTTCTCCCGCTCTGACTTCTGTGACACTGTCTCCTTTGGTTTCCAAGCCTGGGTTAAATTTACCTCAAGGTCTTCGGTAGTGGCGGATTCAAAATGAGATGTCTATAAAGGATGGAAGAAGCTGTGATTTCTGTACGGGAATACAAGAAGGACGAGGGAAATGCGAGTATGTGTTGTGTGGGGGGTGGTGGGGGTGATGGTGGTGGTGGTGGTAAGGGGTGAGGAACACAGCGCCCAATTGGCCTGGCTTCTTGACAAAGCAATTCTTGTAGTCAGCAGGGGGGGGGGGGGGGGAGCACAGGAGGAAATGTCTCGCGTCTGATGAATCAGAAGGAACATGAAGGTCTACAACCAAAATTCTTTCTAAGCAGTGTAAGGTGTTCCATGGACGGGGGGGCGGGGGGGGGACCGGAGAGGGTCTCACAGTAACCTGACAATGACAGGCTCTTATTGTGGATTCCTGGTGCTGAGGTTTGCCACAGAATAGACATGCTGTGCCTTTCGTAGTCGCAGAATTCTGTTGGGGGGAATGTTTAGATACAGAGGAAATTGACCAGAGTTACCTTTCAGTGACAACTGTCAACAGACAGCCAAAGGTGAACGTGCTGGTCATTCTCGTC
>JAPXFY010000019.1:22183964-22188964 GCA_030674185.1 Monoplex corrugatus
TCTTTTCCTAATCTGCTTTATCAGTGATCTCTTTGTGTTTCACTTCCTACGACACGATAACGGCCACAGAATCTGGAGCAATGTTTTTACAATGCTATGACGATGATGACGTTAGAGATGATAATCATGATGCTATGACGATGATGACGTTAAAGATGATGATCATGATGCTATGGAGTTCTATTCTGGGTTGAGACTGAGTGACATGTTTGTTCTCCACGCTTGCTTTCATAATATGTCCTAGAGTCAGCTAGTCCAGAGAGATACAGACACTTGCAGTGTTGTTCAGAAGATTTGTGCAACAACCTTAATGACTCATCCGTAAAGTGGATGAGACTCGACTGTCTGGTCCCAGTGTTCCGGACGACCCTATAAGGAATTCAACTCTGGGTAGGAACCAGATGGGGCCATAAAATCCCACAAAGATTTTGACAAGTCTGGAGGGATTCAAACCCTCAACCTTCCAGTCAGTAGTCCGCTGCGCTGTCCATGGCACCACAGCGACTGATCGTCATCCTATACTTTTTCTTCTGCCACGCACAGTCCAAAACATTCAAACTATGTCCATTTTCTTTCTTGTCCTCTTCAACTTCATTTCACTGAAAAGTACAAATGTTCTCATCTCGTCAGAAAAGTGACTGTCCCCTAAATCCTCGTTGCCATAAAGACAGAGGACAACGTGTCGTTTGTACGACTTTTTTCTTCACCTAGTCAGCCATCATTCGATTCTAACACTATGCTAACTACGATGGGTATCTCATGGCAGTACTCCTTTGAGAACCACCATGGTAATGAACAGACTTGGGAAGAAAAGAATTGATGACAAAGAAATGTCCAGATGAAATTAATACAAAATGCGCTGCTACGCGGATTTTGAAATTCAATTAATTTGTACGACTGCGGTCCCAGATTCTGTGGCCTTTCAAACCCCTGACCCCTCGGTGGTCTCAGCTTTGGTTCCCTCTACCACTTCCGTGCCTAGGACAATTTCTGGTTGGGGTCTTTGATGTTAGTGGTTCATGGACGCTGTCGTTGGAGGACCGTGGTCGTGGTTTGCATACCGGAGAACAGCTTGCTCGGTTTGGCCCCGCGGGTAAGCAGTTACTGTCGTAGGGAGAAGAGTGGCAGAATGGTTCATACGTTCGCCTGCCAATAAGTAAACTCGAGGTTCCAGGGTTCGCTCCCTATAAAGATCTCGAGTTTTTTTCCTAAGTTTGACCGGAAAGTCGACCATTCAGTCTAGTCCTTCGGAAGGGGACGAAAAACGAGTCGGACCCGTGTGCCTTCTGACTGCGTATGCTAAAATTCCCACGGCAGTTGAAAATCGTGAAGAGCAGAGCATTGCCCGGTTGCCTTCGTATAAAAACATTGGAGAGATAGGTTGATTTCCCAGGTCCCACCCTTTGAAGACCAATTAGCCTTCTTGCCTTTCAGAAGTCTTGGTAAACTAAAAACGTGAATATGAATACGGATTTGAAGCGAGAGAGAGGGGATGTGCGCCGCCATATATATATATATATATATATATATATATATATATATATATATATATATCATCATCAGGTGCCCTGCTGCATGGCGTTGGCGAAACATGGACTTCCATCCTTCTCTATCTCTCGTTGCCCCTAGCTTCTCCCCCACCCTCTTCATCCCCAGCCACTTTGCAAGTCCGTCCAGCATTCTCTCCCTGGGTCTACCTGGTGCTGTCTTTCCCTCCAGCTTTCCCGTTGTGACCAGGCTCTAAATCCCCCTTCCTCATAAAATGACCTATAAATGTTGCCTGTCTTTTCCTAATCTTCTTTATGAGATCTACTTGTGTCTGCCTCCATCAAGACTGTCTTGTGTGTTTTCTTTGCTGTCCATGGAACTCTCAACATTCTTCTGAGAAACCACATCTCGGCTGCCTCAATCTTGTTCTGGCTTTGATTGCTGACTGTCCACGCCTCGCATCCGTACAACAGTATTGGTTCTATATAACATTCAAGGACTCTCTTTCTGATGTTAATTGATAGGCATTTGTTGGTAAGAATGCTTGTCATCTTCTTGAATGCTATTTTGGCTTGGCCGATTCTGCCAGCTATTTCTGATGTGCATCTGCCGTCTGATGAAATGACCGTTCCCAGGTATTTGAACTTATTAACCTGTGTCAAGGTTGTGCCATTTGCTGTTATTTTGCATGAGGGGATTTCATGTTTTTTACTGATCACCATGACTTCTGTCTTCCTGCTGTTTAGTTCCAACCCCTTATCTTTGCTTTCTATTTCTAGTATATTCACAAGGTTTTGTAGGTCCCTTTCCTTTTCTGCAATTAGCACGGTGTCATCTGCGTACCGAATGTTGTTTATCATTTTCCCTCCAACCTTTAATCCAGGGTCTTCCTATAGGTTTCTCATGATGCTTTCGCTATATAGTGAAAACAGATCTGGTGACAAAACACAACCCTGTCTGACTCCTCTTTTGATGTTTTGGAAAGAGCTTATAATATTGATTTCTATTCTCATTGCAGCTGTTTGTTCCCAGTACATATTCCTGATTATTCGTAGATCTTTTCCATCAACATTGAGTCTCTCCAGTTGGTTGATCAATTCTTCATGTTGTACCCAATGAAAAGCCTTAGTATATTCAACAAAGCATAAATACAAATCCTTATTCATCTCAATTGACCTTAGGATGTATATGGCATTAATAGTTCCTTTCCCTTCCACAAATCCACACTGTTCTTCTGCTATTTCTCTTTTGATTCTATTCCTTGTCGTCATCATGATTATTCTTAAGAGGGATTTCATTACATGACTCATCAAACTGATTGTGCGATGGAGTTCGCATTCTGTAGCCCCTGTCTTCTTTGGAAGTGCAATGAAAATTGATCTTGACATATCTTTGGGGATTTTTCCAGTGTCATAAATTTCATTTAGGAGGACTGTTATTTTTTCGATACCAAATTCCTCCAGGGCTTCAATCATCTCTGTAGTAATGTTGTCTGGTCCTGGGGCTTTTCCTGGTTTCATCTTTTTCAGTGCTGTTCTAACTTCATCTTTCATTATGGGTGGTCCTTCAAAGTTTTTTGTAATGTGTTCTTCGTTTCTGTCATCCTCAAAATGGTGTTTAATGTACTCTCCCCATCTGTCCAGTATTTTGTCTTGTTCCATGATAAGCGTGCCATCTTTCGATTTTAAGCAACCAGTTGATGTGCATGTATTTTTCCTGTGGACAATTTCTTCAATTCGTCTGTACATACCCTGAGGATCCATTTTGTGTCGTTCTTCTATCTCTTTGCATTTTGTGTTCAGTCACGCTTCCTTAGCTTCATTGCACCTATACCTGATTTCTTTGTTTATCTTCCTGTATATCTCCTCGTTTCTCTTTGCCCTCCTCCTTTCCTCCATCAAGCCCAAAATGTCATTAGTCATCCAGCTCTTTTTTGCTTTTCTATCTGCCTTAGGGATTTCTTCACAAGTTTCATTTATCGAACTTCTCAACTTTGTCAATTGTTCCTCACTGTCACCAACGTCTTCCAGAGCACTGAATTTGTTTTGAACATGTACATTAAATTTTTTACGTATCATTTCATCTGTCTTTAAGAGTCCAAGGTTTAGTTTGATGTTGCTTTTAGTCTGTTTCCTTTTCCTCAATTTCAGCCTAAACCTTCCCACTACCGGATTGTGGTCGCTGTTGCAGTCTGCGCCTGGTAGTGTTTTTGCTGACAGTAAAGAATTTATAAATCTGTTGTTGATCAGGATGTAGTCAATATATATATATATATGTATATATGTATGTATGTATGTATGTATGTATGTATGTATGTATGTATGTATGTATGTATGTATGTATGTATGTATGTATGTAATACATGTATATGTATCTCTCTCTCTCTCTCAGTCTTGATGGAGACAAACACAAGAAGATCATTCATAAGGAAGATTAGGAAAAGATAGGCAACATTTATAGGCCATTTTATGAGGAAAGGGGAATTGGAGCACCTGGTCACAACGGGAAAGCTGGAGGGAGAGAGAGTACTAGGTAGACCCAGGGAGAAGATATTGGACGGACTTGCAGAGTGGCTGAAGACAAAGAGGGTGGAAGAGGTGCTTGAGGCAACAACAGATAGGAACAGATGGAAGGCTGGATCGCCAACGCCATGTGGCAAGGCACCTGATGATGATGATTATGGTACACACACACACACACACCACACACACACACACACACACACACACACACACACCACACACATATATATATATATATATATATATATATATATATATATATATACATATATATATAATATGTATATATATACATATATATATTAACGTATCGCTGCTTATGCATTGCTCTACTAGATCACGCATTCGTTATATTTCCGCTCCACAAAGGGGCTATGGGCTAAACCGAGAACATATCGTTTCTCATATCTGATCACTGTGTCCGACTGTCTGTTTTTCCACCCCTGCCCGCATCCTCACTCACCTCCCCGCACCCCTCATGTGTCTGCAACTTCCGCCTTTACATCCTCATTTTCTTTCCGTAATCTGTTTGATTTTTTCATTTTTTTCTGAATAATTTTTCTTTGATCTTAACTATATGATTATTATTGTGTTGCCAGTCTTTTGTTTTCTTCTTTTTCTCCCCCCCCCCCCTTCTTCTTCTAGGGTTTTTTTACGGCCTTGACATAAAATCCCCCCCCCCCCCCCCCCAAATCAGACCAACCCCTGGCAATTTTAATAATCGTGCTCTTGGGGCATTAAAACAGACACTTAAAAAAATAAGATCTATTACGCTGAAAAATAAACAAATAAATGAATCAATGGGTAAATAAACAAACAAACGAACAAACAAATAAATGCATTCTACGTATATAACATATTTCAATCCTTTTTCTTTATTCTTAACCTAGATACAAAAATATTAACAATGCAAGAACGTGGAATATTATTTTAATAACATGAACTCTATACATGCAGACGTACACAGTGACAGACAAATATATCCCTGTA
>JAPXFY010000019.1:22196464-22198964 GCA_030674185.1 Monoplex corrugatus
ATTTTCATCTCTGATCGATGGACACACACACACACACACACACACACACACACACACACACACACACACACACACACACACACACACACACACAAACACACACACACTCATACACACACAAACACACACACACACACACACACACACACTCATACACACACAAACACACACACACACACACACACACACACACACACACACACAACACGCAAACACACACACACACACGCAAACACACACACACACACACACACACACAAACACACACACAGAGACAAATTCAGCTGGCATAGCTTCCCATATGTCAACCTAAAGCTGTGCCCCTTAAAATGGGACAGAGGAGGGGATGAAAGCTTGAGAATCTGGGGGGGAAGAAGATAAAGAGGTGGAAGGATTGTGGGGGGAGGGGGGGGGGACCGGGGGGGGGGTAAGAGGAAGGGGCGAGGATGAGGAGATGATGGGAGTGTTTCACGGCTTTGTACACCCAGAGCGTTTTTTTCAAACAGAGGTTATGGAGTACTGAATCTTTCCCCCCCAGACCTGACCACTGTGCAGGGCTTACGGTTTATGCCATCATTATTCTGAACAACATCCATCACACGGCAATCATGGCCTCAGTGCATGGGGACTTTAATCCCAGCGCGAATACTCTCTGTCTTGACAAATTGAAATTGAATCTGGAAACTTGTTCGTTTTTTTATCCTTCGTGCTTCAAACAGAGGAGAAAGAAAGTCAAACAAAACAATCCCTTCCAAAACAGATAAAGATAAACACAGAAATTTTTTTAAAAAAAGAAAAAAAAGAAAAGAATAAACAAACAGCATATAGATATGAAATGCTTGCGGCGTTGTCTTATTCCACAATATATTTTTCTATAACAAGGTTTTGCAGCAGTATCAACATATTGTAAAACTGTGTGTAGTTTGATTTGTATGTATGTGTGATAGGTAGTGCTTCTGTGTGTATATTATACCGTAACTTGTAACATGTGTAATGTGCAGCGAGTCCAAGCGAATTTGGGGATTAACGCTACAAGAATGACATTATTATTATTATTATTATTATTATTATTATTATTATTATTATTATTATTATTATTATTATTATTATTGTTATCATCATTATTGATATTATTGTTCTTCTTCTAATTATTAATATTATTTATATTATTATTATTATTATTATTGTTCTTCTTCTTCTAATTATTATTATTATCATTGTTGTTGTTCTTCTTCTAATCATTATTATTATTATTGTCATTATTGTTATTAACATTACTATTATTATTATTGTCATTGTTATTAATATTATACTATCATCATCATCATCATCGTTGTTATTATTATCATTATCATCATTATCAATGTTATCATTATCATGTTTTGAAATGACTCACGTCAAAGACAGATTGAAGACAGGTGTGGGGGTGGGGGAGTAGGGACGGTGGGGGGGGGGGGGGAGAGGATCGATACTCCTGACACAGATCGCACGATCTCTCATCAAATAACAGGTTTGGGGAGGGGAGGGGGAGGGAGGGAGGGAGAGACGTGGTGGGGAAAACCCAGGGCTGTCTGTGTTCAAAACATCATTCTCCTCCCACAGACCTCGCCAGTCCAGGAAACGTTTTACCGTCAGGGCCAGTGGGCGACATAAAACGGCAACTAGGCCAATATCATGGGACATAAGAGTGCACGGCCTGTTTTTTTTCCCCCGCTGTCCTCCATTGCGCTTTACTGCTATCGTCCCCACGACGACCATTTTGCCTTTCCCCACCACGCCACCCAACCCAGATTGTATCTTTTCGTTCGCTGGCTGTGATTTCAGATCCACTGGAATAATTGTGCCAGGAAGCTTTTCACGTGTATGTTTTTTTTTGTGACTGACTGACTCTGTGTGTTGGTGTGTAAGTGTGTGTGTGTGTGGGGGGGGGGTTGTGTGTGTTTGTGTGTGTGTGTGTGTGTGTGTGTGTGTGTTTGTGTGTGTGCGTGTGTGTATGTGTGTGTGTGTGTGTGTGTGTGTGTGTGTGTGTGTGTGTGTGTGTGTGTAAAGTGTGTGCGCGCGCGCGTGTGTGTATGCGTGTGTGTGTGTTTAATTTTTTCTTTTTCTTTTTCTTTTTTTTTTTTTATTCTCTTTTTTTTTTTCCGCATTACTGCATACTAAGGCAGCAACATTCTGTTTTTAGGTGTGTAGTCATGCCAGGTGTTCTTCGTCTTTCCTTCCATACAGCACCTAACACTGACATAACTTACAGCGTCTTTAACGTGCGTATTGGGCGTTTTTATGTATGCATACAGCAAAGAAGTTCAGGTACTGGCAAGTCAGTGCATACTGATGTTAACCTGGCCGATCAGAAAAATAAACCCTCACCCTTCAACCACCAGCCGGCAACCAAGCAGATTCGAACCTAGACATCCAGTTGGAAGACCAGTGTGCTGACCAGTACCACTCCACTATCGCTCTAGTCCATTCAGTGATATCCCGAGTGCCAGGGCGACTACAG
>JAPXFY010000019.1:22206464-22231464 GCA_030674185.1 Monoplex corrugatus
CAGGCACTTTGATTTAGATTTTAGCCAACTAGTTTGTTCTTTAAAGGTTTACGTCGATTGCTATTGTATATGTATCTATGTGTAAGCTCAGGTTCAGGTTCAGGTTCATATTGCTCATAGCCAGCCGACTTCCTTTCAGTCATCGAAAGTCCGTTGCTGGACGTAGGCCTTCCCAGCTGTTTCTAGTCACTTCGTTCCAGCGCTTTTCCTCTGCAGTTCTTGTCAAATCCATCTAGGTCGTCTCTCCATCTAGTTTTCTGTCTTCCTCTATTGCGAGTGCCGTCTCTTGGTATCCAGAACGTGGTTTTTGTTGTCCAACGATTGTCCATTCTCCGGGTGAGATGTCCTGCCAAGTTCCATTTCAGTTTGTTGATGACGGTTTCCAGGATGTCTCTCACTTTTGTTCTTTCTCTGATCCACTGAGCGTTTTGTGATCTTATCAGGTGATACCAAGTATTGATTCTTTCATGTGCTCACTGCATGGTTCTTAGTTTCAAAGCGAGTATTTTCGTTACATTCCACGTTTCTGCAACGCAGGTGACTGTGGGCAGAATGCATTGGTCGTAGACTTTTTGTTTCAGGACCGTTGGAATTTTGTCATTCTTGAAAATTGATCTTGCTCTTCCAAACGCTTGCAAGCCAAGGGTCATCCAACGTTTGATTTCTTCCTCTTTGGATGAGGATTCCCAGCCGACTACTAGAGCCCTATCAGAGCTAACACCACGTGCCGGTGTTCTCGACATATGTCATTTATAAGATTAAATGTATTACGGTGTTTTGTGTAGTGTTGTATTGTACTATCATGTTGTACTGGCACTGTGTCTCTTTCATTTATTAGCACCACTACATTTGTTATTACATCAAGTATTAAACATCTGTATTGAAATCAACTCTAAGATTGATGACGTCAGGTTACTAAGTTTGAATGATACGTTTGTTTCTTTGTTTTCATTCCTTTTTTTCTTCTTTTTTTTTTTTAACTACTACTACTACTAATGCTACTGTTACTACTACTACTGCTGCTGCTGCTGATACAACAACTACTACTACTTCTCTTCTTCATCCTCTTCTCCTCCTCCTTCCTCCTCCCCCTACTCATTCTTCTTCTTCTGCCTTCAATCATTATCTTGTTTCTTAAGCATCTTCGGAAAAGAAGATTACATGCTCCTGGCATTCTTCATTTTCCTCTCTCTCTCTCTCATTCTCTCTCTTTCTCTTTCTCTCTCTCTTCTCTCTCTCTCTCTCTCTCTTTCTCGCTCTCTCTCTCTCCCTCTTTCTTTCTCTCTCTTTCTTTCTCTCTCTCTCTTTCTCTTTCTTTCTCTTTCTCTCTTTCTTTTTCTCTCTCTCTCTTTCTCTCTCTTTCTCCCTCTCTCTCTTTCTCTCTCTCTCTCTTTCTCGCTCGCTCGCTCCCTCCCTCCCTCCTTCCTCTCTCTAACTCTCTCTCTCTCTCTCGCTCTCTCCCTCATTCCCTCCCCGCCTCTCTCTCTCTAACTCTCTCTCTCCCTCTCTTTCCTATTTCAGTTTTTCTCTCAGCTGTTTATGAGTGGATCGTTAGCAAATGTTGCTCAAAGCTGTGGACTGGTAAGAAATCACATTTGGAAGATCAGACGACACGGGTCAATAGCGTCTGGCACCAGTCGTCCTTGTGGAGGTGTTTGAACGGCACTTTGATTTGGAATTGCTGATAATTTTGCAATATTTCGTTTGCACTGTTTGTGTGCATGCTATGCATGTCCCTGATGCACTTCATTTTATGTCTTCTATGCTTTCAGGGTTCAATGAACCCATCGTCTTGGACTAAACTAGTTTTGTGTATAAATGCACTTCATGGCTTGGCCTTTGTGGTTTCGATCAGACTGTTTAGTGGGTTCAGTGAAGGACTACTGTTTGGCACAAGTTTGCCTAAGCTTTGTGAATGTATGAAACACATTAAGGGGTGAGAGTCGGAGAGGAAGATGGTACGAAGATTGAGCGATTCTGGCACTTGGCAGAGTTTGAACACTTGATTGAGAGAATGATGAAAGATGTGTGAAGAAGGAGAAGAGAAGAGTAAAGAAGAAGGAGAGAGATGAGGAGGAGGAATGAGAATGAAGAAGGAAAGAGAAGAAGAAAGAAGAAGAAAGAAGAAGAAGAAGAGAAGAAGGATGATGATGATGAGGAGGAAGATGAGAAGAGAAGAAGAAGAAGAAGAAGGAAAGAAGAAGAAGAGAGAAGAAAAGAAGAAGAAGAAGAGGAGGAGGAGAAGATGAGAAGAAGAAAGAGGAAGAGAAGAAGGAAGAAGAAGAAGAAGAAGAAGAAGAGAAGAAGAAGAAGAAGAAGAAGAAGAAGAAGAAGAGAAGAAGAAGAGAAGAAGAAGAAGAGAAGAAGAAGAAGAAGAAGAAGAAGAAGAAGAAGAAGAAGAAGAAGAAGAAGAAGAGAGAAGAAGAGAGAAGAAGAAGAAGAAGAAGAAGAAGAGAAGAAGAAAAAGAAGAAGAAGAAGAAGAAGAAGAAGAAGAGAAGAAGAAGAAGAAGAAGAAGAAGAAGAAGAAGAAGAAGAAGAAGAAGAAGAAGAAGAAGAAGAAGAAAAGAAGAAGAAAGAAGAAGAAGAAGAAGAAGAAGAAGAAGAAGAAGAAGAAGAAAGAAGAAGAAGAAGAAGAAGAAGAAGAAGAAGAAGAAAGAAGAAGAAGAAGAAAGAAGAAGAAGAAGAAGAAGAAAAGAAGAAAGAAGAAGAAGAAGAAGAAGAGACAAGAAGAAGAAGAAGAAGAAGAAAAGAAAAGAAGAAGAAGAAGAAAGAAGAAGAAGAAGAAAAGAAGAAGAAAAGAAGAAAGAAGAAAAGAAGAAGAAGAAGAAGAAGAAGAAGAAGAAGAAGAAGGAAGAAGAAGAAGAAGAAGAAGAGAAGAAGAAGAAGAAGAAGAAGAAGAAGAAGAAGAAGAAGAAGAAGAAGAAGAAGAAGAAGAAGAAGAAGAAGAGAAGAAGAAAGAAGAAGAAGAAGAAGAGAAAGAAGAAGAAGAAGAAGAAGAAGAAGAAGAAGAAGAAAAGAAGAAGAAGAAGAAGAAGAAGAAGAAGAAGAAAGAAGAAAAAAGAAAAGAGAAGAAAGAAGAAGAAAGAACAAGAACAAGAACAAGAACAAGAACAAGAACAAGAACAAGAAGAAGAACAAGAAGAACAAGAACAAGAAGAAGAAGAAGAAGAACAAGAACAAGAACAAGAACAAGAAGAACAAGAAGAACAAGAAGAAGAAGAAGAAGAAGAAGAATATTATCAATGAAGATTGACAATTAAGATTACCAAAGAAGATTAACAAAGAAGATCAACAATGAAGATTACTAGAGTGCAACATCCCAGGATAAAGCATTTCACAACACAACACATACTATGCAATAAAATCACATTTTAAATCAATTAAAAAATCCATTATGCAAGAATCCATTATGCAAGCATAATGTGACATAGAATAAATAAATAAATAAATAGACAAACTAAATAAATAAATGGATGAATAAATAAGTAAAAATAATAATAAATAAATAAAAAACAGTCTAGCTTCACCTGAAAAAATCGTGCGCATACGCATACAAGCACACGTTTCCATTTCCATATGAACACACACACACACACACACACACACACAACACACACACACACACACCACACACACACACCACACACAACAACACACACACACACACACACACACACACACACACACACACACACACACACACACACAGTGAGAGAGGACACACACACATACACGCACACACTCTCTCTCTCTCTCTCGCTCTCTCTCTGTCTGTCTGTCTCTCTGCCTCTGTCTGTCTCTGTGTCTCTGTGTCTCTGTCTCTGTCTCTGTCTCTGTCTCTCTCTCTCTCTCTCTCTCTCTCTTGTTGTCTTCTGTCAACTGCGTTCATTGCCAGTCCGCTGGCTGTTACCACACCGATTAATGTCGTCTGCACTGAGACATGATTGTTGACGTTGTCACCGTTCTCCCACTTCTGATTGAGTCTGGCACCCATCATGCTTGTATAAAAAGGTATAGTAGGGAGAGAGAGGGGTGGGACTCGCTCCCCAACCACCACCCCTAATCCCCTCATAAGATGACCCATGAGTTGTGGGGTCTTCACAACTTCACTTCCCAACAATGTTGAGGGTAACGCTGCATGCTGATTGCGTTTTAAACAGGTGGGGTTTTGTTGTTTGTTGCTTATTTGATGTTTTCTTTTGTTTTCTTTGTTTTCTTCTTTTTCTTCTGTGTTGTTCTCTGTCAGACTGACCACTACCGGCAATGAATGCCCCGTTTTTCTTTTCCAGCCGAATGGGTCAGCGTCAGTCTCCAATGATGCAGATGATCGTGCAGACATTTGTGTTGAAAGCATCAACATTAACGTGAAGCCAATCGGTTACCGGAGCCACACCCTTACCCACCCATCCCCCTCTCCCCTACTGTGCGCCTCCACAGTGCTGGAAGATAGCAGAAAGCGATCTTACCAACTATAAACCTTCCACACCAAGAACCGCCGAAGACTCACACGAATCTTCTGGCTCAGCACCATCTCTCACCAACAACCACAGACCCAATGCAGTTAGAAGAATGCGGGCACTATCGTCATGAACGAGACGTTGGGGATGGATTTGGGCGTATCATCCACAGGCAGCTGGATAATATCACTGACACTGCCTTTTACTGGACAGCAGAGGGAAGACTTATTGTTATTGCTGTTTAAAGCCCAGCCGACGGCATACAGCCATATCATGGCTATAACTCTCTCAAAACATAATTATACACGACTTCAACAGGAAAAAAGAAAAGAAAATTAAGTTCACACATCAATGCAATCGCGCACATAATCTAAGGAGATGCCCCTGGCGTTGACCACTCCGTCCAATTTATCACGTGGGGATTTAGAAAACAAACCTGAATACAAATTTAAACATAAATAAAGACACTAAAACATATGTAAAACGGGCATTAATTACCTAAAATTGCTTTCGCATATCTCATTTCCCAAGAGCCAAAAATGCACTTAACACAGTACCCAATCATCAATCCCAAGAGAAAGTACGTAAGACTTAATGGAACACATACAGGTGAATGGACCAGTAAGGCAGAAAATGATAGGAAGAAATTACAGAAAGCAAAGAACAAGACAGAAACAAAGAGAGTGACAGAAAAGAGGAAATTTCTAGCACAGAATTTCCAGAAGGCGGGGATACTATTTATACTGGAAGAGCCCCCGGCATCCCCACGGGGGAAGAGGGAAGACTTAGGACAGGAACACCCAACAAAACCCTGAAAACAAACCACAGAAAAGACCTCAAGGCTTTAAAACTCACCCGGGATACTACACAGAGGCTAACCCAGAACAGAAATGAGTAAAGAAACCAGTCGACTGGAAGGTTTGTGGGTTCGAATCCCCATCGGTACCTTCAAAAATCATTGTGGGATTTTTCGGCTCTAACCAGCTTCTACTCAGAGTTGGGCGTGCTGATGGGCTCATTGGGAAGACTGGAACCACACAGTCGAGTCTCATCCACTTCACGGATGCGTCATTGAGGGTGTTGCTCAAATCTTCTGACCAGCACCGCAGGTGTCTGTATCTCTTAGGCCTGGTTGACGCCAGGATATATCTTGATAGTAAGCGTAGAGCACAGCCCTGTCACGCAGTCTCAATCCTAGATGGAATTCATACAGCATGATTATCATCCTCATCGACATCATTACATCGCATTGTAAAAAAAACTGTCCCAGCTTCTGTGGCCATTAAGATGGCGAAGAAAATGAGACGAAATACAAAAGGTAAGCATAAGGGTAACCTCCCTGAGTGCGATGATCCTTAAAAAAAAAAATTTAAAAAAAAAAAAAAAAGAAAAGTCAAGAGCCATCATTTCTGCCTTACATGCCAGTGACATAATAAAGAAGCAGGAATCATGTAAGATGACAACAATAACATGGCTGTCAGACAGCACCATCAGGCTCGGTACCCTGGACTTCATTCCTCCTTTGTTTGTGTAACCCGATTCCTTTTGTTTCTAGAATTAAACGTTTCACGTTGATGTTCGTTCTTTTTGACCTCCTCTAACGGCTTTCCTTCGTCTCCATTTCTATCGCCGTTTCCTGTTCGAAATGTCAAAACGACGCAATACGAAAGCGGGGTGAGAAGCAAGCAGCTCCATTATTACAACAATAAAAACTCAAACAGCAAAAACACACGCTTTAAAGAAGGCGTAGCACACCTTAGAACATCAAATGACATCAGATTTTAAACCAGATTGAAATTACACCTAAAAACATGATTAGGCACAAAACTCTGAGAGAAATTTCTATCACATTAATTTTAACGTATTTTTGTCTTAATCGGAAATTGTTTTCTCAAAAGTGTTTAAGAAGGAACTGTGTCATGGGTGAGAGGGAAGTCAGGTCGACTCAAAGGCAATCATTAGCCTGTTTCGTGACACAGATGCCAACAATGTTGGCCAACACAGCGGCACACTAAACCTGTTAACCAATAAATCGCCTGTCATTTACTGTCATGTGGCCTCTTGGCTTTGATGACACAGCAAACTGTGTTGCGAGGTCCCAAAACAAGTGTGACTGCCCACGTTCAAGCAAACAGGAACCAGAAAAAACACGAAAGAAGAATACGAACGCGTATTTAATACAACAAGACAAGACAGGCGCAAATTTTCGGCCAACTGGCCTTTGTCAAGCGTAAGATTTTACAAACACCAGATACAAAAATTATGAGAAAAAGACTGAAACTTCCCTGCTGTTGTGTTCAATGTGAGAGAAGGAATGAATAAACTAAAAAGGAAGTTTGTCTTTTTCTCATAATGTTTGCATCTGGTGTTTGTTTGTTTGTAATCTTACGCTTGACAAAGGCCAGTTGGCCGAAAATTTGCGCCTGTCTTGTTTGTTGTATTAAATACGCGTTCGTATTCTTCTTTCGTGTTTTTTTCTGGTTCCTGTGTTGTGAGGGGCAGATAAACCAGTCGCGTCGTGTGGCCATATTAAACGCTTGGAATCAAAAAGTTATCTCGTATGATGAAACGAATGTTTTTTAAAAAGACTTCTCCACGAGAACGAACTCCCCAAACAGTTGTCTTCACTACTGGAATGATTCCTTTACTACTTCACTACTTCATTATACTCATATGTTGTGTGTGGAAATAGCAAGGACTAACTCAAAGACAGGTCTAATGCTACCATCAATAAATTGTTCTGAAGTTTGAAGCCTGAAAGAACGTCAAACAATTGTCTTCCATGACGGAACGAATTCCAGCTAGTTACCATTGTCTTCTGTATACAAAGAAACGAACGACCAATCAGCATCACTGTGTGGACAGCAATGTTAATTTCATCGCTGCAGAAGCTGCCAACATTAGTGGCCACACGGGGAAGATGACTGGTCGTTTGTACCAAAACGGGGTCAGTCAGAACACTGAACGGGCAGCAAATGGAAAGCACGCGCTCTGAAAACGTGTGTGTGTGTGTGTGTGTGTGTGTGTGTGTGTGTGTGTGTGTGTGTAGGAGAGAGAGAGAGTGTGTGTGTGCGTGTGTGTGTGTGTGTGAGTGTGTAGTGTGTGTGTGTTGCGGTGTGTGTGTGTGGTGTGCGTTGCGTTGCGTGTGTGTGTGTGTTGTGTGTGTGTGTGTGCGTGCGTTGCGTGTGTGTGTGTGTGTGTGTGTGAGTGTGTGTGTGCGTGTGCGTGTGTGTGTGTGTGAGAGAGAAGAGAGAGTATGAGAAAGAGAGAGACAGAGTGTGTGGTGTGTGTGTGGTGTGTGTGTGTGTGTGTGGTGTGTGTGTGAGAGAGAGAGAGAGAGAGAGAGAGAGAGTGTGTGTGTGTGTGTATATGTGTGTGAGTGTGTGTGTGTTCCAGGTCTCACCTGTCTCACCTGTCAGCGTCACTGGGTTCGGTGTTGGCCGCTGCACACCTGGACACCACCATCTCCCTCCAGGCCGCTCTGACTTGACTTTTGTGGACAATTTCTTGACTATGTACGCCACTGACGTTGGTTATGTTCAAGATGTATGAGATTGGAGGTCTGCTTGTCTTCCTTTTTGCTACTGTTTTGTCCTTGAAAGTTGGTTGCCATGAGATCCATGATCTTGTTGCGTGACAGGTTGCCAGTGTATTTTAGTCTTCTGCTGTTGATGTCTGCTAGTAATTTTCTGGTGGTATCAAGTTTCAGGAGTATAGGAAAACGGATTGAACTGATTTACTCGCGTCTTCTGTTGCTGATGATTCAGTGTATTCCTCTTGTATTTTGTATTCTCGTCAGATTTGTTAATTACCAACAACACCTTGATTGAAAAAAGCTTCCTCATAATGTTTTCTTTGTTGTTTATCAATCCTGCCGCTGAAACCGCTGGGTGTGTTGCCGGAAGATGGAGCTGTCAGTCCGCACGAGTTGGAATGTCAGAACAGGTGGGATGCGGTATGAGGTCAGAGTTTTTCTTTGATGCCATCAATCCAGGGCTTCTTTGGTCAGCCTCTGGCCTTGAAGCGTCAGACACCTTTTCCCTTCAGCTCCATAGATTTAAACTATCAACTGTTGACCAGCGTTCTTTTGCTGTCTCAGGACCGTCTGCCTGGAATAGACTTCCGCTCTGCCTTCTCCTAACACCTACCCTTTCTGCTTTTAAATCCAATTAACAACCCACCTCTTTTTCCAACAATGAATTCTACAGCTATTCTTTCCTTCAGTCTGTGTATTAAATATTGTAAGGTGGTCTTTGTCGATTGTATGCCTATGCCTGGTGCGTGAGTGCGCTTCGATTTAAATTGTCAAGATTTGGCGCCGTATGAATACTGTGATAATGATGATGATGACGACGACGACGACGACGATGATGATGATTATCATTATCATTATTGTTATTATCATCGTGTGAAGTGGCCGAATCCTCTGACTCTGTTGCTGAGTGTAATGGTGGATAGTTGTTGTCCCCACCACTGTTGTGACCTCGTCTGGTCATGTTAACATTTCTCCTCGCAGGTCGTGTTTCTGTGTTCCACCCGCTTGGTCAGGGTCCAGGTGTGACACTGGTAAGTGTGAGTGGGAACGAAGACCGAACTGATTAGCTTGGCTTTGGTCTGGACTGGGATGTCAGAGTGGTTTCAGGAGTGACGCAAGCTGGTAATAATTGATGTTGTTAGTCTTGTGCACTCCGGTTCCAATGTCCCTGTTCAGTCTCCCATTCTGGGTTAAGATTGGCCAAAGTCTTTAAGTTCACGCAGTTTGGTATTGTTGGTGTCGATGATGAGTTTGCCTGGTGTTATTCAAACCTTCATTTTCTCCTTCTTGTTGATGCTGACCTTCATGTCATACTGTTCACATGTTGTGTTCAGACTGCTGGTATGCCCTTGAAGTTGTTTCCCCTTCTTTCTAATGCTGACTTTCATGTCATACTGTTCACATGTTGTGTTCAGACTGCTGGTATGCCCTTGAAGTTGTTTCCCCTTCTTGTTGATGCTGACCGTCATGTCATACTGTTCACATGTCGTGTTCAGACTGGTGGTATGCCCTTGAAGTTGTTTCCCCTTCTCATCAGCAAAGCACAAGTCGTCAGCAAACAGAAACTCATTCAAGCTTCGGGATTTGCATTGGCTTCTACTGTGAGCCAATAACATTTTCCGTTGCACATAAAGTATCATCATTATTTTCACTGCCACTGTCACTATTTTCATCCTCTGTAAGAAAACACTGCTCTGCAAGAAAACACTGCTCTGTACGAAAACAACATTGCTTCAGAGTCAAAAGTCGATACGGTAAAACATAGGTCTGATCTCGTCTTTGGAATGTGATAATGGACACAAGGCTCAGACCCTCATTAGATGGTTCTTTGGGGTGTTATGTTGCTCAGAAACTCTGACAAATCACTGGCTCCCCCTAGGATGAATATTCAGAGTAAGACCACATGACCTTGTCTTTTCTGGCAAGATCGTTTCGGTCACGTCATCAGTTTCTTGTTTAAGCCCAGGCTGTATTTCCGTGGCCAACCATCACTTTCGTCCAGTTTCGACAAACCTATATATATTACTTGTCTTCAGTGAAGGCCAAATGTGTAGGCTAAATGCTACTAATGTGAAGATACTGGTGCGTTAGAAATCTTCTTAATTGGTATAAACAATATATGAATGAATAGATAAACAATTCAATGAATAACATCATTAAGGAAACTGGAGCTTCTAATATCAAGACGCTGGCGTGTTATGTTCTTTTTAACTGCTGATAAATAAGTGAATGAATAAATGAACGAATCGATCAATTAACATAATCAAACTTGTTCTGGTTACGTAAATACAGAAAAAGAAATGGGGTGGAGGGCAGGAGGATGAAGGACATTCAACACAGGATAGTTGCACATAATATCTAAAACATAACATTTCAATACAACATGGGATTTTTTTCTTACGGGGATCCAAGATGTGAATAAACTTACGCAACGAGTTGTCAAATATAATAATTAATAATAATAATTACATATTTATATAGCGCAAAATCTTGATAAATCAAATCTAAGCGCTGAATAGAGATAGAGATAAAAACGTATTTAATCGACAATTCGAGATAGCGCAAATTTTCAGTCAATAGACCTTTGTCAAACGTACACAAAAGACAATTTCTAATCCAGCTCAACAAACGGAATCAGTTTTCAGGGAAGAAGTTGTTGTCTTAAACTGACTTAATTAGGTTTTGTTGTTGTTGTTGTTTTTTTGGTTTTTTTGTCTTTTGTGCACCCGTCAAAAACCATCGGCCGAAAATTGTGCTTGTCTTGTTTCGCTGTTCAAATACGTGTTTTCATTCTGTTTTCAAGTGTTTCTAGTGTCTGTTTGCTTGAGCTCTGCCTGCCATTTGATTTACAAAAAGTTCTCAGCAGTTTGTCAACGAATTATTTAATATTTAAAGGCACTTTACCGTAAAAAAAAAAAAAAAAAGAGAACCTGAGCATATTTTTCTACTTAAGTACTCTGAAAATTTCAACAACAACAAAAATGTGTACGTGCAACTTTTTGCTTTTATAATAAATATACTACTAAATCAAACAACAGTCTCAGTTCAGTTTTCATAAGGCAGGCTTTCTATGCATGCTATAAATTCCACATGCACTAACGCTGCAAATGCTACGTGACAGGGGAAAAGGATTAACATGATCATGGATAAACCATATCTACGTGTTGGTAAGATTTTGAGGTTCCATCTAACTAGTAACATATGTTTACCTGACTAATGACATCTACAAGTCTATAATGGATTATCTCCCGTCGATTCGAAGGATGAGTAAGCATACTGGTCCTTTACCGCCTGTATGGATGGGTCTTCATGTGGGGATGGAAGGCGACCTGGAGGCACATGTTCTTCCACAAATGTTGCGTAGGAAGAAGCGCTGTGTCTAGAGTTCTGCTCTGCCATTCTTCTGTGATTGAACACCAGTTGTTCTCGCTGTATTCCTCTGCGCTGTGTATCCTCTGCGCTGTGTATATTTGCGCTGTGTATCCTCTGCGCTGTGTATATTCTGCCTGTGTATCCTCTAGCTGTATATCCTCTCGCTATATATCTCTACGCTATTATCTCTGTGCTGTGTATCCTCTGTGCTGTATATTCCTGGCTGTGTATCCTGTGCTTGTGTATCCTCTGTGCTGTATATCATCTGCACTGTATGTGATCTGCGCTGTGTATCCTCTGTGCTGTGTATCTCTGTGCTGTGTATCCTCTGTGCTGTGTATCTCTGTGTGTGTATCTCTGTGTTGTATCTCTGTGTTGTGATCTCTGTGCTGTGTATCTCTGTGCTGTGTATCCTGTGTGTGTATCTCTGTGCTGTGTATCCTCTGTGTGTTATCTCTGTGCTGTGTATCCTCTGTGCTGTGTATCTCTGTGTGTGTATCGCTGTGCTGTGTATCTCTGTGTGTGTATCTCTGTGTTGTGTATCTCTGTGTGTGTATCTCTGTGTTGTGTATCTCTGTGCTGTGTATTCTGTGTGTTATCTCTGTGCTGTGTATCTCTGTGCTGTGTATCTCTGTGCTGTGTATCTCTGTGCTGTTATCTCTGTGTTGTGTATCTCTGTGCTGTATATCTCTGTGCTGTGTATCTCTGTGCTGTGTATCTCTGTGCTGTGTATCTCTGTGTTGTGTATCTCTGTGCTGTGTATCTCTGTGTGTGTATCTCTGTGCTGTGTATCTCTGTGCTGTATATCTCTGTGCTGTGTATCTCTGTGCTGTGTATCTCTGTGTGTGTATCTCTGTGTTGTGTATCTCTGTGCTGTGTATCTCTGTGTTGTGTATCTCTGTGCTGTGTATCTCTGCGCTGTATACCCTCTGTGCTGTGTATCCGTCTGTTACTCTTGTGTATCTCTGTGTTGTGTATCTCTGTGTTGTGTATCTCTGTGCTGTGTATCTCTGTGCTGTGTATCTCTGTGCTGTGTATCTCTGTGCTGTGTATCTCTGTGCTGTGTATCTCTGTGCTGTGTATCTCTGTGCTGTGTATCTCTGTGCTGTGTATCTCTGTGCTGTGTATCTCTGTGCTGTGTATCTCTGTCTGTTATCTCTGTGCTGTGTATCTCTGTGCTGTGTATCTCTGTGTGTGTATCTTGTGCTGTGTATCTCTGTGCTGTGTATCTCTGGTGGACTGTGTATACTCTGTGCTGTGTATCTCTGTGCTGTGTATCTCTGTGCTGTGTATCTCTGTGCTGTGTACTCTGTGCTGTGTATCTCTGTGCTGTGTATCTCTGTGCTGTTATCTCTGTGCTGTGTATCTCTGTGCTGTGTATTCTGTCTGTGATCTGTGCTGTGTATCTCTGTGGCTGTGTATCTCTGTGCTGTATATCTCTGTGCTGTGTATCTCTGTGCTGTATATCTCTGTGCTGTGTATCTCTGTGCTGTGTATCCTGTGTGCTGTGTATCTCTGTGCTGTGTATCTCTGTGCTGTATATCTCTGTGCTGTGTATCTCTGTGCTGTATATCTCTGTGCTGTGTATCTCTGTGCTGTATATCTCTGTGCCGATATCTCTGTGCTGTGTATCTCTGTGCTGTATATCTCTGTGCTGTGTATCTCTGTGCTGTGTATCTCTGTGCTGTGTATCCTGTGTGCTGTGTATCTCTGTGCTGTGTATCTCTGTGATGTGTATCTCTGTGCTGTGTGTCTCTGTGCTGTGTATCTCTGTGCTGTTTATCTCTGTGCTGTTATCTCTGTGCTGTATATCTCTGTGCTGTATATCTCTGTGCTGTGTATCTCTGTGCTGTGTATCTCTGTGCTGTGTATCTCTGTGCTGTGTATCTCTATGCTGTGTATCTCTGTGCTGTATATCACTGTGCTGTATATCTCTGTGCTGTATATCTCTGTGCTGTATATCTCTGTGCTGTATATCTCTGTGCTGTATATCTCTGTGCTGTTATCTCTGGGCTGTGTATCTCTGAGCTGTGTATCTCTGTGCTGTATATCTCTGTGCTGTGTATCTCTGTGCTGTATATCTCTGTGCTGTATATCTCTGTGCTGTATATCTCTGTGCTGTGTATCTCTGTTCTGTATATCTCTGTGCTGTATATCTCTGTGCTGTGTATCTCAGTGCTGTGTATCTCTGTGCTGTATATCTCTGTGCTGTATATCTCTGTGCTGTATATCTCTGTGCTGTGTATCTCTGTCTGTATATCTCTGTGCTGTATATCTCTGTGCTGTGTATCTCTGTGCTGTGTATCTCTGTGCTGTTATCTCTGTGCTGTGTATCCTGTGTGCTGTGTATCTCTGTGCTGTGTATCTCTGTGCTGTGTATCTCTGTGCTGTGTATCTCTGTGCTGTGTATCCTGTGTGCTGTGTATCTCTGTGCTGTGTTTCTCTGTGCTGTATATCTCTGCTGCTGTGCATCCTGTGTGCTGTGTATCTCTGTGCTGTTATATCTCTGTGCTGTGTATCTCTGTGCTGTGTATCTCTGTGCTGTGTATCTCTGTGCTGTGTATCTCTGTGCTGTGTATCCTGTGTGCTGTGTATCTCTGTGCTGTGTATCTCTGTGCTGTGTATCTCTGTGCTGTGTATCTCTGTGCTGTGTATCCTGTGTGCTGTGTATCCCTGTGCTGTGATCTCTGTGCTGTGTATCTCTGTGCTGTGTATCTCTGTGCTGTGTATCTCTGTGCTGTGCATCCTGGTGCTGTGTATCTCTGTGCTTGTATATCTCTGTGCTGTATATCTCTGTGCTGTGTATCTCTGTGGCTGTGTATCCTCTGTGCTGTGTATCTCTGTGCTGTGTATCTCTGTGCTGTGTATCTCTGTGCTGTGTATCCTGTGTACTGTGTATCTCTGTGCTGTGTATCCTGTGTGCTGTGTATCTCTGTGCTGTGTATCTTGTGTGCTGTGTATCTCTGTGCTGTGTATCCTGTGCTGTGTATCTCTGTGCTGTGTATCCTGTGTGCTGAGTATCTCTGTGCTGTGTATCTCTGTGCTGTGTATCCTGTGCTGTGTATCTCTGTGCTGTGTATCCTGTGTGCTGTGTATCCTGTGTGCTGTGTATCCTGTGTGCTGTGTATCCTGTGTGCTGTGTATCTCTGTGCTGTGTATCCTGTGTGCTGTGTATCCTGTGTGCTGTGTATCCTGTGTGTCTGTGTATCTCTGTGCTGTGTATCTCTGTGCTGTGTATCTCTGTGCTGTGTATCTCTGTGCTGTATATCTCTGTGCTGTATATCTCTGTGCTGTGTATCTCTGTGCTGTATATCTCTGTGCTGTATATCTCGTGTGCTGTGTATCCTGTGTGCTGTGTATCTCTGTGCTGTGTATCTCTGTGCTGTATATCTCTGTGCTGTGTTTCTTCGGGTGCTGTGTATCTCTGTGCTGTGTATCCTGTGTGCTGTGTATCCTGTGTGCTTTGTATTCTGTGCTGTGTATCATCTGTGCTGTGTATCTCTGTGCTGTATATCTCTGTGCTGTGTATCTCTGTGCTGTTATCTCTGTGCTGTATATCTCTGTGCTGTGTATCTCTGTGCTGTATATCTCTGTGCTGTATATCCTCTGTGCTGTGTATCCTGTGTGCTGTGTATCTCTGTGTGTACTGTGTATATCTTGTGCTGTATATCCTGTGTCTGTGTTCTCTGTGCTGTGTATCTCTGTGCTGTGTATCCTGTGTGCTGTGTATCCTGTGTGCTGTGTATCTCTTTGCTGTGTATCTCTGTGCTGTGTATCTCTGTGCTGTGTATCCTGTGTGCTGTGTATCTCTGTGCTGTATATCCTGTGTGCTGTGTATCCTGTGTGCTGTGTATCTCTGTGCTGTATATCCTGTGCTGTATATCTCTGTGCTGTGTATCCTGTGTGCTGTGTAACCTCTGTGCTGTTATCTCTGTGCTGTGTATCTCTGTGCTGTGTATCTTGTGCTGTATATCTCTGTGCTGTGTATCCTGTGTGCTGTGTATCTCTGTGCTGTGTATCCCTGTGCTGTGTATCCTGTGTACTGTGTATCTCTGTGCTGTGTATCTCTGTGCTGTGTATCCTCTGTGCTGTGTATCTCTGTGCTGTGTATCTCTGTGCTGTGTATCCTGTGTGCTGTGTATCCTCTGTGCTGTGTATCTCTGTGCTGTGTATCTCTGTGCTGTGTGTCCTCTGTGCTGTGTATCTCTGTGCTGTGTATATCTCTGTGCTGTGTATCCTGTTGCTGTGTATCCTGTGTGCTGTGTATCTCTGTGCTGTGTATCCTGTGCTGTGTATCCTGTGTGCTGTGTATCTCTGTGCTGTGTATCTCTGTGCTGTGTATCCTCTGTGCTGTGTATCTCTGTGCTGTCTATCTCTGTGCTGTGTATCTCTGTGCTGTGTATCCTCTGTGCTGTGTATCTCTGTGCTGTGTATCTCAGTGCTGTGTATCTCTGTGCTGTGTATCTCTGTGCTGTGTATCTCTGTGCTGTGTATCCTGTGTGCTGTGTATCCTGTGTGCTGTGTATCCTGTGTGCTGTGTATCTCTGTGCTGTGTATCTCTGTGCTGTCATCCTGTGTGCTGTGTATCTCTCTGTGCTGTGTATCTTTGTGCTGTGTATCCTCTGCGCTGTGTATCTCTGTGCTGTGTATCCTCTGCGCTGTGTATCCTCTGCGCTGTGTATCCCCTGCGCTGTGTATCTCTGCGCTGTGTATCCTCTGTGCTGTGTATCCTCTGCGCTGCGCAGATGTGACGGTGCCTGTGCTTGCGCTGTTCTCGTTGTTCCGGCTGTGCCTTTATGTCCGAGCATGCAGCACAGGGAACTGTACGACAATACGTGAGGCGTCTATTCCTCTGCCCACTCTCTAGCTTATTGACACTCGTAGCTCCGCAGAACAGTGACTGTAAATAAGTTGGATTATTGTCTAGTACCGTCTATACTTACTTACCATAATGCCACTGGCATGCGCTACACAGCACTGTCTATGTTCGGTACTCAAAGACACAGTCTAGCAAGCTGCACCGTAATGGAACCACGTGTCCTGTTGTGTCGTGTCGTGTCACTTCTGTGCAGGTGGCCACGAGATGGGGCAATGTTCACACTTAACGAACAACGCAAAAGCTGTGACAAGGCAAATAATATAAAGAGGATCTGTCGCCATGGTGCAGTGGTTAACGCAATAGACTACCGACTGGAAGGTTGTGGGTTCGAATCCCCTTCAGTACCTTCAAATATCATTGTGGGATTTTTTTTGCTGTAACCGGCTCCTACCCAGAGTTGGGCATACTACGGGCTCATCGGGAAGACTGAGGCCACACAGTCGAGTCTCATCCACTTCACGGATGCATCATTCAGGGTGGTGCTCAAATCTCCTCACCAGCACCGCAGGTATCTGTATCTCTCGGGTCTGGTTGAAGCCAGGATATATTACGATAATAAGCGTAGAAGACAGCCCTGTCACGCAATCTCAATCCTTGGTGAATCTCCATAGCGTCATCATTATCATCCTCATCGACATCATCATCATCAAACTGTAAAAAAATGTTCCAGCTTCTATGGCCTTTAAGTGGCGTAGAAAATGGGGGGGGGGGGTGAGCACAAAGGTCACCTCCCTGAGTGCAATGATCCTAAAAAAAAAAAAGAAAGAAAAAAGAATATAAAGAGACATGACCATCTGTCTATAAAGAGGTCTCTAGTTATGACTATGTTTGGGTTCTGCTCGTGTTCGTCAAATTGACTTGACCTTTGCTTTTCTTTCTCCTGTCCACCGTCTTTTCTTTGTGCCGTTTCTTCCCTTCTCCCATCCCTCTTTCCTTCTTTCTTCCCCCCATAAAAGCGTTTTAACGGCCAAGACTGCAAATCGAAACTTGAGAAATCAAAGGCGTGATCTGAGCTCTTTCCCCAGTTTTTTTCCGATTTCCTTGCATCTCTGTCTGTTTTATCTGTCTGTCTGTCCGTCTGTCTGTCTGTCTGTCTGTCTGTCTGTCTGTCTGTGTGTCTTATAGCCTTTTCGTGCTATCAAACGCCCCACTCCTTCCGCATCCGTTCTGTCTGTTAGCTCTATAGTAGTATGCCAGTGTTTCATCAAACTGCTGGTGTCTTCTGTTGTTGCTGTTGGTTTACTGATGCGTAATCAGCGATGGTTGGGTTAAGAGAAGACCCTTTTGTTCATTGATTCTGTTAGTCTCGTAGAAAAAAAAAAGTTCTTTTCTCTTTCTCTCTCTTCCGTTCAATGTCTTTCAGCTTTTTTTGTCGTTTGATTGAACGAGAAATTGGCGTAATTGTTATCGTCATGATTTTCTGATTGTCTGAATACATTTACGAAACTCTTTCATGTTAGAATACGGCCTGTCTATAATCGGATCCGTCCTTTTTCATTCTCAGCAAAAACGCCCAGAAAATTGAAGAGTCCTGAACAATTTCTACCATTAAGTCTCGATTCTTTTGGTAGGAGCTTGTCTCCAAAGCCAGCTGATTGTCCGTTTTTTTAATGAAAGACTGTGCTATGCATACATACTGGTTGTTCTCTATAATTTTATGTTATCCTTTTCTTTTTCGTTTTCTACCCTGTACCATTTACACTCATTCAAGTTTCCTTCCTAAAAAAAAAAAGGGCTCTTCCATATTTACCGCAAAGCAGAATATTCAATGCCAGAAAGCGTGGATGCATGAAATTTCGTGATTTTTTTTTTTTATCTACACTACGCACAAAAAGTTAAGGATCACTTGCACAAAAATTCATAACTTTCAAAATAAGAAAGCCAATGCGTTGAAGTTTGGCAAACATTTAATTCCATGCTTTAGTGATAATGATACACAATTGCCTTCAATTTCGAGCAATCGTTTTGGTGTGTACATTTGATCAAAGTGGGTACGTATCGAAATTTGATTTCCCAAAGTCATTGAAATCACAAGACAGGGCATTCTGATGCTCCCAAAAGTTCAGTAATGCGTGTAACCGCCATGGCTGTTCTGGCACTCGACGCAGCGAGTCCTCATCGAGTTGACCAGGTTGGTGAAGATCCTCTGTGGAAGCGCCTGCCACTCAGCCTGCAGCATCTGGTAGAGGTGTTGGGCATCCCTGGGAGGGGGGTGGTTGCTCCTCATTTTGCGATCCAGCTCATCCCAGAGGTTCTCAATCGGGTTGAGATCGGGACTGCATGCTGGCCACTCCATTCTGTTGACTCCAGACTGCTGCAGGAAGTCGTTGACCACCCTTGCCCTGTGGGGGCGAGCGTTGTCATCCTGGTAGACAGCTGTCGGTCCCATCTGCTGCAGTGTAGGCACAGCCAGCGGTCGAAGGATCTCATCCCGGTATCGGAGGCCAGTCAGGTTACCCTGTACATGATACAAGGGTGTTCTGTGGTGAAGGCTGAAGGCCCCCCAGACCATTACAGAACCTCCACCAAAGGCCATCTTTTCTTGGACAGTGGTGTCAATAAAGCGTTGCCCTGGGCGCCTCCAGACCCTCAGTCGGCCGTCGTTGTGGTTCATGGTGAAGCGTGATTCATCACTGAACAGGACCTGGGACCATTGCTGACGTGTCCACCTCACGTGACGTCTGCAGAAGGCGCGGCGTGCTGCCCTATGGGCTGGAGTTAAGCGTGGCCGTATAGCTGGGCGACGAGAACGGAGGTTAAACCCATGAAGGCGGTTCGTATGGTCTGCTGGCTGATGTTGATGTTAGTAGCCACCCTCAGCTGCCTTCGAATGATGCTGGAAGAGGCTGTTCTTGTCTGCAGGGCTTGTTCAATGAGACGATCTTCACGTGGGTTTGTCTTCTTCGGTCGACCAGATCTGTGTCTTTCATGGACCCTCCCAGTGGCTGTGAAGCGTTGAATCAGTTGACAATGATCGAGATGGACACCTGAAGTCGCCTGGCCACTTCTCGCTTGGGAACACCATCTTGGAACCATGCAACAGCTCGTCCCCTCTCAAACTCGCTCAATTTTCGTCGTGGAGGCATTGTCAGATCAGGTCTACTACTGGTGGAATGTCTTCTTATAAAGCCAAGCAAGAGACAGCATCTCACACATAAACAGCAGTGCTTGCACGTGCATAATGGTTTTTCCATCTGGCTTGTGCAATGTGTTCAGGCAGAACGGTCCAAAACAAGGTCCTTTTTCGCAAGTTTCCGCTTTTCCGTTTGCGGCCAAGCTCAGTAGTAGAGAATCCCGTGCAATTTTCGCACTAACACAACATCGCCCACTTACAGCTGAACAAGAATTCATAACAATTTGGCTTGAATGAGAAATAAATAATAGTAGCGAACTGAGTTTATTACGCACCTGTTTTCTCATAGTGATCCTTAACTTTTTGTGCTTAGCTTATTATGCTGGATCCGTTCCATTTCATTTTCTTCACTTCACAAACCATCCCAGCTTGAAGAGTCTATAACGATCCTGATCATTATCAATCGTCATCCATTTGTTAAGGTCCAGTGTCCTGAGTCAGCTTCTCATCCTACATGAACCACTATATTTTTTTTTATTCCTCAATATTTTCTGTATTCTAAAATCAGCTTTTATCAAAGGCCATGTTCTTTTGTATAATCTTTCGTGCTCCCCTCCTGCCTCTACATAAGTATAATTGTTGGCTTTTGCTCCCTAAAAATGTTGCTGCCCACTTACACATTTGATGTATATATACTAGTCACAACAAGTTAAGCACAGTTTACATGTACCCGCATATTTTCAACAAATATCAAAGCCATGACTTTCCAATTGGGAACAGATTTATTTCATAATCTTGTTCAAACGTACATTGAATTTCATTGTGATCGCACAAACGGTTTGGGATATACAGACAATTAAACAGAGGAGGGGTCGAAATCAAAGTTTGCCAAATCTGTCCAGTTCACCAAATCATTTCAATAATGGGTGTGACCACCCCGATTGGCGAGACATTCCATGCAGCGTCTCCTCATCGAGTAGACCAGTGTTCTGATGACCCTCTGTGGGATTCCCTGCCATTCCAGTTGCAGCATTCGGAAGAGATCCTGACGGTCCCTGGGAGGTGGATGGTTCTCCTTTACACGTCTCCCCAACTCATCCCAAAGATGCTCGATGGGATTGAGGTCGGGACTATACGCCGGGAAGATCATCCTGTTGATACCGGCCTGCACAAGGAATTCTAAGGCCACCCGGGCTCTATGTGGCCGAGCATTGTCGTCTTGGAAGACTGCCATGGGTCCGATTCGTTGCATGGTCGGAACAACGAAAGGCGCCAGTATTTCATCCCGATAGCGGAGGCCTGTGAGGTTTCCGTCAATGTGGTAGAGTGGTGTTCTTGTGGTGGAGGCTGATGGCACCCCATACCATAACAGATCCTCCCCTGAAGGCCCGGGTCTCACGAACAGCTGCATCAATGTAACGTTCACCAACACGCCTCCAAACTCTAGTTCGGCCATCATTGTGTTCAAGACAAAACCGCGACTCTTCCGAAAAGAGGACCTGAGACCACTGTTGTTAGTTCCATCTCGCATGACGTTGGCAGAAAGCTCGGCGAGCCAGCTTATGGGCTGCTAGCAGTCGTGGTCGCACAGCTGGACGACGTGATCTGAGGCCAAAGTGGTGAAGACGGTTTCGTATGGCTTGACGGCTGAGGATGGTGTTAGTTGCCCTACGAAGCTGCCGTTGGATGCTAGTTGAGGTGGCATCCCGCTGCAGTAGGACCTGCCTCTCGATGAACCGATCTTCTCTTGGAGTCGTCTGCCTAGGCCGACCTGACCGTGGCCTCTCTTCAACGCTGTTGGTCGCCCTAAAACGCTGGTTCAGTCTAACAATAACTGAATGATGCACATCAAGTCGTCGCGCCACTTCAGCCTTGGCAATGCCATCTTGCATCCACGCAATCGCCCTGGTTTTGTCAAAGGTGCTAAGTTTTCTTCTTGGTGGCATGGTGAGAAACGGGCTGACAGTAACCAAGCCCGCGCTTATAAAGCATAAGGAAGTGGCATAAAACTCACTCGAAAGACTGCTCTTGCACGGGTATAACGAATTTTTCATTTTACACATCTTGTGTCGCCAGCAAGCTCACTGCAAAACAGGCACATTTACCGCAACTTTGCACTTTTTATCCCGCGCGGCAACGAGGTCACCAAGACCCCCATGCGCACTACAAGTTGCCACAGGCTCGCCCAAACACTGATGTTTGAGATTCCATCACTGGTTGCCGCATAACAAAAAGAAAATAATGTTTTCTGAAGGAATGGATCAGCCCCCTGTGTCCAAGGACCTGTGCTTAACTTGTTGTGACTAGTATATATATATATATATCACACATTCCACACACACACACTCACACTCACACACACACAGACACACACACACAGACACCACACACACACACACACACACGCACACGCACACACACACACACACACACACACGCACACACACACACACACCACACAACACGCACACACCACTCATACTCACACGCACAACACACACCATACATAACTCACACGCACACACACAATACATACATACATCATACATACATACATACACATAATAATACATACATAAACACACATATATATGTACAGTTTATATTTAGTATTATGTATGTGTGTGAGTGTGATGTGTGTGTGAGTGTGTGTGTGTGTGTGAGTGTGTGTGTGTGTGTTTCAGTGGTGTGGTTGGGATTAGTTGCAGTGAGTTCACTCGTCCTATATCCCAAAAAACAGGTAGTAAGGCGCCCCCATTTCACGTATAAGCAGTGATTCCCTCCCTTAACTGCCGAAATATATAGATAAATCACACAAGAATAATGATACTAATAAGTATTATATAATTCCCATTGTATAGAGACAACTGTCCACATCAAGTATAATCGTGCACTTTACGGAGACAAAAAAGAAAAAAAAATTAAAAGCGGCCAATTGTATGGCAGATAAGTATGGAGGCTTCAAAAGGCTGATGTCTGTATGACTGCAGCAGACGACAGGCTGACAATGGTTGATGTCTGCAGCAGACGACAGGCTGATAATGGTTGGTGACTGCAGCAAACGACAGGCTGATAATGGTTGATGTCTGCAGCAGACGACAGGCTGATAATGGTTGATGTCTGCAGCAGACGACAGGCTGACAATGGTTGATGTCTGTAGCAAACGACAGGCTGACAATGGTTGATGTCTGCAGCAAACGACAGGCTGATAATGGTTGATGTCTGCAGCAGACGACAGGCTGACAATGGTTGATGTCTGTAGCAAACGACAGGCTGATAATGGTTGATGTCTGCAGCAGACGACAGGCTGATAATGGTTGATGTCTGCAGCAGACGACAGGCTGACAATGGTTGATGTCTGTAGCAAACGACAGGCTGACAATGGTTGATGTCTGCAGCAAACGACAGGCTGATAATGGTTGATGTCTGCAGCAGACGACAGGCTGACAATGGTTGATGTCTGTAGCAAACGACAGGCTGATAATGGTTGATGTCTGTAGCAAACGACAGGCTGATAATGGTTGATGACTGCAGCAAACGACAGGCTGATAATGGTTGATGTCTGCAGCAGACGACAGGCTAATAATGGTTGGTGACTGCAGCAAACGACAGGCTGACAATGGTTGATGTCTGCAGCAGACGACAGGCTGATAATGGTTGGTGACTGCAGCAAACGACAGGCTGATAATGGTTGATGTCTGCAGCAGACGACAGGCTGATAATGGTTGGTGACTGCAGCAAACGACAGGCTGACAATGGTTGATGTCTGCAGCAGACGACAGGCTGACAATGGTTGATGTCTGTAGCAAACGACAGGCTGACAATGGTTGGTGACTGCAGCAGACGACAGGCTGACAATGGTTGATGACTGCAGCAAACGACAGGCTGATAATGGTTGATGACTGCAGCAAACGACAGGCTGATTATGGTTGATGACTGCAGCAAACGACAGGCTGATAATGGTTGATGACTGCAGCAGACGACAGGCTGACAATGGTTGATGTCTGTAGGAGTGCAGCAGACGACAGGCTGACAATGGTTGATGACTGCAGCAGACGACAGGCTGACAATGGTTGATGACTGCAGCAGACGAAAGGCTGACAATGGTTGATGTCTGCAGCAGACGACAGGCTGACAATGGTTGGTGTTTGCAGCAAACGACAGGCTGACAATGGTTGGTGTTTGCAGCAGACGACAGGCTGACAATGGTTGTGACTGCAGCAGACGACAGGCTGACAATGGTTGGTGTTTGCAGCAGACGACAGGCTGACAATGGCCGTTGAGCCATGAATGGGTTAATTCCAGTGTCTGGGTGTAAGCCTTCATCTTGACTCTCTTGGACAGGCGCCATGGTTCTCCAATTTCCTCACAACTCTGTTTACCCGTCTGTCTTGTGTGTGGTGTGTGTGTGTGTGTGTGTGTGTGTGTGTGTGTGTTGTGTGTGTGTGTGTGTGTGTGTGTGTGTCTCTGGTGTGTGGTGTGTCTGTGTCTGTGTGTGTGTGTGTGTGTGTGTGTGTCTGTGTGTGTGTGTATGTGTGTGTGTGTGTGTGTGTTGTGTGTGTATGTTTTGTGTGTGTATGTGTGTGTGTGTGTATGTGTGTGTATGTGTTGGTGTATTGTGTGTTGTGGTGTGTGTGTGTGTTGTGTGTGTGGTATGTGTGTTGTGTGTGTTGTGTGTTGTGTGTTTGTGGTGTGTGTGTGTGTGTGTGTGTGTGTGTGTGTTGTGTGTGTGTGGTGTGTGTGTTTTTTGTGTATGCGTTGCGTGCGTGTGTGTGTGTGTGCGCGTGTGTGCAAAAAAAAAAAAAAACAGGATAAAAAAACCGACCCCACGTCCGTTCTATCTTTCAGCTCTAAAAGATATCAATGTTTACTGCAACTCCTTGTGTTTTGCTTTTGATGTTATATTGATGTGTTGTCAGTGAGAGAGAGAAAGAGAGAGAGAGAAACAGACAGACAGATAGACAGACAGAGAGAGACGGAGAGAGACAGAGAGAGACAGAGACAGACAGACAGGCAGACAGAGACAGAGACAGGTAGAGAATGACAGAGACAGATGGAGACAGACAGACAGACAGACATACAATCGCGGACAGACAGTCGGACGGACAGACAGACAGACAGACAGACACATGGGAAGAAAGAAATGAAACAAAACGCTTACCTGGATTCGCGAATATCCCAGCACACGCCACATGCAACAGAAAAGAAAAATACGTATGACAACATTATTGGACACAGGGTCTAATGTTCAGAGTCAGTAAGTGTGAGAGAGAGAGAGAGAGAGAGAGAGAGAGAGAGAGAGAGAGAGAGTGAGAGAGAGAGAGGAAGGTAGGGATTGAGACAGACAAAGAAAAAGAGAGAAAAAAGAAAGACAAAAGGGGAGACACAGGCCGAAGATACATACAGACACATAGACAGACAGACGTACATACAGACACACAGACAGACACAGACAGACAGACAGACAGACAGACACACAGACACAGACAGACACAGACACAGACAGACACAAACAATCACAGACACACAGAAACACACAGAGACAGGCACATACAGACAGACAGACACAAAGACAGACAGATAGACAGACAGACAGACAGACAGACAGAGTGGAGTGTTGAAGGACGGGGGAGAAGGGAGCAATGTGTGATGTTGTTGTCGAAGAAACGTCTTGTCTTGTCTT
>JAPXFY010000019.1:22238964-22246464 GCA_030674185.1 Monoplex corrugatus
GCCAAAGAACTGCTGACAGATTTGGGTATAGCGCATGTGGAACTGACCGAGTGCGATGAACCTTCTCTTGGACAAATTCCAGACTCCTGTACGCCGAGACTTTAAAAAAAAAAAAAAAAAAAAGGTTGGTTGAACACTGAACTCTGATCCGTTCTGGAAACGTCCATCTCGTCTAATAACGATTTTCTAGTCAAGGAAATCAATACCAGCACATCAAACCACTCCCTCTTTCTTCCCCCTCCTTTTTAAAAAAAATGGGGGGAAAAAAAGGGGAAAAGTGAGGAGAGACACAAAAGGTCAGCCACACACTTCAGCTTCTATGTCTTGGAGTGCAGAAGCAGCCACTTCAGCTGTACAGAATTCCTTATTCACCGAGACCAAAGGGCGTAAGATCATAGCTTTCATTCTGCTGAACAGCAAGAGACGTGTCCTGACGACAGACAATACTGGACTGTTTTTAGATCACTTACGTACATGGAACGTGACGAACATGCGTGTATCTGTGACACTATTGGTCACGTTATTCTATAGCATGGTGGCCTGGCTGGATCAAATAAAGGATATTTTTGCGTAATCGATTTACTGATGTAGTGGATGTGTTATTCTAATCTTAATTCTTATGCTTCTTTAATTGTATTTGTATTGTTAAGAGTTCAGTTGTCTTCATAATAACGTTAGGGGTTGATTGTTTCACGTATGTCTGCCTTGGTCTTTCATGCTTTCAGGAGCCAGAAATACACAACAATAAATCAGAACGCGTATTTGATATAAAAAGACAAGACAAGACAGGACAGGACAGGCACTGTCTTGTCTTGTCTTGTCTCGTCTTGTCTTGTCTCGTCTTGTCTTGTCTTTTTATATACAATAAGCATTCTGATTCAATTTTGGTGTATTTCTGGCTCCTGTTTGTTTTAATACTGGCAGTCACTTTGTTTAAGGTTTTTTTTTTTAATATGACTATATCTATATGACTATTTGTATGACACCGTTTCCGTGTTACGTCATTTCTGTATTACGTCATTATCGTATGCTCTGACGTTTTCTGTCCAATCTTCATTTTCGTCTTGTGTCTGTATTTAAGCTCTGCTGAACGTACCATCATGGAGGCTGAGTAGCGTTTTCTTTTCTTTTTTTTTTTCTTTTTTTTCTATCAATTTTTTTTTGTATTTCTTCTTTGTCTTTTGTTTAAGCTTGATAAAGGCCAGTTGGCCGAAAAACATGTGCCTATCTTGTCTTGTCTTGATTGTCTTGTCTTGTTTGTGATTTATCAAATACACGTTCTGATTCATTAGCGTGTATTTCTGGTTCCTATTTCCTTGAACGTTGGCAGTCACTTTGATAAAAATTTCGTGCTTTTGTGAAACGTTTACAGCTCTCATGAGATGAGACGCTGCACAAGTTATTGCACTATTATCACTATCATAAAATGGCGATTTAATGATTCAGGTTTTACATCCTACAAGTGACATAAATGTCGGTCTCTTCATGTTGCTGTGCCATTTACTGTAGAAGAGATGACATTAATACAAAGTCCTGCCCTTTTTCCGACATAACACCACGATTCATGTGGAATTGAGGGATCTCTGGGATCAATACCAACAGACACAGGCACATCTCCATGCTATTTCCACTCCAAATGCAATGAAATCCCGAGGAACAAGCGAAGAACCAATTCTGTCAGTTCCAGAATGCTTAATACAAGAAAGGACCAGACAATACCCCCACAAGTCCTTGACAAAGCACGGACTAGTCAAGCACTAGAGCCATGATCCTGAACCCTGAGGGTGTCACACAAAAGGCACGTCATAGGGATGAAGCAGTAAGATGTACCAGTACCCTCTGTATGGCTTGGCTTGACATGGCGACACAAACCAATCCCATTCTGCTAATAAACTGCCGACAGACGAGTCTCATTACTTGACTGAGATTTACCAGCTTTAGACTCGGTTTCAGTTTGCCCTGTAATTCCATATGCGCTGTATCAACATGCGAGATATCTCCGAAGAGCGGCAGGCAAGACCAGAAGAGATGTAATTAGGATCGAAGAGATCCGAAAGATGATTGGAAGAGCACCTGTAAACCATTACATCATACAACCATACAGCAAGCGTCTGGCTACCTGACCAGGATGGCATTCAACCAACCAGCTTTTCAAGCTTACAAGACAAAATGCTTGGGCTTCAGAACTACAGGACGACCACAGTGGCACAGGACAAACAAAAGTGGCAAACACGCTCCAATGGTTTTACATGACTCTGCCAGACTTCTTGTTCAGCTGCAGACTGCCAGCCTCATCTCCCTGCAACCTCTGGATACAAACGGATGGAAAACAAGTAACTCAGTATAGTCCGTAAACTAAGCTTGCCATAAATGCTATCAAATGTGACACGTTGGTCAAATGGTCTTAATTCAATAGTATAAAATCACCCGAATTCAATCTGTTTTCGTGTTTTGTGTTTATAAAGTATTCCTTTATCTTTCATTTCATCTGTCGGCGTCACCGGGTTCAATGTTGGCCGCTGCACTCTTTGACACCGTGACTCCCCTCTAAATGGCTCTGTCTTGACTTTTGTGGACAACTTCTTGAATATTTAGGCCCCTGATGTTGGTTATGTTTTCAATGTATGAGATTAGAGTTCAGCCTTTCTTCTTTTTCGCCTCTGTTTTTCTTTGAAAAATGGTTGCCATGAGGTCCATGTTCTTGTTACGTGACACATGACCATTGTATTTTTAGTTTTCTCTGTGGTATCAAGTTCTTCCACCACACTTTCACTAGTTCTGGCATCTGTCCATTTGACACGTAGTAATCACGATAAAACCACATCTCTGCTGCCTAAAATCTTTTGCAATCAGCTTTTTTGAGACTTCAGGCTTCGCAGCTATAAATCATGATTGGCCAGATCAAACACTTTAAAAGTTTAATTTTTAGGCCATTTGGAATACCTCTGTCTTTCCAGATATTGTTGAGTCGGACCATTTTTTGCTTTGTTATTCCAGTTCTTACTTTGATGTTTTTAGAGCAGATTCCATCGTCAGTTTTTACAGAACCAAGATATTTGAAATCTTTAACATTTTCTACAGGAACTTTATTAATTAAGATGTCATGATCGCTTTCGGTGTCTTTGCCTTTGATATGTAGCACTTTTGTTTTCTTGGCATCCCCCCTGTGTGGAATTCTTTTCATACTGGTAATGTTGTCTGTAATAGCGCAGTATCATTGGCATAGCGCAGGTTTGTAAGCTTTTTTCCTTCTACCTTTATGCCCATGCCTTCTATATCAGCATCTCTCATAACTTGTTCAGTATAGATGCTAAAGAGATACGGTGAGAGGATACAGCCTTGTCTAACTCTCCCATGGATGTTGAAAAATTCACATTTCCATCTAATTGTAGCCTTTTGGATTTTACATAATGAGGCAGTTAATAAAATGAGATGTTTAGGGTAGCCCATTTTGACCATTGCATTGAACAGGTGGAGATGAATGACTCTATCAAATGCTTTGATATAGTCTATGAAGGTGACAAAAGCTTCTTCATCAGTACTTTTTTATTTTCTCTATGAGTATTTGTAACACAAACAACATGTCAGTTGTGCCTTTGCTGGTTCTGAAACTGCCTGGCAGTCAGTTAGGTCTTCTTCTATCTTGGGCTTCAATCTGTTAAAATAATATTATGAGCAAAATCTCACTGTCATGGCTGATTAGGGCAATAGTTCTGTAAGTGTTTCAATCTTTGACGTTGTCACTCTTATAAAGCATCACAAATCCTTGGTTCGCCACTGACGAGTATTCTAGATTTTACAACAAAACAGTGCATTGCTTTTAGGCCTTCTTGCCCAGCACGTTTTAACAATTCTTCTGGGACATTGTCAATTCCTGGGGATTTTTTATTTTTAACTGCTTGGTGGCTATTTCAATTTCACTTTAAAATGGTTCTGCTTCTGATTCTGGACAGTTCAAGTCAGGGCATAGGGTGTCTTGGGGGCTATTGTCGCTAAAACGTGATGCCCCATATTCATTCCATCTATTCATGATATGCCTTTATAAGCTGAAAACAAACAAACAAACAAACAAAACAACCCCAAAGAATTATCTGTACTACTGTACTTGTTGGTTCCATTTGCAGCAGTCTTTTAATCCAGATCTGGCAAAGATCCAGACATATAATAGTGGACTCAAATATGTTCACAAACGCATTTCTCACACACAAACGTTGCACGTGTTGCTTGATGTGATTGTTACAGACAAAGCCATCATTTCACAGAAAGCGAGATAGAGAAAGGACAAACATGGGGTTATCCAAACTGGGCACAAGGAAACAGAAATATCCCTAAAGACACAACGACAGGTTAGGAAAGAGCTACAACCACAGAGGGCAGAAACCAGCATCGATCATTCACAAACTGTAATCCCTTCTTGCTGCCTTTCCACACATTGAGATCAGAATGCAAATGGCTGTACACCTACAGGAATGACGGACTATAAGTGATATTAGACGTATGTGTGTATGTGTGTATGTATGTATGTGTGTGTATGTATGTGTGTATGTGTGTGTATATGTATGTATGTATGTGTGTATATGTATGTGTGTGTATGTATGAATGTATGTATATATGTATGTATGTGTGCATGTGTGTATATGTATGTGTATGTATGTATGAATGTATGTATGTATGTATGTATGTGTGTATATGTATGTGTGTGTATGTATGAATGTATGTATGTGTGTATATGTGTGTATGTGTATGAATGTATATGTGTAGGCATGTATGTAGTATGTATGTAGGCATGTATGTATGTATGTATATATGTATGTATGTATGTATGTATATAATGTTTGTATGTATATATGTTTGTATGTATGTATGTATATATGTTTGTATGTATGTATGTATGTATGTATGCATGTATGTGTTTATGTATAATGCATGCATGTACGGATGGATGGATGGATGGATGGATGATGGACGGATGGATGGATGGATGGACGGATGGATGGATGGATGGATGGACGGATGGATTTCACATTCGCATTCTCAGCATCAATGGGAATATGAATGTTTGAGTGACTAAGAATGCTTCAGTTCTCCCAAATGCAGACAATCAGAGGCATACTCCGCGACAAATACTTACAATATTATCTTCCAAAAGCAAGTCATTTGGATTTAATGTGATGGATTTACAGCAATAGATTGTTGGATGTCTATAAATGTTTCCTGAATCCTTTCGTTTAGTTCATTCGTATTGTTTTGTATCTTAAGACAACAACGCAGAAATAAACTTCATATCTAATAACACCACAAACTGTGCGTTGTATATATTCTCCAGGAATGTTTGTGTATCTGTCTGTTTAAATGTGTAGGCATGTTCACCCGATCAAAGCCTGCATAATGCTGTTGCATAGATAATTTTTTTAATATATTTATTGAATAAGATTCTAAACGGCAGTTAATTGTACTTTTATTATAATAAAATAATCTTGATGTGTTTGTACCTTTTTATTGATTCCAGAAAGAAACATACGTGTGTGTGTGTGTGTGTGTGCATGCTTGTGTTTTTGTCTGTGTTCATGTATGTGTGTGTGTGTGGAAGGAGAACAGAGAGATAGATAGATAGATAGATACATAGATAGATAGAGAGAGAGAGAGAGGGAGATAGAGAGAGAGGGGGAGAGAGAGAGAGAGAGAGAGAGAGAGAGAGAGAGAGAGAGAGAGAGAGAGAGAGCGCTCATGACCTTAAAATTGGCAGAATCCCAAACAGAAATAAACCCGAAAAGGTTTTAGACACATTTTTCATATAAACACACGACACAACTGTCGCTTGAGGCAAATCTTATGAGATCTGATAGACTGATCACTTGATCTAAAACGACACAAGAAAAGGGCAAAAAAGGGGATGATACGAATTGTGTTGAGACAAACGGGAAGATGCTTCAACACTCCAAGAAAGGCATGGAAAGAGATACAACACAAACGGTGGAATCGTTATCGATGACGCTAAAAATGCAATCTGCAACCCCTTCCCCTGCCTTTCCACACACACTGAGAGCAGAGTGCTAACAACAGGACAGGATGATAGGCCTTCATAAACCTGACTCATTGACAGCTCTGGACATCAACGAGCCACACGTCTTAATGAGAGTCGAGAGAAAGGGGGGAGGCGGAGAAGAAAGGAAGAGAAAGGACAGACAGACAGACAAGAGGAACAAAACAGACAGACAGACAGAGACAGAGGAACAAAACAAAGACAAGAAACAGAGACAGAAGGACAAAGAGAACAGACAGACAAGACAGAGGAACAAGAGACAGACAGAAAGAAAAAGAGACAGAAGAACAAAGAACAAAGAGAACAAGAAGACAGAGGAGACAGAAAACAAGAGACAGAAACAGAGGAAAAAAGACAAGGCAGAGGACAAAGGAAAAGAGACAGGGAAGGGAGAGAAGAAGAGAGAGAGAGAGAGAGAGGAAACAGACAGACAGGACAGACATTCAGACAGACAGACAGACAGGCAGACAGACAGACAGACAGACAGATAGTGAGATAAAACAATGATCCAGATTTGGCAAAGATCCAGCCACAAACGCCCCAGATATCTTGGCAGACACATTCATCGTCCATACAGGCAGCACAAGTGTTCCTTCGCAGGAATTTTATGTCGACATGAGAATGAAATGCAGTAATGATTTTGCTGGCAATGATAATGGGTCAACAGGAAAATGGGATCATGAAGCTATGATGAAGGACAGCAGGAGACCCCCAAAGACACGGCACAGGCCTGGGGAAAAGCTACAACAACAGTGGGCAAGACGCCGTCATCGATCATACACACACTGCAATCCCTCCCTGCTGCTTGGCCACATAGGGAGTGCAAATGACTGGACAATGTGATAAGCCTTCATAAAAACGACTCGTGACAGCTTTGAAAATCAACGAGCCACACGCCTTGACGAGGCCCATGGGAGAGATTGTTGGGTGGGGTGGGGGGACAGAGGGAGTAAAAAAGTGAGTGGAAAAGAAAACAGAGCTAGAGAAAAGAGAGTGAGTGTTAGTGAAAGAAAGAAAGAGAAAAAGAGAGAGCAGAGAAGAAGAAGAAGAAGAAGAAGAGTGAGACAGAGGAGAGTGCTCATGACCTTAAGACTGGCAGAAACCCAAACAGAAATAACCCCTGGAAGTTTTTAGACACATTTTTCATATAAACACACGACACAACTGTCGCTTGAGGCAAATCTTATGAGATCCTGATAGACTGATCACTTGATCTAAAACGACACAAGAAAAGGGCAAAAAAGGGGATGATACGAATTGTGTTGAGACAAACGGGAAGATGCTTCAACACTCCAAGAAAGGCATGGAAAGAGATACAACAAAAACGGCGTAAGGTCATTATCGATGACGCTAAAAATGCAATCTGCAACCCTTCCCCTGCCTTTCCACACACACTGAGAGCAGAATGCTAACAACAGGACAGGATGATAGGCCTTCATAAACTTGACTCATTGACA
>JAPXFY010000019.1:22251464-22271464 GCA_030674185.1 Monoplex corrugatus
GAGGAAAGGGGATTTAGAGCACCTGGTCACAACAGGAAAGCTGAAGGGAAACAGAACACCAGATAGACCCAGGGAGAAAATATTGGACGGACTTGCAGTATGGCTGAGGACAGAGAAGGTGGAAGATGTGCTTGCGGCAACAAGGGATAGATGCCTATGGAGGGCCATGATCGCCATCGCCACGCGGCAGGGCACTTGATGATGATGTTACTTGGGACAGCAAGAGCAGAGGGAAGTCTACACGTTATCTTCTTCTTCTCCCTTAATTCAACGAAAAGTCACTGGGGCGCCGCTTTAAAGAACTGTTCACCAGAGTCCTCCAGCTCTGTCGGTCGTGTGCAGGGTCATTTTTAGGCAAACTGGTGGGTTCTTTAACAGCGCTGTGGACTCAAGATCTGATATCTGGAGTTCAATCCCGGTCTACTACATTAAAACAATGGCCTGTTTGCTGCTCACCTTAGTGTTTCCATCATTTTGGAGGTGTCAGATCAGTGTTTCACAGATCCCTTCCCCCCCCCCCACTCCCACTTTAAGACCTTGACAACGAATAAGGTTTTGCACAGGCTCAGACTCTGTGAGTGGTTGCTGGCAGATGTGGGTGGAACGTATATGGAATTGCCCAAGCGTGACGAATCCCTTTAGAACAAACTCCCAACTCAAACCCAAAATCTGAATCAAAGTGACTGCCAACGTTTAACCAAATCGAACCAGAAAAAAACAAAAATAGACTCAGAACGTGTGTATTTAAGTTACAAAACAAGACTGGCGCAAATTTTCGGCCAACTGACCTGTATCAAGCGTGTACGAAAGACAACACAGAATACATGCACAATACTTTACACAGAAAACAAACAAACAACAACAACAACAACAACATAAACATAAGACAGCATAAGACAACAGCATAAGACAGCATAAGACAACAAGACAGCATAAGACAGCAACATAAGACTGCGTAAGACAGCATAAGACAGCATAAGACAACAACAGCATAAGACAGCATAAGACAACACAAGACAGCATAAGACAACAACATAAGACAACAACAACATAAGACAGCATAAGACAACACAAGACAGCATAAGACAGCATAAGACAACACAAGACAACATAAGACAACATAGACAACATAAGACAACATAAGACAACACAAGACAGCATAAGACAACAACATAAGACAACATAAGACAACACAAGACAGCATAAGACGCAACAAAGACACATAAGACAACACAGACAGCATAAGACAACAACATAAGACAACATAAGACAGCATAAGACAACAAACATAAGACAACAACAACATAAGACAGCATAAGACAACACAAGACAGCATAAGACAGCATAAGACAACACAAGACAACATAAGACAACATAAAGACAACATAAGACAACACAAGACAACATAAGACAAACATAAGACAACATAAGACCAAACACAAGACAACATAAGACAAACTAAGACACAAGACAAACATAAGACAGCATAAGACAACACAAGACAACATAAGACAGCATAAGACAACAACAATAGACAACAACATAAGACAACATAAGACAACATAAGACATAAACAACAACAAGACACATAAGACAACACAAGACAACATAAGACAACAAAGACAACATAAGACAAACACAAGACAACATAAGACAACACATAAGACAGCATAAGACAACACAAGACAACATAAGACACAAAGACAACAAGACAAACATAAGACAACACAAGACAACAAACACATAGACAACCAACTAAGACAGCATAAGACAACACAAGACAACATAAGAAACACAAGACACATAAGACAACACAAGACAACATAAGACAAACACAAGACAACACAAGACAACACAAGACAAACATAAGACAACATAGACAAAGACAACACAAGACACAATAAGACAACACAAGACAAACATAAGACAAACACAAGACAACACAAGACAACATAAGACAGCATAAGACAGCATAAGACAACATAAGACAGCATAAGACAGCATAAGACAGCATAAGACAACATAAGACAACATAAGACAACATAAGACAACATAAGACAACATAAGACAACAACAAATAAGACAGCATAAGACAACATAAGACAGCATAAGACAACATAAGACAGCATAAGACAGCATAAGACAGCATAAGACAACATAAGACAACATAAGACAACATAAGACAACAACACATAAGACAGCATAAGACAACATAAGACAGCATAAGACAACAACATAAGACGATAACGACATAAGACAGCATAAGACAACATAAGACAGCATAAGACAACATAAGACAGCATAAGACAACATAAGACAGCATAAGACAACATAAGACAGCATAAGACAACAACAACATAAGACAGCATAAGACAACATAAGACAACACAAGACAGCATAAGACAACAACATAAGACGATAACGACATAAGACAGCATAAGACAACATAAGACAGCATAAGACAACAACAAATAAGACAGCATAAGACAACATAAGACAACACAAGACAACATAAGACAACACAAGACAGCATAAGACAACAACATAAGACGATAACGACATAAGACAGCATAAGATAACATAAGACAGCATCAGACAACATAAGATAGCATAAGACAACAACAACATAAGACAGCATAAGTTAACATAAGACAGCATAAGTTAACATAAGACAGCATCAGACAACATAAGACAGCATAAGACAACAACAACATAAGACAGCATAAGACAACACAAGACAACATAAGACAGCATAAGACAACAACAGCATAAGACAGCATAAGACAACAACAGCATAAGACAGCATAAGACAACAACAGCATAAGACAGCATAAGACAACATAAGACAACATAAGACAGCATAAGACAACAACATAAGACGATAACGACATAAGACAGCATAAGATAACATAAGACAGCATCAGACAACATAAGATAGCATAAGACAGCATAAGACAACAACAGCATAAGACAACAAGACAACATAAGACAAGAACAACATAAGACAACAACAACATAAGACAGCATAAGACAAAATAAGACAACATAACACAACAACACAAGACAGCATAAGACAAGAACATAAGACAGCAGAAGACAGCATAAAACAACATAAGAAACATAAGACAACATAAGACAACATAAGACAACATAAGAAGCATAAGACAGCATAAGACAACATAAGACGATAACAACATAAGACAGCGTAAAAGAACATAAGACAACATAAGACAACATAAGACAACAACATAAGACAACATAAGACAACATAAGACAACATAAGACAACATAAGACAGCATAAGACAACATAAGAAGCATAAGACAGCACAAGACAACATAAGACAACATAAGACAACATAAGACAACTTGCCAAACATGGCGTGCAGTAGGAGGACATGGCAGATGTCAAAGTGTCGTCAGTGGGCAGAAAATTTGCGTCTAGATTGTTTTGTTGTATCAAATATGCCTTCTGATTCTATCCTTTGTGTTTTTCCTGGTTCCAAGCTCAAACACATTGACTTTTTATAATCAACATGGGCATGAGTTCCCCCACAGGGTCAGATAAGTCATCTCAAAGAATGTGAAACCATCCATCCTGAAACAACTGATAGTGATGACAGACAGCCTATAGAAGGTCACCGCTCTTCTCTCTCTCTCTCTCTCTCTCTCTCTCTCTCTCTCTCTCTCTCTCTCTGTGTGGTGTTGTGTGTGTGTGTGTGTGTGTGTGTGTGTGTTTGAGTGTGTGTGCGTGTTGTGTATGTGTGTGTGTGTTGTGTGTGTGTGTATGTGTTGTGTGTGTGTTGTGTGTGTGTGTGGGTGTATGTGTGTGTGGGTGTGGTGTGTGTGTATTGGTGTATAATCTGTGTGTGTGTGTGTGTGTGTGTGTGTGTGTGTGTGTGTGTGTGTGTGTGTGTGTGTGTGTGTGTGTTGTATTTTGATTGTGTTATATTGTGAGCGCGTGATTCCGCATATGTGCAAGAAATAGAGACGAAGGTGGGTGAATAAATAAAGGGAGAGAGAGAGAACGAGACAGAGACAGACAGAGAGAGAGAGAAGAGAGAGAGAGAGGAGAGAGAGAGAGAGAGAGAGAGAGAGAGAGAGAGAGTGGAGATACAGAGAGAAAATGAGACAAAGAAAGAGAACGAGAGAATCAGAGAACAGAAGAAGCGAGTGAGAGAAAGAGAGAGAGAAGAGAGAGAGGAGAGAGAGAGAGAGAGAGAGAGAGAGAGAGAGAGAGAGAGAGAGAGAGAGAGGAGAGAGAGAGAGAGAGAGAGAGAGTTAGTTCTGAGAATACGAACCAGCAGCCTTTTCGATCCTAGCCAGATTTTCAAACTTTGCATAAATCTCATTTCAAGCTTGACTCAGACCACACAACTTAAATTCAAGAGGCAAGGACAAAAAGTGCTGATCGATCATGTGGCCCAGTGCATAAATCCCATGCCTAAGACGTGAGAAACCAGGGTTCAATTCCAGGATGCAGTTTGGTTTTTTCTCTACCTCCTCCTCCACCATTAGCCTATGAGTGATGGTATGGATGCTACATTTTCTGATGAGACGATAAACCTGTGTGCATCATGAACTTTGCGCACGTTAAAGATCTCATGGCAACAACTGAGATGTTTCTGTCAAATTCTGTAAAAAAAATCCATTCTCAGAGGTGATCAGAAAACACATAGAAAACAAGACAAAAAGAGTGGCATCGGTTTGTGGCGGCATGCTCTTCCTGTTGACAGCAGCCTATATTCACACGGATGAATTGGCTGTGACTAATTGAAATATAATACCAAACAGTCAACACATCCTGACACTCTGTTTGTCATGAAGTATTAAACCAAATATCAAACACTCCTTTGTCATGAAGTATAAAACCAAATATCAAACACTCCTTTGTCATGAAGTATAAAACCAAATATCAAACACTCCTTTGTCATGAAGTATTAAACCAAATATCAAACACTCCTTTGTCATGAAGTATTAAACCAAATATCAAACACTCCTTTGTCATGAAGTATTAAACCAAATATCAAACACTCCTTTGTCATGAAGTATTAAATCAAATATCAAACACTCCTTTGTCATGAAGTATTAAACCAAATATCAAACACTCCTTTGTCATGAAGTATTAAACCAAATATCAAACACTCCTTTGTCATGAAGTATTAAACCAAATATCAAACACTCCTTTGTCATGAAGTATTAAATCAAATATCAAACACTCCTTTGTCATGAAGTATTAAACCAAATATCAAACACTCCTTTGTCATGAAGTATTAAACCAAATATCAAACACTCCTTTGTCATGAAGTATTAAACCAAATATCAAACACTCCTTTGTCATGAAGTATTAAACCAAATATCAAACACTCCTTTGTCATGAAGTATTAAACCAAATATCAAACACTCCTTTGTCATGAAGTGTTAAACCAAATATCAAACACCACGTTACTCTGTCACGAATACAGTATCAAATATCAACACACTCTGTCACTAGTCTCGAAATACGAGACCAAATATTAAACACACCCTGTCACTTTGTCATGGAATACATCACCAAATGTTAAACACGTTGTCATGAAATGCAACATCAAATATCAGACACACTTTGTCACTTTGTCATGGAATACATCACCAAATGTTAAACACGTTGTCATGAAATACAACATCAAATATCAGACACACTCTGTCACTTTGTCATGGAATACATCACCAAATGTTAAACACGTTGTCATGAAATGCAACATCAAATATCAGACACACTTTGTCACTTTGTCATGGAATACATCACCAAATGTTAAACACATTGTCATGAAATACAACATCAAATATCAGACACACTCTGTCACTTTGTCATGGAATACATCACCAAATGTTAAACACGTTGTCATGAAATACAACATCAAATATTAGACACACTTTGTCACTTTGTCATGCAGTAAGAAACTGTGGGGAGAGCTGGACAGCGAAAGGTGCTCAGAGAACGGACCCCCGTAAAGCCAGTGTTTAGGTCCTTAACTTCTGACACTCTATGGGGCTAGGCCGCATCCAGGTCATGACTCCTGGATGCCCTTCTATTGTCGCCTTATTATTATCATTATTGTTATTATTCTTATTAGAAATTTCCACTAATAAGTGGTCAGGTTTCTTAATTAAGACAAAGTCACCCATGTGACAAGTATCTTAACCACCTGGCTATCGGTCACCAGCAACATAAAGGAGAATTTTAAGTCTTATGAAATTCACTTTTGTTCTTCCTGGTCCAGATCCAGCTGGAGCTCTTTTCCGCCTCTTCTGCCACTGCCTTTACGGCTCTGGTCCTCTCTCTCTCCGAAATCGATAGCTGCTTCATGAGATCATAGGCTGATGTGCCTATCAACCCCCTTGCTCCAACCTCTATGGCGAGGACTTTGGCTTGAAAGCCAGATGACCTCAAGTTGCTGGCTAGATTGGCGCAAACATTTAAACACACCCTGTCACTTGTCATGAAATACAATATCAAATATCAAACACACTCTGTCATTTCATTTCTTATGGAAACACAGCTGTTTTTTTTTTAAAAAGCAGAATGTTGGTTGTTGTCGTGTCGGAACTCTTTGGCTGTTTTCAGATTGGAAGGTCCGCTATGTCTCCAAGACACGATAGGAGCCAACAATGACATACTGAACCACACACACACACACACACACACATACACACACACACACACATACACACACACACACACACACACACACACTGACACGCACACGCACACACACACACACTGACACACACACACACACACACACACGCACACACACACACAACACACAGATATACATCCAAGATCCCATAAAACAGCTCTAGCTGCAGGTTTACTTATCGCCACCATCCCCCCTTTCTCTCTCTCTCTCTCCTCTTTCTCCTCCTGCTCCTACTTCTCCTTCTTAGTTTTCGAGCAATGGTTCTAAGTAGCTCTCTTTCTTCTTCTTCTTCTTATTTTTTTTTTCTTTTTTATTAACTCCACTTCCTTCTTCCCTTAACCCTTCTTCTTTCATTTTCAGTCTCCCATTTCTTTTAAGAAGGTGTTATTTCATACTGCCGGATGGGACACGTGTGTGTGTGTGTGTGTGTGTGTGTGTGTGTGTGGTGTGTGTGTGTGTTGTGTGTGTGTGTGTGTGTGTGTGTGTGTGTGTGTGTGTGTTGTCTGTATGTCTGGGTCTGTGGGTCTGTGTGTTTCAGTATGTGTCTCTGTGTGTGCATATATGTATGTGCGCGCGAGCGCGCGTGTGTGTATGCATGTGTGTATGCGTGTGTGTGTGTGTGTGTGTGTGTGTGTGTGTGTGTGTGTGTGTGTGTGTGTGTGTGTGTTTGTGTGTGTTCGTTCGTTCTTTGATTTAACGTCTTTTCACTATAAGTGATATTAGACAGGCTTTGTGTGCGTGTGTTGTGTGTGTGCGTGTGTGTGTGCGTAAGTGTGTATGCGTGTGTGTGTGTGTGTGCGTATATGTGTGTGTGTACGTGTGTGTGCATGTGCGTGTGTGTGTGTGCCCGTGAGTGTGTCTGCTTCCGTATGGGTGTGTGTGCGAGAGAGGGAGAGAGAGAGAGAGAGAGCGAGAGAGAGAGAGAGAGAGAGAGAGTGTGTGTGTGTGTGTGGTTGAGTGTGTGTGTGTATGAGTGTGTGTGTGTGTGCACGTGTCTGTGCGTGTTTCAGTATTTGTGTGTGCGTGTTTCAGTATGTGTGTGGGTGTGTGTGTGTGTGTTTCAGTATGTGTGTGTGTTTCAGTGTGTGTGTGAGCGTGCGTGTGTGCGTGTGTATGTGCATGTGTATGCATGTGTGTGTATGTGCGTGTGTGTGCGTGCGTGCGTGCGTGCTTGTGTGTGTATGTGTGTGTTGGCAGGATTTCTTTAGCTGTTTCAGGGTGGAACTTAACCAAACGTGAAGAAAATGCGTACATGGTTGAGAAATTGCAAATGTTAAATTTTGGACGCCAAGGTCAACATGATCTGGACACAGAGCATAAAAGTGCCTAAAGTCAGCACTGTCTTGAAGAAGATGTGTAAACAGCACTGTCTTGAAGAAGATGTGTAAACAGCACTGTCTTGAAGAAGATGGTAAACAGCACTGTCTTGAAGAAGATGTGTAAACAGCACTGTCTTGTAGAAGATGTGTAAACAGCACTGTCTTGAAGAAGATGTGTAAACAGCACTGTCTTAAAGAAAATGTGTAAACAGCACTGTCTTGAAGAAGATGTGTAAACAGCACTGTCTTGAAGAAGATGTGTAAACAGCACTGTCTTGAAGAAGATGTGTAAACAGCACTGTCTTGAAGAAGATGTGTAAACAGCACTGTCTTGAAGAAGATGTGTAAGCAGCACTGTCTCAGGAACAATGGGCACTGAGAAATACAACATCTAGATTTTTCTGTGATAGTTTTTGTGAAAACAGGGAGATTGTTAGGATGGCCATCTTATTATTCAGAGATTGTTAGGATGGCCATCTGATTATTCAGAGATCGTTAGAATGGCCATCTTATTATCCAGAGATCGTTAGAATGGCCATCTGATTATTCAGAGATTGTTAGGATGGCCATCTTATTATTCAGATTGTTAGAATGGCCCTCTTATTATTCAGATTCCTAGAATGGCCATCGCATTATTCAGAGACTGTTAGAATGGCCATCTTATTATTCAGAGATCGTTAGAATGGCCATCTTATTATTCAGAGATCGTTAGAATGGCCATCTTATTATTCAGAGATTGTTAGAATGGCCATCTTATTATACAGACATCGTTAGAATGACCCTCTTATTATTCAGAGATTGTTAGAATGGCCATTGTATTATTCACAGATTGTTAGAATGGCCATTGTATTATTCACAGATTGTTAGAATGGCCATCTTATTATTCAGATTGTTAGAATGGCCATCTTATTATTCAGAGATTGTTAGAATGGCCATCTTATTATTCAGATTGTTAGAATGGCCATTGTATTATTCAGATTGTTAGAATGGCCATTGTATTATTCAGAGATTGTTAGAATGGCCATTGTATTATTCACAGATTGTTAGAATGGCCATCTTATTATTCAGATTGTTAGAATGGCCATCTTATTATTCACAGATTGTTAGAATGGCCATCTTATTATTCAGATTGTTAGAATGGCCATTGTATTATTCACAGATTGTTAGAATGGCCATTGTATTATTCACAGATTGTTAGAATGGCCATCTTATTATTCAGATTGTTAGAATGGCCATTGTATTATTCACAGATTGTTAGAATGGCCATTGTATTATTCACAGATTGTTAGAATGGCCATCTTATTATTCAGATTGTTAGAATGGCCATCTTATTATTCAGAGATTGTTAGAATGGCCATCTTATTATTCAGAGATTGTTAGAATGGCCATCTTATTATTCATATTGTTAGAATGGCCATTGTATTATTCACAGATTGTTAGAATGGCCATTGTATTATTCACAGATTGTTAGAATGGCCATCTTATTATTCAGATTGTTAGAATGGCCATCTTATTATTCAGAGATTGTTAGAATGGCCATCTTATTATTCAGATTGTTAGAATGGCCATTGTATTATTCACAGATTGTTAGAATGGCCATCTTATTATTCAGATTGTTAGAATGGCCATCTTATTATTCAGAGATTGTTAGAATGGTCATCTTATTATTCAGATTGTTAGAATGGCCATTGTATTATTCACAGATTGTTAGAATGGCCATCTTATTATTCAGATTGTTAGAATGGCCATCTTATTATTCACAGATTGTTAGAATGGCCATTGTATTATTCACAGATTGTTAGAATGGCCATCTTATTATTCAGATTGTTAGAATGGCCATCTTATTATTCAGAGATTGTTAGAATGGCCATCTTATTATTCAGATTGTTAGAATGGCCATTGTATTATTCACAGATTGTTAGAATGGCCATCTTATTATTCAGATTGTTAGAATGGCCATCTTATTATTCAGAGATTGTTAGAATGGCCATCTTATTATTCAGATTGTTAGAATGGCCATTGTATTATTTAGAGTTTGTGAGGATGGCCATCTTATTATTCAGATTGTTAGAATGGCCATCGTATTATTCACAGATTGTTAGAATGGCCATCTTATTACTTAGAGATTGTTAGAATGGCCATCTTATTATTTAGAGATTGTTAGGATGGCCATCTTATTATTTAGAGATTGTTAGGATGGCCATCTGATTATTTAGAGATTGTTAGAATGGCCATCTTATTATTCAGAGATTATTAGAATGGCCATCTTATTATTTAGAGATTGTTAGAATGGCCATCTTATTATTAGAGATTGTTAGGATGGCCATCTTATTATTCAAGATGTTAGAATGGCCATCTTATTATTCAGAGATTGTTAGAATGGCCATCTTATTATTCAAGATTGTTAGAATGCCACCTTATTATTCAGAGATTGTTGAATGGCCATCTTATTATTCAGATTGTTAGAATGGCCATCTTATTTTTCAGAGATTGTTAGAATGGCCATCTTATTATTCTGATTGGTAGAATGGCCATCATATTATTCAGATTGTTAGAATGGCCATCTTATTATTCAGATTGTTAGAATGGCCATCTTATTATTCAGAGATTGTTAGAATGGCCATCTTATTATTCAGATTGTTAGAATGGCCATGTTATTATTCAGAGATTGTTAGAATGGCCATCTATAATTCAGATTGTTAGAATGGCCATCTTATTATTCAGATTGTTAGAATGGCCATCTTATTATTCAGATTGTTAGAATGGCCATGTTATTATTCAGAGATTGTTAGAATGGCCATCTTATTATTCAGAGATTGTTAGAATGGCCATCTTATTATTCAGATTGTTAGAATGGCCATCTTTATTATTCATATTCAGATTGTTAGAATGGCCATCTTATTATTCAGAGATTGTTAGAATGGCCATCATATAATTCAGATTGTTAGAATGGCCATCTATTATTCAGAGATGTTAGAATGGCCATCTTATTATTCAGATTGTTAAAATGGCCATCTTATTATTCAGAGATTGTTAGAATGGACATCTTATTATTCAGATTGCTAGAATGGCCATCTTATTATTCAGAGATTGTTAGAATGGCCATCGTATTATTCGTCCCCTTAACCTATTTCTTGTTATTTTATTTTATTTCTTTTCTCTTCTTCCTAAGATTTTGTTTTATATCTGCCCCTGTTCCTAGTTGAGGAAACACGAACTTGGCACCAGATCAGCATGCACCGTTCTATTGACAAGCGCCGCTGGGCAGCTGGCTTTTAACAAGTCCAAGTGTCAGAGAGTGCCCACACCATTCCGTGCTAGTTAAGGCGTTATGCAGCCAACATCGTTTTTCCACAGCAAAGCCGGCACCCGGCTCCTGTATCAAAGATGTGTTTATCCACGGCACTTTATCTCGCAGGTTGGTGAGCGCACTCTTTCCTTTCATGTAGCATGTACAATGCTGTTCCAGTGGGGTTTAAATCGATACTGGGTCCAATATTCTGAACTGTATCCCAATTTTGTCCTTGCCTCAGAATAGCGGACAGTTTCAAAGAAATCAGAACCAGAAACACAACGGAATATGCAAAGAGCGCATAAAGACACAAGACAGACGCTGTTTTTGTACCAATGTCTTTTGTCCAGTTTCACTTACAAAGAAAGTAAGAACACACCAATGAACTAATAAACAAATTATTTAATTAACGAAATAGATAATTTACTAATAAAAGAACAAATTAACCGAGTAACTAACTAATCAAAAGCGTTCAAGAAAGAAAAACGGAGAGAAAATAAGCCAGGACCTCCAAGTTCATCATGGATTGATTGATGTTTAACTTCGGCTGGTCCTAAGATGAGGTGACATTGTTTAAACGTAGTCATTTGTTCCTATGGAGGGCTATGATCGCCTAACATCATGTGCAGAGCCCCTGATGATGAGCTACTTGTTAGTCTTCAAGTCTTACATTTCATTGTATATCACAAATCAATTCATTCTGTGATTTATATTCTTATTTATTTATTTGTTCAAAGCCCAGCCGACTGCGTAGAGCCATATCAGGGCTACAAACGTTTCAAAACATACACTGATTCTTCAACAGAAAAAAAGGAAAAGAAAATTGAGTACACACACACACATCAATAGCATTCGCGCACTTAATCTACGGACATGCTCCTGACGTTGACCACTCCGTCCAGTGTATCACACAGGGGATTTAAAAAACACACTGAATGCAAAATTGAACATACGTAAGGACACAAAAACATATCTAAAAACGGGCATAAGTTACCTAAAATTGCTTCCTCATATCTCCCTCCCTAGAGCCCAAAATTCATTGCATACATGTACCCAATTATCAATCCTAAGAAAAAGTATGTAAGAATTTATCGAACACATACATGTACAGGTGAATGGACAGCAAGGTAGAAAATGACAGGAAGAAATGACAGAAAGCAAAGGAACAAGGCAGAAACAAAGAGAGTGACAGAAAATAAGAACTTTCAAGCACATAATTTCCAGTTGGAGGGTATACTGTTTATACTGAAAGAGCCCCCGGCATCCCCACGGGGGGGGGGGGGGGAGAGAAAGTAAGGAAAATAACCATCGGGTGCAGAAATAGAGGAAGACCAGTGACAAGGATACAAGACTGTCGAGGCGAATACATGGACCAAAGCGGGCCTCAGAAGCTCTGTTGGTTGAGCATCAGATTCAGTCATGCTAATGGTTGTGGATTCGAATCCCGGGGTGCGCTATATTAAAACTGGCCTTCTCACTGTCCCATCTTAACATCATTGTTGTTCTGGTGGTGTCAGTATAGGATTAGATAAGTCCTCCTTCCCCCACTTCCCTGGGATGGTTATCCCCGTCGGCCATATCACCTGAGGTGGGTGCCGACTTAAAAACTGAACCAAATGAATGAATAAATCAGAGACCAAAGAGCAGGATGCTACATACAGAAGACTCTGGAAGACTGGGATCCGCACCAGCGACCTCAAGACCTAAGTGGAAAAGCCTGCAAGAGAAGGAGAAGAAGGCATGAACCTGACCGGGAAACCTATGTCTCTTCAGCCTCTGGCTCACCAAGCCATGAATAACTACATGCCCTTGTTCGAGATTGGGGAAAACAAAATGGGAGAGAGAGAGAGAGAGAGAGAGATAGAGATAGAGAGAGAGACAGAGACAGAGAGACAGAGAGAAAGAGACAGACAGAGAGAGAGACAGAGACAGAGAGACAGAGATAGAGAGACAGAGACAGAGAGACAGAGATAGAGAGACAGAGACAGAGAGACAGAGATAGAGAGACAGAGATAGAGAGACAGAGAGTAAGTGAGAGAGAGAGAGAGAGAGGGGGCGGGTGAGAGACCCACCGCTTTATGGCTGGTCTGAGATTAGTGATGACTCTGCCATGTCAGTGGTCCAGCAACCTGATGTATGTGGACAAATGATCATCTGCTACCTCTTCACCGTACAGTTTTGAGTTCAACCTGCGGTTTCGTTCTACCGTGACAAACACAGTTGACTTACCCAGGCTGTGGACAAAAATACTTCTCTCTAACCACTGGCTTCCTCTGGCCTGGTTTTCCTGTCCAACGCTCACTGGACGAGTTACGGGTGACTAAGTGTCCAGATCCCTCCCTGGCTCCTCACTAAGATGACCGGATGACAAATTCGCCAGAAAAATGGATGAGTAATTTCGGCACTCTGTCATCCTCCTTTTTATTTCCATCCCTCGCTCCTACCCCCTCCACCTCCTACCTCTTAGTCACAGAGGTAAGAGAGTCCGGCTCTGGAGTCGATAGTTCACCTGCAAGTACTTGTCAAAGGAATGTTCTTTTGCTATTTATAGCTCGTTTCTGGCCTATCTTTGATTGGAGTTATTGTCCTTGACCAGATCTGTGGGTCAGGTTTTTATTTTTTTATTTTTTTTATTTTTAGGATCATCGCATTCAGGGAGGTTACCTTTTTTTTCGTCCCATTGTCTACGCCATCTTCATGGCCACAGAAGCTGGAACAATTTTTGTTGTTAGTTGTAATTTTGTTTTTTCTTACAGTACGATGATGATGATGTCAATGAGGATGGTAATCATGTTGCTACTGAGTTCCATCTAGGATTGAGGCTGCGTGACAGGGCTGTACTTTACGCTTACTATCATGACATATCCCGACGTCAACCAGGACAGAGAGATACAGACACCTGCGGTGCTGGTCAGAAGATTTGAGCAACACCCTCAATGACGCATCCGTAAAGTGGATGAGAATCGACTGTGTGGTTCCAGTCTTCCCAATGAGCCCATAACACGATCAACTCTGGGTAGGAGCCGGTTAGACCCGAAAAATCCCACAATGATTTTTGAAAGGACTGATGGGGATTCAAATCCACAACCTTCCAGTCGGTAGTCCGTTGCCTTAACCACTACACCACGGCGACTGATTCTGTGGGTCAGAGTGATTCCCTCTGTGGTATTCAACCTTTATTCATAAGTTATGCTGACACTACGTCACTGATTAAAACGTTGAACGTTTAACAAGCCAGCACTTACGACGCGGCCCCGATTACAATTGTCAATGAGCGGTACATAGGATTCGTTCAACTGAAGAGTTTAAGGGTTTCCAGAAAACCAACTGATGTTAGGATTTCAACCAAGCTTTAACGATCTGAACTGGTCTCGGGACCAAAATGATGACGGTGGACCTGATATCTTCCTCACTGTTTTATCTTGTCCATCGCGAGGGACAATCAGTGTCCACTGACACCACTGGCAAACACGTTAAAGTTTTACTTCAAGTGGGCGTCACCTAAGTCAGTGGGACGTGTGGTCAACACACGATTGTACACGACTTCTGGCCACCGCTGTCTTCTGGTTCCACAAGCTGATCTTGTTTTCGTGATTATTTAGTAGAGAAAGAGAGAGAGAGAGACAGACAGACAGACAGACAGACAGGCAGGCAGGCAGACAGAGAGACAGAGAAAGAGATAGACACACAGACACACAGACAGATACAATCAGACGGAGGGGGAAAGAGATAGAGACTGAGACAGAGACACTAAAACACACACACACACACACACACACACACACACACACACACACACACACACACAGAGAAAGAGAGAGAGAGAGAGAGAGAGAGAGAGAGAGAGAGAGAGAGAGAGAGAGAGAGAGAGAACAGGAGAGTGATGCACAGAGGCAGAGAAAGAGAGACAGACACGGAGACACAGAGAACGAGAAAGCGACAAAGAGACAGATATAGACAGACAGACAGACAGCGAAAGATAAAGAAATGTAATGAAATGAAAATTTCCAACGGATGTTAAATTAACCTACATGTCTGCCGTAGTTGAAAGAAACAGAGACACAATCAGAAAGACACAGACACACAGACAGACACACAGACACACACACACACACACACACACACACACACACACACACACACACACACACACACACACACACACACACAGACACACACACACACACAGATCGAGGTTGGAGGGAGGAGGGAAGACAAAAATCCAGGACGAAAAGAGAAATAGAATGGGAGAGATGGGGGAAGAGTCACAAGGGACGGGAGGGGGGGGGGAGGGTGGGGAGGCAGGATTGGGGTTCTAGCCGGTCCGGAATGTGAAGGGGGAGCGGTTCCGCACGAGCACGTAAGGTTAATTCCTACCTGCCGCTTTGCCTTACCTGCCACAGGTCAGACGACACGCCCCCTGATGTCACACAGGTGAACGGGTAAGTGTTGGTATGTACAGGTGTGTATATGTGTGTGAGAGAGTCTTGTTTGTTTGCCTGAAAGTGGCTTGTTTGTTTGTTGTTGTTTTTTTCATTGAACGTCTTTTTCACTGTAGTTGAAAAAAAAATAAAACGATGTTAGACAGGACAAACAAACAAACAAAAGAATGTTCGCCTGAGCGTGTGATACTGCGTGTGTGTGTGTGTTTGTGTGTGTGTGTGTGCGTGCGTGTGTGTGCGTGCGTGTGTGCGCGCGTGCGTGCGTGCGTGCGTGTGTGTGTGTGGTGTGTGTGTGTGTGTGTGTTCAGACATTTTATCAGTTTATTCTTCATCTTATTCACTTCTTCAGGTTTTCCGATTGTTGTTGGGTTTTGTTTGTTTGTTTGTTTGTTTGTTTGTTTGTTTGTTTCTCTGTCTGTCAGTCTCTCTCTCTCTCTCTCTTTTCTCTCTCTCTTTCTCTCTCTCTTTTTCTCTCTCTTGCTCTCTCTCTCTCGTCTCTCTGTCTCTGTCTCTGTCTCTCTCTGTCTCTCTCTCTCTCTCTTTTAATTTACTCTTAAAACTTCTATATGTAGATTTCCAACAAAGACACCCTGCTTTCAGTAAAGTATGTTTCAGTGAATACTTTTTTGTATTGTAACAAACTGCAGTATGTGTGTGTAACCTTTGGTCAAAGCCAATGGCCAAACTCACTAAGCCATTAGCGTCTTGCTCCCCTTCAGTTCCCACCTTGCAGGAAACTTCTTCTCTCAAAAAGAGTTTAAATTACATACAGACTTGCATAACAATGAATACAAACATAAAATGAATGAAAGATGTGACCAGATTTGTACGTATACAGTATATTTGTTCTGTACTTCATTCGTTGTGTACTTTATTTCTGAGTAGTCACACTGACAACACATTATAGGAAAACATAAATCACAATTAGAGGAGTGTTCTGAGCTTACAGTTTTTGTGCTTTGTATCTGCTTCTATGCTGGCTGAATGGGTAGCGCCAACTATGTTAGATTTGAGAAGTTTCACAACATGGGAGATAATTCCTACGTGACTCTCAAGAGTTATGTCCTTTGGTTGATAAATCACAACAATTAGTCATCTTTGCAAGGCTGTTATTACTCTTTTCTCTTATTGCTCTCTCTGTCTCTGTCTCTGTGTACTCTGTGTCTGTGTCTGTGTCTGTGTCTGTGTCTGTGTCTGTGTCTGTGTCTGTGTCTGTGTCTGTGTCTGTGTCTGTCTGTCTGTCTGTCTGTCTGTCTGTCTGTCTCTCTCTGTGTTAAGTTTTATCCCTCATACGTCTCTCTCCCCTCTCCTTCCCTCCTCAACCCCCTCCCTCACCCTTCTCTACGCTCTGCCGAATCTTCTCTCGCCAGATGTAGATTTTTTTTCTTTTTTGTCAATTCTCGTCCGATCTTCTGTTGACGTGTTTATTTTAGTATCGATTTATTTGTTCTTGTCAGGATTATTCCCGTCAACAATATCACCTGAGACTCGGTTTGTCAACACTGAAAGTTCATCAGTTTAGATAAAAGCAGTACACAGATTTATTTGGATTCTTTAAGCATGCATAACAAGAAAAAATATACACCGATGTCGGGTTTTTGATAACCTTCGACCACATTTTTTTCCATTAGAATATTACAGAAATCCGCACATGTTTAAACTGCGTGTGTTGTTGAGCTCAGCTCGTGATGGTTCTGTTCAGAATTTCGGTTTGTTTTCTGCATAAACAATAAGATATAATTTACTATTTCATGTCAACAAGCAAAGCCAGAACAAAATTGAGGCAGCCGAGATGTGGTTTCTAAGAAGGATGTTGAGAGTTCCATGGACAACAAAGAAAACAAACGAGACAGTCTTGATGGAGGCAGACACAAGTAGATCATTCATAAGGAAGATTAGGAAAAGACAGGCAACATTCATAGGCCATTTTATGAGGAAAGGGGAATTGGAACACCTGGTCACAACGAGAAAGCTGGAGGGAAGGACAGCACCGGGTAGACCCAGGGAGAAGATACTAAACGGACGTGCAGAGTGGCTGAAGACAAGAAGGGTGGAAGAGATGCTTGAGGCAACAAGAGATAGAGACAGATGAAAGTCCATAATCGCCAACGCCATGCGGCAAGGCACCTGATGATGATGATGATGATGATGTCACTACTTCAATATAAGCAGTGCATTTTTTTATTGTCTCTCTTGCAGGATAGGGTTAAGATATGCGCATGCCATAGTTTGATGCTTCAATTCATCTCAGGTAGTACATAGACTACATTTTTTTCTGCACCATTTGGCTGATGACAAAGTCAAGGACGATGTTTCACAATGCTATGACGAAGCATGACGATGGGGACGATGATTATGATGCTGCGCAATTCCGTTCTGGATCGAGACTGCGTGACAGGGCTATACAGACAGAGACAGACAGAGATAGAAAAATTCTGCGTCCAAAAACAATGCCAGTGTGACCTGGATGCAAGAGCATGATAAATCATAAAGTGAGACCAGCGGCATGAAAGCAGTGACATCTTTTCACCTCGAATTATCGATTCCAAATCGAAGCAGAGAGGAACCTAAAACTTGAAAACACTTTAATACTCAAAGACAGTAGCATTAGGACCCACTGGACCTGCCACACACCGAGTCCATGCTACTCGACACGTATAACGTAAGCATAAAAACATAAAAGTGTTATGTATTAAATAAAACTAAACAAATGAAATAAAACTGAATTGTAAGAACCTAAATTACATTCTTCTTTTTCTTGTTGTTGTTGTGTTCTTCTTCTTCTTCTTCTTCTTCTTCTTCTTCTTCTTTCTTCTTTCTTCTTCTCTTCTCTTCTTCTTCTCTTCTCTTCTTTTCTTCTTCTTTTCTTCTTCTTTCTTCTTCTCTTCTCTTCTTTTCTTCTTCTTCTTCTTCTTCTTCTTCTTCTTCTTCTTCTTCTTCTTCTTCTTCTTCTCTTCTCTCTTCTTCTTCTTTCTTCTTTTTTTCTTCCTCCTCTCCTCTCTTCTTCTTTTTCTCCTCCTCCTCCTCCTCCTTCTTCTCCTCCTCCTCCTTCTCTTCCTCCTCTTCCTCCTCCTCCTCCTCCTGCTCCTCCATAACTCCTTAAACTCATTCGGGCATCGCACTAAAGAACCGTTTAACAGATTCATCCAGCTCTGTCAGTTGTGAGCCAAAGCCTGGATCTCCCTAATGGTTTCTCTGTCTATGCTACAACGTTACGTGCCAAAGCCTGGACTTTGTAAATGGCTTATCTGTCCATTCCGCAATGTTGTCAGCCCATCGTTTTGTTGTTTTTTGTTTGTTTGTTTGTTTGTTCGTTGGTTTGTTTGTCTGTGTGTTGTTAGTTTGTTTGTGGGTTGTTTGTTTGTGGGTTGTTTGTTTGTTTGTTTGTTTGTTGTTTGTTTGTTTGTTTGTTTCATTTTCTGTCCTCCGTCTCCCTCCCTAAACAGTTGCCTGGAGGATCAAGTTAGCAAGGACAATGGATCTTATTACATGATCATGCCAACAGAGGTTTTTTTTTCCTTTTTTTTTAGCTGACATCAGCAGATTTTTATATAATCAAATGTGCTGTTTGATGGTTTGGGGCACTAGTTGATTGGTGATGTGATCAATGCCTCTGATGTTAAATATCATGCGATAATATCTCATTTTCCATGGTTTGGCTCCCGTCTTTCCAAAACCATTGTGAGGGCCTATGTCTAGCATACGTACAGAAAGATGGAATATAGTAGTGCACGTAAGAGCCTGACCTAGTTATAAATGGACTTCTTGTCCTTCCATACAGGTTTCAGCCTGAACAATGCTGTTGACGTCTGAGCTGTCCTCGAGAGGATTTCAGATTTAGATCCTTCATTGAAGACGATGACTCTTAGACAAGTGAATTAAAATTACATTACTTAAAGCTAAACAAAGAAAGTATAAATAAATTGTAAAGGCTTATATAAATTACATTACTTGAAGCTAAACAAAGAACAGTATATAATGAATTGTAAAGGCTTATATAAATTACATTGCTTAAAGCTAAACAAAGACAGTATAAATGAATTGTAAAGGCTTATATAAATTACATTGCTTAAAGCTAAACAAAGACAGTATAAATGAATTGTAAAGGCTTATATAAATTACATCACTTGAAGCTAAACAAAGACAGTATAAATGAACTTCTAAGGCATAAATTACATTACTTAAAGCTAAACAAAAAAGAAGTATAAATGAATTGTAAAGGCTATAAATTACATTGCTTAAAGCTAAACAAAGAATGTATAAATG
>JAPXFY010000019.1:22276464-22278964 GCA_030674185.1 Monoplex corrugatus
ATACACTCAAGGTCGTTGGACAAGAATGGAAGACTGGACACAGGCCGATAATTTTTAGACTGTTGGAATCGAGATTGGACTTTCTGAGCAGGGATTTGACTAGTTACTGTTTAAAGTTTTGTGGCTCGACCTGTGTGTTCAAAGAAATATTCACGATTTCAATTACGATTTCTTCAATACAGTCAGAAAGAAGAGAGGCAGGGATGGGGTGAAGATCGCAGGATTTTTCAGCCATTGCAAAGATAACCTTTTTCGCTTGATCTAGATTGATTGGTTGAAATGTTGAGGGATCAGAGCTGGAACTGAAATTTCTTCTTAACTGTTGTATTTTCTATTTGAACGAGTCACTGAATTTGTCGGGGAATTAGAAGTGATCGTAAATGTCAAACATGAATGATGCCTGGTCACAATGGTGACTGGTCAGTTTTCACACACACACACACATTACCACATATCCCTGGAGACAGCAGCGTCAGCTACATGGAAAACAGGAGCACCATCACATCACTCCTAAAGCCACGGACAGAAAGGGACGAATTTATGCCATCAGACGAACCATTCTGCATCAAGCACTTTACTGAATGCTTGCATGGATCCGCATGATGTGAGACATAAAGCACAACACAGCAGACTCCTTAACAATTTGACTCCCACACACTGTCCACCAGCATCCTGCATTGCCAACCATGCTAGCAAAGCAAAAACTTAACTCTTTGACTCCCTCACCCTACAGGAAGCTGGTGGATAGAGTGAGGGAATCAAAATGTTAAGTTTTTGCAGTTGATGGATAGAATGAGGGAGTCAAAAGGTTAAGATTTTGCAGTTGATGGATAGAATGAGGGAGTCAAAAGGTTAAGTTTTTGCAGTTGATGGATAGGGAGCGGGAGTCAAAGGGTTAAGAACCTGTTCAGATACAAGTTTCAAGTTTTTGACAAGACAACAACAGATTTGATCTGATATGATTATACGTACGGGCAAGATTTTTGATTACGTTTTAGACTTGAAATGATAATCGTGAGCTTGGGTCTTAACAGTTGTATAATGACTAACCGTGCTAAACACGTCTCTCAGTAAAATAGCTACTCACTTGCGTAGCTTTCATCGGCGATCCGGCCGACTTCTTCAGCGCAACTGCTGGGTTGAGAACTGGCTTCAGTGCGCACCGCCGTGAGCGAACTCACGACAGTGCGACTGAATGAGTTGTACTTTTAATTAAACTTGGAGTTGTTTTTAACGTGGTGTTAGCCCTGATGTGGCTGTTGTGGTTGACAGGGTTATAATCAACATGAACCTGAATTTGAAAAGGACGACTACTATTTTCTGTCCAGTGGCCCTGATGAGGCTCAGCACCGGTGGCAATCAGCTAAACGCCCATATGAACCGCAAAGTTCACATCGACATCAGTCGCCGTGGTGTAGTGGTTAACGCAATGGACTACCAACTGGAACGTTGTGGGTTCGATTCCCCATCAGGTCAGGTCAGGTCAGGTCCCGTAGCCAGTGGGTGGCTGTAGGGGCACCACAGACGACTTGACAACCTCCCTCCATGCCTTTCGGTCTTCCGCTTTCCTCAGGGTGTGTAGTGAGGGGGAGGCTGGTCCATTCTTTGATGTTATCTTCCCATCTTTTCTTCTGTCTGCCTCGTCTCCGCTGTCCTGGTACGTGCCCTGCATGATGGTCTTTGCCAGGCCATGGGTTCTTGTTATGTGGCCGTACCACTTCAGCTTCCGTTTCTTAACGATGGTAAGGAGGTCGTCGTGACGTCCTATGGCTACGTGGACACGGTTCCGGACTTCCTCATTTGTTATGTGGTCTTTGTAGGAGATGCCGAAGATCTTTCGGCAGCATCTCATCTCGAAGGCTTGGATTTTCCTCTGGAGGTCAGCTGTGAGAGTCCATGACTCGCAGGCATACATGAATGTGGAGATCACGAGTGTCCGCATCAATCTGATCTTGTGTTTGCTGGTGATGTCTTTTTGCCTCCATATGTTCTTCAGCTTCGTCAGTGCTGATGTTGCTTGCGCTATTCTTGCAAGGACTTCTTTTCTTGAACCTTCATCTGTAACTATGGACCCCAGATATTTGAAGTTGGTGACTGGTTCAATTATTTTGTTGTTGATTTTGATTTCCGCATTGAAGCCATCTGCATTGTTTGTCATTCCCCATCACTCCCTTCAAAAATCGTTGTGGAATTTTTCGGCTCTAACCGGCTCCTTCCCAGAGTTGGGCGTGCTATGGGCTCATTGGGAAGACTGTGACTACACAGTCGAGTCTCACCTACTTCACGGATACATCATTGAGGGTGTTGCGCAAATCTGACCAGCACCACAGGTGTCTGTATCTCTCAAACCTGGTTGGCGCCAGGATAAATTATGATAGTAAGCATAAGAGCACAGCCCTATCACGCAGTCTCAATCCTAGATGGAACTCCATAGCATCATGATTATCATCCTTATCGACATCATCATCATCCCATTGTAAGAAAACTGCCCCAGCTTCTG
>JAPXFY010000019.1:22283964-22296464 GCA_030674185.1 Monoplex corrugatus
ACAGACGTTAAAAGAAATAACGAACGAAAGAACACAGACACACAGACACACAGACACACACACACACACACACACACACACACACACACACACACACACACACAGACAAACACACACACACACAGAGACAAACACACATACACACACAGACAAACACACATACACACACAACACACACACACACACACACACACACACACACACACATATATATATATATATATATATATATATATATATATATATATATATATACACGCACCAAACAAACCAAAACAAAACAAAACAAAACAAAATAAAACAAAACAAAACAAAACAAAATAAATCAAAACAAAACAAAACAAAACAAAGCAAAACAAAACAAAGCAAAACAAAACATATCGAACACAGGCGAATAAAAAATCAGAAACGAAATGATCCGTTTGAACGAAGCAGATCTGACAGGTTCTTAATGATAACAACAGGCGGCAAATAGATCAGGAAAAAAAATCAATAATTTTGCTGAATAACAGAATAAAACTGCCTGAAGTTTACAAAAGTATGCATAACAAGAACAAAGATAGAAAGCAAGGAAGAAAAGATAAACTAAACAAAGAAAGGAAACGAGAAAAAAAATCTTATTTGGAAAATACAGAAAAATAAAAGGGAAATAGGAAAGGATAACTAGGAATAATTAAACATAAGAAAAAGCAAAAGAAAAGAAGAAAAACGAAAAAAGGAACAAGAAAGAGACAGATTTCAATGAAACCAGGCCACACAAAATATGATGATTTAACAAGAAAATAAACTAGCGAAGAATAAAAGGAAAAATCATAAGAACAAATAGCTACAATCACTTCTTTGAAATTTTGTTCTGAAGGCTCACATTTTATTACTGTGATCATTCTCTCTCTGTGTGTGTGCGTGCGCGCGCGCGCGCGCTGGTTGCTGCGTCTGTGTGGTGTGTGTTGTGGTGTGTGTAGTGTTATGTGAGTGTGTGTGTGTGATGATGTTGTGTGGATGTGGTGTGTGGTGTGTGTGTGTGTGTGTGTGTGTGTGTGTGTGTTGTGTGTGTGTGTGTTGAGTGTGTGTGTGTGTGTGTGTGTGAGTGTGATGAGGTGTGTGTGGTGTTGTATGAATGTGTGTGTGTGTGTGTGTTGTGTGTGTGTGTAAATGAGTGTGTGTGTTGTTTGAATGAGTGTGTGTGTGTGTTGTGTGTGTGTGTGTGTTGAGTGTGTGTGTGTGTTTGAATGTGTGTGTGTTTGTTGTGTGTGTGTGTGTGTTTAATGTAGTGTGTGGTGTTTGAAGTGTGGTGTGTTTGTGTGTGTGTGTGTGTGTTTAAATGAGTGTGTGAGTGTTTGTCTGTGTGTGTGTGTTTGTGTGTGTGTGTGTGTTGAATATGTGTGAGTGTTTGTGTGTGTGTGTGTGTTGGTGTGTGTGTGTTGTGTGTGTGTGTGTGTGAGTGTGTGTGTATGTGTTTGTGGTGTGTGTGTGTGTGTGTGTGTGTTGTGAGTGCGTGTGTATTTGTGTGTACACACACGTTGTACTGTCAATCTCCCTTTCGTCCTTGATAAAACATGGATCAACAACACCCATACCCCACCCCCAAACCCACCCCTAACAATACCCATCCCTAAGACTTTCAATAACAGGAGAAGACTGCCAACTTTTTCCGCTGCTTTCCAGGCCAAAGATTGTCCTTAAAGGTCCATCTCTTTGTTTCCATGTTCGCTGTTGATGACTGCCCCTGATGTGTCTTTTGAAGTGTTGCTCCTTCTGTTGTCTTCGTGCTGTTTTTAAGTTTCAAGCCAGTCTGTGAAATGTACACCAGGTACATCATGTCCTATATCATCCTGTGTGGTTTGTAGTTGTGTTTCTCTCTTTCTTTATTCTTTCTTTCTTCTTTCTTTCCTTCTTTCTTTCTTTCCTTTTTTTTGTTACAACAGACTCACCATGTGGTACTCGAGCTGCTCTCCCGGGGAAGTGGGCGTCGCCACAATGCAGCGCCACTCATTTTTCTTTTCCTGTCTGCATGCGTATATTTCTCTTTAACTTTGGAACTGGATTTCTCTTTAGATCTTTGTTATTTTTCTGTCTGTGTGTATTTCTCTTCACCTTTGGAACTGGATTTCTCTTTAGATCTTTGTTATCTTTCTGTCTGTGTGTATTTCTCTTCACCTTTGGAACTGGATTTCTCTTTATACCTTTGTTATCTTTCTGTATGCATGTTTTTCTCTTTACCTACGGAACTGGATTTCTCTTCACACCTTTGTTATCTTTCTGTCTGCGTGTGTTTCTCTTCACCATCGGAATTGGATTTCTCTTTAGATCTTTCTTATCTTTCTGTCTGCGTGTATTTCTCTTCACCTTTGGAACTGGATTTCTCTTCACACCTTTGTTATTTTTCTGTCTGTGTGTTTTTCTCTTTACCTACGGAACTGGATTTCTCTTCACACCTTTGTTATTTTTCTGTATGCATGTTTTTTCTCTTTACCTTTGGAACTGGATTTCTCTTTAGATCTTTGTTATTTTTCTGTCTGTGTGTTTTTCTCTTTATCTGTGGAACTGGATTTCTCTTCACACCTTTCTTATCTTTCTGTCTGTGTGTGTTTCTCTTCACCATCGGAATTGGATTTCTCTTTAGACCTTTGTTATCTTTCTGTCTGCGTGTGTTTCTCGTTACCTTCGGAACTGGATTTCTCTTTAGATCTTTCTTATCTTTCTGTCTGTGTGTGTTTCTCTTTACCTTCGGAACTGGATTTCTCTTTAGATCTTTCTTATCTTTCTGTCTGCGTGTGTTTCTCTTTACCTTCGGAACTGGATTTCTCTTTAGATCTTTCTTATCTTTCTGTCTGCGTGTGTTTCTCTTTACCTTCGGAACTGGATTTCTCTTTAGATCTTTCTTATCTTTCTGTCTGTGTGTGTTTTTCTCTTTACCTTCGGAACTGGATTTCTCTTCATACCTTTGTTATTTTTCTGTCTGTGTGTATTTCTCTTTACCTTCGGAACTGGATTTCTCTTCACACCTTTGTTATTTTTCTGTCTGTGTGTGTTTTTCTCTTTATCTGTGGAACTGGATTTCTCTTCATACCTTTGTTATTTTTCTGTATGCATGTATTTCTCTTCACACCTGTGTTATTATCTTTCTGTCTGCATGTATTTCTCTTTACTTACGGAACTGGATTTCTCTTTAGATCTTTGTTATCTTTCTGTATGCATGTATTTCTCTTTACCTACGGAACTGGATTTCTCTTCACACTTTTGTTATTTTTCTGTCTGCGTGTGTTTCTTTTTACCTTTGGAGCTGGATTTCCCTTTAGATCTTTGTTATCTTTCTGTCTGTGTGTTTTTCTCTTTACCTACGGAACTGGATTTCTTTTCACACCTTTGTTATTTTTCTGTCTGTGTGTTTTTCTCTTTACCTACGGAACTGGATTTCTTTTCACACCTTTGTTATTTTTCTGTCTGCGTGTTTTTCTTTTTACCTATGGAAATGGATTTCACTTCAAACCTTTGTTACTATAGGATCCTTAATGTGTGCTAAGTGCTTGCTGCACTCGGGAATCTCGGTTTATCGTCTCATCCGAAAGAACAACATCCAGTGATGCCAAAAATAAGCCATTCTATGATTTCTTGTTGTGTCTTTATCGGTATACTGACTGTATGATATTTTCTCCACAGACGTTCTGAATGTGTCTCTGTGCATTTGAAACTTCAAAGGCATTTTTGACACTGTCTTTAAAAAAAAATCAAACAGAAAGACAGACAAGGATAAATTTTTTAAAAGTTGATATAAAAGTAGAAATAAAAAGAGAAAAAAGACACAGAAATCAGAAATCAGAATATTCTAATATTCCAATGTACAACGACAGATCACAGTACATGAGAGAGGGGGGGGGAAGGGAGAAAAGGAAATGATTGAGAGAGAGAAAGAGAGAGAGAGAGAGAGAGAGAGAGACAGACAGACAGACAAACAGAGACAGAAAGAGAGACAGATAGACAGACAGACAGAGACAGAAAGAGAGACAGACAGACAGACAGGCAGACAGAGACAGAAAGAGAGACAGACAGGCAGACAGAGAGAGAAATACAGACAGACAGACAGACAGACAGAGACAGAAAGAGAGACAGACAGGCAGACAGCAGACAGAAATAGAGACAGGCAGGCAGACAGACAGACAGAGACAGAAAGAGAGACAGACAGGCAGACAGGCAGACAGAAATAGAGACAGGCAGGCAGACAGACAGACAGCTACACTAACTGTGAGACTGGCATCTTTAAAATGCCACCAACTATACACAAACCATGGATTGTGGGGAAGGTGAAGAGACAGAAAGGGAGGGAAAGAGAGAGACAGAGAGACAGACAGACAGAGACAGGGACAGGGAGAGACAGAGAGACAGAGACAGATACAGAAAGAGAGAGAAAGGAGGGGGAGAGAGAGAGAGATAGAGAAAAAGGGAGGACAGACAGACAGACAGACAGACTGACAGACAGACAGACAGAGAACAAAATAACTGGAAGAGAAAAAGAACGAAAAGAATGTTGTCTTAATTAAAACAGAAATCATAACTCGCATATTGCAATTCGATTTGCATCAACGCACGCGCCTTCAGACCCATGCCACCCACCCACCCACCCACCCCTCACTCTCCCCAAGCACCAAACATGCACAATTACCTTTTCAGTACAAAAATACAGACCAGACACTCTTTCCCCCACAAAATGGCTGAGATCAAAACAGAACCTATACGTATTCTCATCACTCTCGTCTCGCCCGGTGCCCCCAGTATCACGCAGCACACGCACTCTCAAAGCAGTCTTGACAATCAGCATCATTCTGACCGCTGGACCAAACTTGAAGGGAGTCTTTCCAAACCTCCACACCGTTCAAACGGCTACTGATAGCTTACAACAGCGACAGCTGACATCTATCGTTTGTATTTCTGTTGCTGCTTTCTCAACAACAGCAATAACAAACACCAAAAAAAAAAAAAAAAACAGGACTGTCAAACCGTACTAATAATCTCCCTTTTCATACAAACATTTATAACCTCCCTTTTCAATCAAGAATTAGAACCAAATATCCCAGACTATCACAGAAAATCCCACATTTTGTACTTCCCAAGGTCGTGTGACTTGAAATGAAACTTGACGTGTGTCGATAACAATGGTAGTCTACAATAATGGTAGTCTACAATAACTGTGAAAACATTTGAATTATTGCCAGAAATTCCTAAGAGAAAGCTGTTCGAACATCTTCCTCGAAAAGTGCTTAATTTCGGCCAATTTTTGGTCCTTGTGACCTTGACCTTGTGTCTTACCTTTTTTGTTCTGTCTAACCTTGACCTTGTGTTTTACCTTTTTACCTTTTTTGGTCTTTGTGACATTGGCCTTGTGTCTTATCTTTTTTTGGTATGTGTGACCTTGACCATGTGTCCTAACCTTTTTTGGTCTGTGTGACCTTGACCTTGTGTCTTACCTTCCAAACACATTGTTTAGCGAATCCTCAACAGTTCACAGCTTTGACCAAACTACAAGACGTGAAAAAAAATCTTATTCACTCTTTTTTTTCTGAGAGAGAGAGAGAGAGAGAGAGAGAGAGAGAGAGACAGATAGACAGACAGACAGACAGACAGACAGAGATAGAGAGACAGAGACAGTGACAGACACAGACAGAGAGAGCAAGAGAGACAGAGGCAGAGGGAGAAAGAGAGACACAGAGAGACAGAGAAAGAGACAGAGACAGAGAAAGAGACAGAGACAGACAGAGAGCTAAAGCCCCGGATGGTATGTCAAGATAACTCTGTTGTCTCTTCATCTGTCAACAAAGCTGCAAAATGTTTTTGTGAAGAATTCTCAGCTGTGCATAAATGGATTTTTTTTCTGACTTTGGATGACAAGTCTGGCACATACATAGAAGTGGTAAAGACGTGAGTTTAAATGTGTAAACCACATTTCTGTCCCTGTGACTTAGCATATCTTGGCCAATGACCAACAGCTTTCTTTTGTGATCGTTTTTAATCAGTTATTTATTATTTTTGTTGTTGTTGTATATTCAACTTATTAACAAACTTTCATCGTGTGATGATAACGATGATAATGATGACATTTAAAAGGCGCCAAATTTTGATATCCTAATGAAATCAAAGCGCACATTTTCATCATTCACCAAAACACTCACTTGCAATGACAAGCACTTAAGGATGCAAAGCTCATGGGTAAGATTGAAGCAGAATGAGACTGGGGCACATAGATCTGAAGTAAACAGTGTATGGTCGTGGAAGAGACAGGAAAAGGTCATTCCAGCTGTGTACGTACATTTCAAAGACACACAGAGCAATCTTCTGTATCAATATTACACAAAGTAGGAATGTGTACGAGTAAATAAACTGTCTAGCTACTCAGAGCATACATCAGGGAGAAGAGTGGCAGAATGGTTCAGACGTTCGCCTGCCAATAACTAAACTCGAGGTCTCAGGGTTTGCTCACCGTAGAGGCCTCGACTCTTTTCCTCAGTTTTACCGGAAAATCGAACTGAACGTCTAGTCCTTCCTCCATTATACATTTGCAATTCCTCAACAATTCACACCTTAGACCGAAAATTTGGAAAAAGATCCACCCAGAAACAGCTGAACAAAATCTTGCTGACACTTTTGTCACACACAGACACCAGGACATCTCTTTGTGGTCGAGAGAAAGAGAAGGAAAGAAAGAGAGAGAGAGAGAGACAGACAGACAGACAGACAGACAGACAGACAGACAGACGAACGGACGAACGGACGAACGGACGAACGGACGAACGGACGGACGGACAGACAGACAGACAGACAGGCAGGCAGGCAGGCAGGCAGGCAGGCAGACAGAGAAGCAGACAGTCAGACAGGCAGACAGGCAGGCAGGCAGACAGACAGAAAAAGCCAACCAAGAGAATTGTCGATGTTCCCTTAAGTAACGCAGTATAGGCGGCCATGGAAACCTGTAACTTCCATCCAGAGCATGAAGAAGAAGACTGAAAAGATGGAGCTGGAACCAAGAGGAAGGGCTCCAGACAGCAGTCACGCAGACAGCAAACAGACAACAGTGCACAAGTGGCCATGGCCACAATCGTTGGTGAGCATGGAGTCTTCAAGTGTGCCAGTTAATATTTACAATCTGAAGGAATGGAAAGAAAGAAGGTGGATGAGAAAGAGAGAGAGAGAAAAAGAGAAAGTTTCAGAGGCTGTTCAATTTTCAACTAGCGGTAGTTCCTATTTCAAATACTTCAATTGATAGCATGTCTTTGGAGAGGTAAAGAAAGATGGTTTCAAACCGTTTTTAATCATCTCCTTTTACATACAAAAAGTAATTTAAAATTTCCTGTTTTGTACTTCTAACATCGCTGTGACCTTAAAGGAGCATCAGACAAATTAAACTTTACGTGAAGCGAGGACAAAATAAGTTAGGCCGTCGCTACATTGAAAACAAAAGGTGAATGATTGGCATCACTTCTTGAGAAATTCCTGATGATGGGCACACAGTTTTCGTTTGTGTGACCTTGACCTTGGCGCGATGACTTTCGTTGCATTTTAGTAAAGATCTAGAAACAGTTGGAAAAAATATTGATGGCACTTTTTTTGTTTCACACACAGACAAACACAAAACACACACACACACACGCGCGCGCGCGCGCACACACACACACACACAGACATACACACACACACACACACACACACAAACACACACACACATACACACAAACACACAAACACGCACGCACGCACATACACACACACACACACACACACTCTCTCTCTCTCTCTCTCTCTCTCTCTCTCTCTCTCTCTCTCCCCTTTTCCTCCCACTCCACCTCGGTTTGTTCTGGATCACCTAGTCAGAACTTTCTGAAAATATTTACATTCTCTTTTCACTGTTGTGACATTCTGGTGATCTTGCGTCAAGTTTTATTTCATTTGTAGTGACTTTGAGCTTATATATAATTTGTTTAAATGCACATTCGTGGATAGACGTGAACAGGAATTACGAACACAGACATACAGCTCTCTCCGGCCGGCGTGAAAAAATCTCCATTTTTATTACTTTTAATGGAAAATGAAAAGGGGAGATTAAAACATGGACAGACAGACAGACAGAGAGAGAGAGAGAGAGAGAAAAGAGAGAGAGCGAGAGAGAGACACACACACACACACAGACAGACAGACAGACAGACAGACAGACAGACTGAGATGAAAAACTTTCAAATTTCTCAAGGCATCCTGACAGTGTTTGGAAGAATGCTATATGCACTTACACGGCAGATGCTATGTAAAGAAAAAGCACCCAAAACGATACTGACAAAAATCTGTGCATAAACCCTTTAGTAAAAGAAACAGAACACACGAGAAGGGGGAGGGTAAAGAGAGAGAGAGAGGGAGGGAGGGAGGATGAAAAGATGGAGGAAAAAGAGAAGGAAGAAAAGGAGTGAGGAAGAAGAAGTTGCAATAAGAAAGAGAAGAAAACAAAAAAGGAGAAAGAAAAGGGAAAAAAGAGAAACAAAGAGAAAGAAAAGAATGATAACGACGAAGGGGAAGAGAAGGAGAAGAAATAGGAAGAAGAAAAAGAAGAAATCTATCATCAAGTGTCACAGTTTTCCGAATTTAAAGAAAGTGTTTTCTCTCTCTTTTCGAAGATCTAACAAACAAATATTTCTTAAAAAAACACGAACAAGCAAACAAACAATTAAAATACACTCTAGTGAAGACACGTTTCTTTCCAGCGTCTAAAAGGTTTCAACAAAACAAAAAGCATCGTCAGAAGCTCCTTGAAGAAAAACGAAAGCAAACTACCAACCACTCCATTGATCAACAAACACAAACGAGCAAAGAAGAAACACAATCCAGAGATGTTCCAACTACGCTAGCAATTTACTTTTTATTTGCCAACCGTTTTAAAACTGAATAATGGAACAGTTCTAGAATTGCTGGCACTGCTGCTAGAAAAAGAAAACGGGTCCTTTTGAACAGGATTGCAGTGCTGTAGCTCTTTGTGCTCTTCCACACGGTGTACGATAGACAGACAAGTATGTGGACAGAGATCAAAGAGACAGACAGACGGACAGGCAAACAACAAACTGATAGATATACAGACAGATACCCGTAGACAGACAGACAGACAGACCAGACTAATTAACGGAACTAGATTCAATGATTCTTTTTTTTATCATGTTTTGAAATAACTCTGTTTACATATTCACTTCTTAGACAATTGTGCAAGTAACTCATTTCCACTGTGACTGAAGTGTAAGTCTACAGGTAAATGACAAGATTCAGTCCCACCCCGTAACGATCAGTTTACTTGTAATTAACAATGTATTAAATTATTTTTCACCAGGAATGAAATAGTCTACGGTGATACATTCAAAATCCAAGACAAAAGTATAGAGATTTTAAAAGTCACTTTTTAATGGTCCGTTAAGAATGCAGAGTCCAAGGACTATCACATAGTTAACAGTATTTCGCCAAATGCATTGATTTGCTTGTCCTCAAGCGTTTTTTTTTTTTTTTTTATTAAATCAAAAGTATTTAGTTTGAGGGACAAGGAGTGACTGACAACGGCTGTTGAAGTTTCTAGCAGTCAGATCATTACGTATTAAGATATGAACATTTGTTGTTGAATGAACATCTGCCAAATATTCCTCGAACACATTTAGTATGAGTAGTCAGTGTTTCTCACAATGGGTCTGTCTGTGTGTCTGTCTGTTCTGTTCTGTCTTATTGCGTGTACCAGTGTGCGTTCGTGCGCGGCGGCGCGCGTGTGTGTGTGTTTGTGTGTGTTGTGGTGTGTGTCGCTGTTCGGCGGCGCGGTGCTGAGTCAGTATATGTGTTACATGTATTGTGTGCGACGGTGTGTGTGGTGGTGTGGTGTGTATGTGTACATGTAGTTGTGTGGATGTGTGGTGGTTTGCGGTGGTGGTGTGTGTGTGTGTGTGTGTGTGTGTGTGTGTGTGTGTGTGTGTGTGTGTGTGTGTGCGTGTGTGTGTGTGTGTGTGTGTGTGTGTGTGTGCGCATGCATGCGTGGATGTTCATGTTTGCATGCCAATGTGTGCAAGGCGCGCGTGAGTGTACATGCACCACGCGTGCAGGATGCCATTCTGAGTGCGTGCATACGAGTCCTTGTCCTGATTTAGATATTTTGCCCTGCATCTTGAAATAGCCCGCAGAATTGGCCAGGCCAAAACAGCATTCAAGAAGATGAAAAGCATTCTTACCAACAAATGTCTATCAGTTAACATCAGGAAGGAGTTCTTGAATGTTATATAGAAACAATACTGTTGTACGATTGTGAGGCGTGGACAGTCAACAAGCAAAGCCAGAACAAGATTGAGGCAGCCGAGATGTGGTTTCTCAGAAGAATGTTGAGAGTTCCATGGACAGCAAAGAAAACAAACGAGACAGTCTTGATGGAGGCAGACACAAGTAGTTCATTCATAAGGAAGATTAGGAAAAGACAGGCAACATTTATAGGCCATTTTATGGGAAAGGGAAATTGGAGCACCTGATCACAACGGAAAAGCTGGAGGGAAAGAGAGCACCAGGTAGACCCAGGGAGAAGATACTAGACGACTTGCAGAGTGGCTGAAGACAAGGGGGTGGAAGAGATGCTTGAGGCAACAAGAGATAGAGACAGATGGAAGTCCATGATCGCCTACGCCATGCGGCAGAGCACCTGATGATGATGATGACGGTACATAATAGTGAGAACAGATTCCATTTCTGGCACAAAAAGACAGGTAACAGAAGTATGATAGCACACGGGGAGAAGCCAGTTACAAATTAGACACAAAATTAGATGTGAAAGTAGTTCTGATGTTGTGCTACAAAAAAAAAACTTTTTTTTTTACGCGGAAGTTACAACCATTGCTCGTCTCAGCTTGTCATCACCCTTTTCTTTGCTCAACGGAACGTCAGAGAAGTCTAATTTTTTTTCACTGGCTTTCATGCATTTGCACTTGTGTGCCTTTTGTATGCAATTGACAAAGGCCAGTTCGCCGAAAATTTGTACCTGTCTTGGTTTGTCATATCAAACAGGCTTTGTGGTTATGTTTTTTATGATTTCTGGTTCCCACTTGTTTGAACACTGGCTGTGGCTTTTGATTTAGATTTGCTGTTATTGTTGTTGTATATAATGGTAGTGATGGCAGTGTAATGCTGGTAGTGATAGTGATGATGTGACGATGCTGATGATAGTGAGAGTGTGGTGACTTGTTTTACTTTGATGTAATACCAAAGGAAATAAGAGGGAAGCAGAGAGAGAATTTTAAATATCAACTAATATTCTGAGCTTACCACTTTATATGCTTTGTGGCTGCGTCTATGCTAGCTGAATGGGTAGCGCAAACTGTGTTGGGTTTGAGAAATTCTACATGAGAGATAACTCCGTGACTCTCAAGAGTTATGTGACTTAGTTGTTACTTTGATGTATTCCTTAAAACTCTTTGACTCCCGCACCCCTTTCACCAGCATCCTGCATGTCAATCATGTAAGCAAAAGCAAAAAATTAACCATTTGACTCCTCACCCTATCCACCAGCTTCTGCAGGAAGCTGGTGGATACGGTGAGAGAGTCAAAGGGTTAAGTTTTGCAGTTGGTGATAGGGTGCAGGAGTCAAGGTTAGTTTTTGCAGTTGGTGGATAGGGTGCGGGAGTCAAAGGGTTAAGTTTTTGCAGTTGGTGGATAGGGTGCGGAGTCAAAGGGTTAGTTTTTGCAGTTGGTGGATAGGTGCGGAAGTCAAAGAGTTAAGTTTGCAGTGGGTGGATAGGGTGCGGGAGTCAAAGGTTTAAGGATGTTAGGAAGCACACGGCTGCAGCCACGCTCCTCCAACGGATTCAGTTCTGGGTTGTTGGTTACTTTCATCTACGTGGTTTTTTGGTTGTTGTTGTTGTTGTTATTGTTGTTGTTGTTGTTTGTTTGTTTTTTTGTTTTTTTTCTAATTCTATTTTTGTGTTTGTCTAGTTCGTACTTCCACGCGCCTTCACCACGTCCACTTTGGTGTGCCCATATTCCTTCATGTCTTTGTGGTTCTACCTTAGTGCTTGGTGTGATGGTGGTGATGATGTCGATATTAAAGGTTAGGTTAGTTTTCTTCTTCTTCCTTCTTCTTCTGTCTCTCCTCCTCCTCGTCTTTCTATTCCTGCCCTCCTTTTTTTGTTCAGTAGGTTATGAAATGTATTATTTACAGATTCACGGCACGCTATTGCTCGCCGTCTTGTTTGCCCGCCTTCCTCTTACATTCGAACACACACACACACACACACACACACACACACACACACACACACACACACACACACACACACACACACACACACAAACACACACACACACACACAGACAAACACACACACGTACACACACACACACACACACACAACACACACACACACACTACACACACACATAACACACACACACTCGCGCACATTCGCTCGCATACACATGCACACACACTCACATACAGAGACAGACAGACAGACAGAGAC
>JAPXFY010000019.1:22306464-22321464 GCA_030674185.1 Monoplex corrugatus
ATTGTGGGGAGAGGGGAGACAGAGTAAAAGACAGAAATAAATGGGTAAATAGAAAAATGGAACAAGATCTTAACACTAACAATTAACATTAACAATGTGAAGGAAAAATTTAACGCTAAAATACTAACTTCATAAACTTAAAGCAATACATTAACAGGACTGTGAACCAATGATTCTGAAATTTTAACTGATAAAGACTGATCAGAAGTTACTTCTTTAAAATGAGTTTCAGAATAGTTTTCTTGTGTAAATATTTTTGGTAAAAAAGAACGTAGCATTTTGCAGTAAAATAAACTGTGAAACAGTGTGAATTGTTCTCCGCAAATACACTTGATATTTTGACAATATTTTGTTTTCAACGCGTTTAGCTGAATACGAAAATGAACAGCAACAATCGATCTCGAATGATATATGGAAGAATACTGCAATTTTTTACATACATTTTGTAATGAAAGTTTTATCATTTGTTGTGTCACAAACTTTCCATTGAAATGTTCATGAAATCGAATCCATGAAGCTGATTCTAGCAAGTTGCAAACTTCTTTTACGGAAGTTTTAATACGTAATTCTATAGTATTATCAGTGTTGTGTGCACCTTGTTTAGCTGCTCTGTCTACTACTTCGTTGCCATGAAGACCAACGTGAGAAGGCACCCAGCATAAACTGATATCTATACCTTTTGTCCTTAAACGATGTATAAGATGATTTGCCTCAGTAATTAAGTCAGGTCTTGCAGGAAGCTGGTGGATAGGGTGAGAGAGTCAAAGGGTTATGTTTTTGCAGTTGGTGGATAGGGTGCAGGAGTCAAAGGGTTAACGTTCTTTATGTGTGTGTGTGTGTGTGTGTGTGTGTGTGCGTGTGTGTGTGTGTGTGTGAGTGTGTGTGTGTGTATGTATGTGTGTGTGTTTTGTGTGTGTCTGTGTGTTGTATGTGTGTATGTGTGTGTTGTGTGTGTGTGTGTGCGCATGTCTGTGTGTGTGTGTGTGTGCGTATGTGTGTGTATGTGTGTATGTGTGTGTGTGTTGTGTGTGTGTGCGTATGTCTGTGTATGTATGTATGTATGTATGTATGCATGTGTGTGTGTGTGTGTGTGTGTGTGTGTGTGGTTTGAGTAACCCACTCCTTGAAGAAAGCACGATCCATATCCATCTACGTGTATTGAATGCCCATGGCCCATTGCAAAAGCCTCCATCAGCTCGTATTTCTATGGGCCCTGAACATGGGAAACAATCGATTCATTTAAAAAGAAAAAGACTGTCTCCACGGAACAGGATCAACAACATGATGTAGGCGAAACTGGACCTGGAGCACTTTCAGGACATCAGGGACGCACGGGAACAGAATGGAAAGCGAGCACGTTCGTGTCTTGATATCTTCAACCACACATCAGAAACAGCCAGCAGAATCGGCCAGGCTAAAACTGCATTCAAGAAAATGAAAAGCATTCTTACCAACAAATGCCTATCAATTAACATAAGAAAGAGAGTTCTTGAATGTTATATAGAACAGATACTGTTGTATGGTTGTGAGAATGGACAGTCAACACGCAAAGTCAGAAACTGAGGCAACCGAAACATAGTTTCTAAGAAGAATGTTGAGAGTTCCATGGACAGCAAAGAAAACAAACAAGACAGTCTTGATGGAGGCACACACAAGAAAATTATTTATAAAGAAGATTAGGAAAAGACAAGCAACATTTATTGGGCATTTTATGAGGAAAGGGAAATAAGAGGACTGGTCTCAACAGGAAAGCTGAAGGGAATGAGAACACCAGGTACACCCAGGGGAATATTGGACGGACTTGCAGGATGGCTGAGGACAGAGAGGATGGGAGATGTGCTTGCAGTGACATGGGATAGACTCGTGTGGAGGGCCATGATCGCCAACACCATGCGGCAGGGCACATCATAGTGATGGTGATGATGGAAGACGGGATCTAGGATAAGCAGACAGCACCAAAATGGTTTGAGCGTTAAGATGGGCAGCGAACAGGCCAGTGTTGATGTTGTAGACTGGGAAAGAACTGCAGACATTACATTTTGAGTACACAGCTGTATCAACAGAACCGAGCAGACGGCGTTGAAAAAGAAACCCAACAACACCAGCAACAACAATATCATCATCATCATCACCATCATCATCATCATCACCATCATCATGTGTCCTGCCGCATGGCGTTGGCGATCATGGCCCTCCATACGAACCTATCCCTTGTCGTTGCAAGTACATCTCCCAACCTCTCCGTCCTCAGGCAGCCTGCAAGTCCGTCCAATGTTTGCTTTCTGACGGTCGGTGTCATCTGTGCAGCATGACGTCCCTACCGGACGAAGGTGCTCCACAGGAGCCCCTATTTACGTCGTTTTTGTTTTTTTTCGCATTTTGGCTGGCCATGACAATCTTGATAGTACACGATGGTGGTTTCCCGTTGCCTTCCATCGGTTTTTGTTCAGATTCTCCGCCAGCCTTTGTCGTTCCCACGACTACCCACAAGGCAGTGGGGGTGATTTTCTGTCAGGGTTTACTCCCTTAGCCTTGGTATCACCCGAGACACCCACAAGACAGTGGTTCTATTTACCCATAGCTGGGGGTCTGGTTCCTGGGCACCAGGGCATGTCCACACGCCGGTGGGCTTGCGTACCGCACGTCTAGGGGCCAGACCTCCGAGTCCCAACAAAACAAACACGTGCGGATCGAACCCACGATCCGCGATCAAGCATGACACTCTAACCACCAACGGAGCCACTCAGCTCCTGACATCATCCTAAGCCCCTACCTTGTTCCCTCCCCTTTACTTCTCGAGACCAGAGTTTATCCCCCTCTCCCCCCCCCTTTTTTTTCCCCGCCCCTACTTCCCCACAAGATTGAACACACATTTGTCTGCAATGTCTTCTGAGTGCAAAACCTTCCTTCATGATGGCCTCCATAAGCTGGTAATAGGGTCGCCCCAATTTGTCTTAAAAGACAGACATGGAACGGGCATGTGTGTGTGTGTATGTGTGTGTATGTGTGTGTGTGTGTAGTTGTGTGTGTTGTGTGTGTGTGTGTGTGTGTGTGTGTGTGTGTGTGTGTAGTAGTTTGTGTGTGTCTGTATGTAATGTGTGAATGAGTGTATGTGTATGTGTGTGTGTATACTGTGTATGTGTGTGTGGTGTGTGCAGTGTGTGTGTGTGTGTGTGTGTGTGTGCGCGCGCGCGCGTGTACGTGCGTGCGCGTGTTTGTGTGTGTGTGTGTGCACGCGCGCTCATGCGTGCGTGCGTGTGGCATCAATGTCAAGACTACATCATCATCATCATGTACAATGCCGCATGGCGTTGGTGATCATGGCCCTCCGTACGAATCTTTTCTTGTGTCGTTGCGAGTACACCCCCATCCCTTTTTATCCCACTCACTCTGCAAAACCAATATTTTCTCCCTGGGTCTATCTGGTCCTCTTTTTCCCTCTAGCTTTCCTGTTATAACTAGGTGCTCAAATTTCTCTTGACTGACAAAATGCCCTATAAATGTTCCTTGTCTTTTCCTGATCTTCTCTATTAAAATTTTCACTCCCGCAACTTGTCCATTAACATCCTGCACAGTCAATCATGTTAGCGAAGCAAAAACGTCACCCTTTGACTCTCTCACCCTATCCACCAGCTTCCTGCAGGAAGCTGGTGGATAGGGTGAGAGAGTCAAAGGGTTATGTTTTTGCAGTTGGTGGATAGGGTGCAGGAGTCAAAGGGTTAACGTTCTTTATGTGTTTGCTTCTTTCAAGACCAATTGTAAACCAGAACCTACTGTATCAGTTGTGTCAATGTGTCGCTATGTAGACTTTACAAAACTAACATTAACCCTTTTCCTGATCCTTACCATCGGACATACGAAAAGTTAAACGGAAAAAGTTAACAGGAACCGGAAGTTACATCGAACGTTATCCCCGAGCCTAATCTTTAACTCCATATTGCTTTTAAAACGGAAATGAAGGTGGGGTTCATTTAATGTAGTTAACCTTAACAAGCAACACCACAAGGGTGCCGATGGGACCCGGAGCACCAATGCCTCGCCCTATTAAACCAAGGAATGATTTATATGGTAAAGATTTCTATGAACTAAAGAATGAATAGATAAAACGTCTAGAAATTTTAGTTTTGTATAAACTGGATTCGAGTCTGCAAAGCCATGTCTTCTGGTTGACGAACTGGCTTGAGATCCGTGTGTGTCACGTGTTTGTGCTGTTTTATGCGTGTGCGCACTTGCGAGTGCGTGTGCGTGTATTTGTGTTTGTGTGTGTGTGTGTGTGTGTGTGTGTGTGTGTGTGTGTGTTGTGTGTTGTGTTTGTGTGTGTTGTGGTGTGTGTGGTTGTGTGTGTTGGTGTTGTGTGGTGTTGTGTGTTGTGTTGTGTTGTGTTGTGTGTGTTGTGTGTGTGTGTGTGTGTGTGTGTGTGTGTGTGTTGTGTGTGTGTGTGTGTGTGTGTGTGTGTGTGTGTGTGTGCTCTCGGGCGCACACGCATGTGTATTTGAACAAGAGAGATGGTAAGAGTATGTTTGTTTGTTTGTGTGTATTTGCGTGTGTTTGTTTGTGTGTGTGTGTGTGTATGTGTGTGTGTGTGTATTGGTGTGTGTATGTGTGTGTGTGTTGTGTGTGTGTGTGTGTAGTGGTGTGTATGTGTGTGTGTGTGTGTGTGTGTGTGTGTTGTGTGTGTGTGTGTGTGTGTGGTGTGTGTGTGTGTTGTGGGGGGGGGGGGCGAGGCGAGGCAGCGGTGAAAACTGTAAGCCCAGTGTTTCAGTGCAAGTTGTTGTCGTGACGAGGACGTTAATTTAAAAGTTGTGTTCATTTCTTTTTCTTTTCCCATTGTTCTTTTGTTTTCTTTTTCATTCTTTTCTTTTTTTTACTTTTCCCTTTCTTGTCATCTATCCTCTCCCTTTTCTTGTTTTTAGGGGACATTCATTCATATCGACACTCGCGTGTCTGTGTTGTGTGTGTGTGTGTGTGTGTGTGACAAAGATGTGTGAACAAGATGTTTCATCTCTGTATGGGTGGATCTTTACCATATTTTGGTCAAATGTGTGAACTGTTCAGGAGTAGGCAATGACAAGTTTGGAAGGACCAGTCGCCGTGATGAAGTGGTTTGCGCAACGGACTACCGACTGGAAGGTTGTGTGTTCGAATCCTCATCAGTCCCTTCAAATATCATTGTGGGATTTTTCGGCTCTAACCGGCTCCTACCCAGAGTTGGGCGTGCTATGGGCTCATTGGCAAGACTGGGACCACACAGTCGAGTCTCATCCACTTCATAGATGCGTCATTGAGGGTGTTGCTCAAATCTTCTGACCAGCACCGCAGGTGTCTGTACCTCTCACGCCTGGTTGCCGTCAGGATATACTAAGACAACCCTGTCATGCAGTCTCAATCCTAGATGGAACTCCATAGCATCATGATTATCATCATCATCAATATCATCATCATCACACACTAAAAACTGTTCCAGCTTCTGTGGCCATTGAGGTGGCGTAGAAAAATGGGACAAAAAATAGTGAGCACAAAGGTAACCTCCCGAGCGCAACGATCCTCAAAAAAATAGATAAGTTTGGAAGGAAATGCATCAAAGTCAACAAGGTCAAATGGAAAAAAAAAACCCACACACACCAAAATTCAGTACTGTTCAAGAAAAGTGTGTGAACAGCGCTTTCTTAGGAACTTCAGACAATATTTCAAAACCGTTTTCACTGTCGTGACAGTCTAGCATTGTCTTCGCTGTACCTTTGGCTTTGTTTTATGTACAGTTTTTTCCACAGTCACAGTGACTGGTATGCAAGATCACCGATATGACCATTTATGTATAACAGAGAGGTCATCAAAATGGCTCGACCATCTTGTTTTGTTGTCGTGGTTGGGGGGGGGGGGGGGAGGGTATACACGCACTGCCCCAGTTGTTTCTTCGGCACGTATTTTAGAGTTTTTTTCTTTTGTATTTTTCCATGTAGTACCGAGATGGATTTCGTGGTTAGCTGGGCTACACACGATACAAAGCAGTCAAGGTATATGAACAACGCTTCTGTGTCTCGTGAAAAAAAATGAAATGAACAAATAAAAATCAATAATAGCATCAATTTTCGTCTTTTTCCGAGTCATTTTCTATTTAGCATATAAGTTGGATTTTTTTTTTCGTTAATTTTTATGATAGTAATGAGATAATGATAATACGTAGCTACCTATAAAACCAGTGTCCTTTAATGATGTTTTAGATGTTCTCTTTCATTTCCTTGTTTATGTAGTCATCATTTCGCTGTTGCTTTCTCTCATGATACTGTTATTTACTTCTTTTTGTTGTTTCTTTGTTGTTACTTTGATTGTTTTCTTTGTTGTTAATCAAGCTAGCTGGCTCTTGTAATACAGACACGGACTCAAGATCTGATATCTCGAGTTCAGTCCCAGCCTGTGGCATTAAGTCTGGCCCGTTTGCTGTCCATCTTAATGTTTCCATCATTCTGAAGTTGTTAGTTTAGACTTTTATAGGTCCCTTCCCCTTCAACACCCCGTCCCCCAGTTCAAGACCTTGCCATCGCATAGGGTTTTGCGCAGGTTAAGGGAGTCTGCCCTATAGATTCCGGCAGATTTGGGTAGAGCGTATATGGAATTGTTCAATTGCGATGGACCCCTCTTAAACAAACTCTAAACTTCAAACTCAAGATCCAACTGAAGTTGTCGTCGCTGCTGTGGATGGTAATGTTTGTGACTAGTGGGTGGAGACATCATGTTGATATTGTAGGGTTATGAGTTCAAATCTCCTGCAACCACGGGTTGTTTTGTTCATGGCCCGTTAGCTTTGGTGGTTAAAGCGCCGTCCTTTTTGACAATGTGTTTGATGGCTTCCTTGTCTGCAAGTTCGGTTCTGAAATCAGCGACGAAAAGAAGGAGAAAGGCAAAAAAAAAAAGAAAAAAAAAAAAAGAAAGAAAGACAGAAAAGAAAGAAAGAAGGAAACAGATCTAACGACTGCATGTCTGTTCAGTACGAGCATCGTGGATTCTACCGTCATATGGACACAGATATACACACAGTCTGACTGGTTCTGTTGGTACAACCAGGCACCCGGGATACCATATGTCCGCTTCTCATTCTTTTCTTTCTTTTGTCTTTTCTGTCTCTCTTCCTTTTTTTCCTTTCTCGTTCTTTCCTTCCTTCCTTCCTTATTTTCTGTCTTTCTTTTTGTTTTTCCTGTCTTCTTGTTTCCTTCTCTCCTTTTCTTTTCTTTTTTCTTTTTTTTTTTCATTTCCTTCTTTTTTTCCTTCCTTCTTTCTTTTCTGTCTTATTTTTTTTCCTTTCTTCTTTCTTTTCTGTCTTTCTTTTTTTTTTTTCCTTTCTTCATCTTTCTTCCTTCTTTCTTTTCTGTCTTATTTTTTTTTCCTTTCTTCTTTCTTTTCTGTCTTTCTTTTTTTTTTTTTTCCTTTCTTCATCTTTCTTCCTTCTTTCTTTTCTGTCTTTCTTTTGTCTTTTCTTCCTCTTTTCTTTCCTTCTCTTCTTTTTTTCTGTTTTCTTTCCTTCCCTTCTTTTTTTTCTTTCTGTATTTTTTTACCTTCCTTCTTTCTTTCTGTCTCTTCTTTTTTCCTGTCTTCTTCTTTCCTTCCTTCTTTCTTTCTGTCTCTCTTCTTGTTTTTCCTGTCTTCTTCTTTCCTTCCTTCTTTCTTTCTGTCTCTCTTCTTGTTTTTTCCATGTCTTCTTCTTTCCTTCCTTCTTTCTTTCTGTCTCTCTTCTTGTTTTTCCTGTCTTCTTCTTTCCTTCTTCTTCTTTTCTGTCTTCTTCTGTTTTCTGTCTTCTTCTTCCTTCCTTTCTTTCTCTGTCTTCTTCTTTTTTTCCTGTCTTCTTCTTTCCTTCCTTCTTTTCTGTTTCTGTCTTTCTTCTTGTTTTTTTTCTTTCCCTTCTTCTTGTCTTTCTTCTTTTTCTTTCTTTTTTCTCTTTTCTGTCTTCTTTTCTCCTTCTTTTTTCTGTTCTTTCTTCTTTTTTCCTTCTTTCTTCTTCCTTCTTCTTTTCTTCTTTTCTTCTTTTTTTTCTTCTTCTTTTTTCCTTCCTTCCTTTCTTCTTTTTCTGTCTTCTTCTTCTTCTTTTTTTCTTCTTCTTTCTTTTCTTCTTCCTTCTTCTTTCTTTTCTGTCTTTCTTCTTTTTTCCTGTCTTCTTCTTTCCTTCCTTCTTTCTTTTCTGTCTTTCTTCTTGTTTTCTCTTCTTCTCTTTCTTTTCTGTCTTCTTCTTTTTTCTTTCTTCTTTTCCTTTTCTTTTTTTCTGTCTTTTCTTCTTTTTTTTTCTTCTTTTTCTTCTTCTTTTCTGTCTTTTTTCCTGTCTTCTTCTTCCGTCCTTCTTTCTTTCTGTCTCTCTTCCTGTTTTCCTGTCTTCTTTTTTCCTTCCTTCTTTCTTTTTGTCTTTCTGCTTGTTTTTCCTGTCTCCTTCTTTCTTCCTTCTTTCTTTTCTGTCTTTCTGCTGTTTTTTCCTCTCTCCTTCTTTCCTTCCTTCTTTCTTTTTTTTATTTTTTCCTGTTTTCTTTTCTCTCTCTTCCTTCCTTCTGTTTTTCCCGAGCTGATTTCAGACTGAGCTTGCAAACAAGGAAGCCATCAAACATATTGTCATAAAACTGTTCAATAGCTTTTCTACCTGGGGGTTGTTTGTTTGTTTGTTTGTTTGCGTTGTGTGTGTGTTTTTCATGTATGTATGTATGTATGTATGTATGTATGTATGTATGTATGTATGTATGTATGTATGTATGTATGTATGTATGTATGTACTGTATGTATGTATGTATGTATGTATGTATGTATGTATGTATGTATGTATGTATGTGTGTATGTATGTATGTATGTATGTATATATGTATGTATGTATGTATGTATGTATGAATGAATGTATGCATGTATGTATGTATGTATGTATGTATGTATGTGTGTTTGTGTGCGTGCGTGTGTGTTTGTGTGTATGTATTGTATGTATGTATGTATGTATGTATATATGTGTATGTGTGTGTGTATGCATGCATGCATGTATGTATGTATGTATGTATGTATGTATGTATGCATGTATGTATGTATGTATGCATGTATGTATGTATGTGTGTATATATGGATGAATGAATGTATGTATGTATGTATGTATGTATGTATGTACATGTATGTATGTATGAATGTATGTATGTATGTGTGTATGTATGTATGTATGTATGTATGAATGTATGTATGTATGCATGCATGTATGTGTGTATGTATGGATGTATGTATGAATGTATGTGTGTGTGCGCTTCTGAGTGTGTGTATGTTTCTGTATGTGTTTCATGTGTGTGTGTTTTAGTATGCGTGTGTGTGTGTGTGTGTGTGTGTGTGTGTGTGTGTACGTGTGTGTGTGTGTCTGTGTGTTTCTGTATGTGTGTGTGTGTGTATGTCTCTGTATGTGTGTGTGTTTCATGTGTTTCATGTGTGTGTGTGTTTTAGTATGTGTGTGTGTGTGTGCGCGCGCATGCGTGTGTGTGAGTGTGTGTGTTTCTGTATGTCTGTGTGTCTGCATATATATATATATATATATATATATATATAGAGAGAGAGAGAGGAGAGACAGAGAGAGAGAGAGAGACAGATATATATATATCTTCGTTTGCTTATTTTGATGTCTGTTTGCTGGCTATCTCAAGCCCGTTGCCCAAGAAGGACATAAGGGAAGGAGGGAGTGACATTCAATTAGCCTCACATCACAGCCACACACACAGCACGCTCTAGGACAACAAGAGACATATCACGGAGGTCATAGATAAGACATTAGGTTATCTGGGCTCCTTGGGTAACACACAGAGACACGTAAACATTTTTTTAAAAAAGAGAGGAGGAAGAAAAGAAAGAAATAAACAGCGAGAAAGAAAGAGAAAGAGAGAGAGACAGAGACAAAGAGAGACAGAGAGAGAGACCGAGAGAGACCGAGAGAGACAAAGACAGAGAAACAGAGAGAGAGAGAGAGAGAAAGGGAGAGAGAAAGAGAAGGACAGAGACACAGAGAGCGATTGAGAGATAGATAGATAGATAGATAGATAGATAGATGGATAAAGAGAGAAAGAGAGAGAGAGAGAGAAAGAGACAGACAGACAGAGACACAGAGAGCGATTGAGAGAGAGAGAGAGAGAGAGAGAGAGAGAGAGAGAGAGAGAAAGAAACAGACAGAGACACAGAGAGCGAATGAAAGAGAAAGAGAGAAAGAGAAAGACAGAGATACAGAGAGCGATTGAGAGAGAGAGAGAGAGAAAGAGACAGACAAACAGAGACACAGAGAGCGATTAAGAGAGAGAGACAGAGACAGAGAGAGACAGAGACAGACAGAGACACAGAGAGCGATTGAGAGAGACAGAGACAGAGACACAGAGAGGCAGAGAGACAGAGACACAGAGAGAGAGAGACAGAGAGAGACCGAGAGAGACAGAGACAGAGACAGAGAGACAGAGAGAGGAAAAACAGAATAGGCAAAGCCAAAGATGTACAGAATAATGTCAGAGAATATCATTGTCTGTGATATGTTATAGATATACATACACACAAATGCTGAACACAAAAAAAAAAAAATAAAAAAAAAATGAAAGAAACACACATAGAAAATTCAGACTAAGAATCTCTTTAACCCTCATGCTGCTGTACACAGTCTCATTATTTAACACGGTCCTGTTTTCTCAGATACGTGTCTATATGTTGCTTTGCCCATACTGCGCAGGCTGCACAGTGTGCAGTCCGCCTTTGGTGAGTGTGCATACTGGGCGTTTTCATGTGTCCATCTATAAGCCAGCGGACATTGATACGACTTACAGTATACAGGGGGTACAAAAGTAAGTATACAGTTATGAAATAAGAAAAAACGTACAATACTCATTGCATTTATTATACAAAGAAATGAATATTGCATATACATGTAATAACAAGCACAGCCTTAATCCCTCAGATACCCAAACTGCTTGCCGTCGGTATTCACACCCCTCCTCTAATCGAGAGCGGACACTCATGCACACTCTAGCACAAAGATCTTATCAGCATCAATTTCTTGACAAGCCTGCAAGAATGAACTGAATCATGTCACTAACAGTGCGCGGCTTGCGTGCGAAAACCCTTTCCTTTACATATCCCCCCCAAAAGAAGTCCATCTGTCTTCCAGTATTGTTTTAAAATCCATTTGCGCTCCTCGTCTGTCAATTACCAGCCATGGTTAAATTAAATTGCCGCTTACATCTAAATAAAATTTGCCGCTTTACCTGCAAAAAATAAAAAAAATTAAAACTTAGGATAAAAGTCCATACGTGTTATTAGTTACGATAAAAATAATTAATGACACTGAAAATATCGAAAATAAGGCCAACTAACTTAATGTGCAAATAATTTGAATGAATTAAGCATTATAATAATGATGTGATACTTACTGTATACCTACTTTTGCACACACCCCTGTATATGACGTGCCTGGTTGGTGTTCTGCATGCCTGTACATACCAAGACAGTACAGGCACTGGTCGGTCTGTACACATGTGACCTGGGAAATTGGAAAATTATCCCCCTTTACCCATCAGACGGGAGCTAACCAGCCGGGATCGAACGCAGACCTGCAAACTGAAGTCTGAAGTTCACCCAAGCAGGGTAAAAATATCTATCGAACTATCCACACAACACACACACAGACACACAACACACACACACACACACACACACACACACACAGACATACACACGCAGAAAACACACACACAATCACACACACACACACACACACACCACGCACACACACAAACACACACACAAACAGACACACACACACACACACACACAACACACAACACACACACACACACACACACACACACACACACACACACACACACACACACACACACACAATTTTCTATCAAAACCATGGTTTTAAACCTACTGGTGACGAAAGTGGCATTGCTGTTACAACATCCACTAATTCCTCTCTGCCTTAACACCATGAGAATCTGGCGTGGCGATTGTCTTGTTTTTGTGTTGTTTTTTTGTTTTTTTTTTTGTGTGTGTGTGTGTGTGTGTGTTGTGTGTGTGTGTGTGTGTGTGTGTGTGTGTGTGTTTGTGTTGTGTGTGTGTGTGTGTGTGTCGGTGTGTGTGTGTCGGTGTGTGTGTGTGTGTGAGTGGGTGTGTTTGTGTTTAGAGAGTATTGCCTCTTATATAAACATATCCACAAAAAATTCTGATTATAAATCAGTTGAAATTTGTGAATTTAAAGGCAACAAATGCCGTTAAATTGAACTGACCTGCTTCAGTCGGGACTGACACAGTTTGTGTCAGTTGTTGATTGCGTCCAGAACTGACGCTTTTGTTAGAGAAAGGCAATCGATTACCTTTATCGATCCAGCTGGAATGGTTGTAAACGGCTAGCCTCTCAGGAAATGACACAGTTTTGCATCTCGCCTGACTTGGACCCAGAGGATGACAACAACAACAACAACAAAAGCAAGAAAAACAAATCCACAAAAGAAAGGAAAAACAAAAACAGCATTTGGCTTTGTGGGAAGATTGGGACCACACGATCGAGTATCATCCGTTTTATGGATGCGTCACTGAATGTCTTGCTGAAATGTGCGATCATCTCAGACATCTGTATTTCTTAAGGGGGCAGACCTACCCAGATTTGGGTACCAAGATTGTGATGTTCAGTGTTTCAGTTCTAATTAACCAATCACCATGATATTTGGCAAGAAGATACCTCAGACAGTATTCTTTGGATTGAATATCTTTGTTGGGATCTGTGAGTTATGAAAAGTTGACAAAAATTAATTAATTAAAAAGTGTTCTCGGGAAAATGAAAAAATATAGTACATTCTGTAACATTTATAACTACTCATATATTCATGTTAGGAATTTGATGTTTAGTGAGCAAACATATCTGTATTGTGTGTATGGCATGTAGTAAAATCTTAGCTCTACTATCATTATTTTCTGTGCAATCATCACACCACTTTTTAGAATAATTTTAATAAAGAAATTATAATACAACTTTTGATAAAAATGTTTCTTTCAAGCAGAACTGCAAGATTTTACTACCGGCTATAGGTATCTGTCCCTGCTATATGTGTGCCAAATATCAAGGAAATCCATGAAAACTTTTGAACTTATTATGTCTGATGTATACAATCTCGCGAAAAATTGCAATTAATTAATAATTAATTTTTGTCAACTTTTCATAACTCACAGACCCCCAACAAAGATATTCAATCCAAAGAATACTTTCTGAGGTATCTTCTTGCCGAATATCATGGTGATTGGTTAATTAGAACTGAAACACTGAACATCACAATCTTGGTACCCAAATCTGGGTAGGTCTGCCCTCTTAAGCCTGGAAGACGCCAAGATAGTAGTCATTATAACAGAAAACGTAGAGTGCAACCCTGTCACGCAGTCTCAATACTCAGTGGAACTCCATAGCATCATCACTGTCATCTGCTTTCTCATTATTGGAAACCATGTGCCTTCTAGCCTGCGCACAGTAGAAGACAAACACACACACACACACACACACACACACACACACACACACACACACACACACACACACACACACACTTCTCTACTCATCTTTCTCTCTCTCTCTCTCACATATCACACACAATCCTTCTCTCTCTCTTTCTCTTTCTCTTACACACACACACACACACACACCTTCTCTCTCTCTCTCTCTCTCTCTCTCTCTCACACATACACACACACCACACACAGTACGCATACACAATCCCTTCTCTTTCTCTCTCTTTCTCTTACTACACACACACACACACACACACACACACACACACACACACACACACACACACACACACACACACACACACACACAAAGCCACACCACTCACACACAAACCCTCTCTCAACACACACACACAACACACACACATACACACACACTTACACACACACACACACACACACACACACACACACACACACACACACACACCACACAAACAACACACACACACACACACACACACACACACACACAACACGGGCGACATGAAAAAAATCTCTAAAATGTTGTAAGAAAAAAAGTAGGTTGAAAAGAAAGAAAGAAAAAAGAAGAAGAAGATAAAAGGAGAAGGAGAAGATGAACGAGGATGAGAAGCAAGAACAGGAAAGAAAAATCGAAACAAAAAGAAGAAGAAGAAGAAAGAAAGAAGAAGAAGAAAAAGAAAGAAAGAAGAAGAATATTATGAACAAAAACGCGAAGAAGAAGGAAAGGGGAGGAGAAGAAGAAGAAGAAGAAAGAAGAGGAGGAAGAAGAGAGGAGGAGAGAAGAAGAAGAAGAAGAGAAAAGAGAAGAAGAAGAAGAAGAAGAGAAGAAAGAAGAAGAAGAAGAAAGAAGAAGAAGAAGAAGAAGAAACAGGAGGAGGAGAAGAAGAAGAAGAAAAAGAAGAAGAAAAGAAGAGGAGGAGGAGGAGGAGAGAAGAACAACAACAACAACAAGAGAAGAAGAAGAAGAAGAAGAAACAGGAGGAGGAGAAGAAAAAGAAGAAGAAGAAGGAGAAGAAGAAGAAGACGGAGGAGGAGGAGAAGAAGAACAACAACAACAAAAGAAGAACAAGAAGAACAAGAACAAGAAGAAAAACAAGAAGAAGAACAAGAAGAACAAGAAGAAGAACAAGAAGAAAACACAGCTCCTTCCCTATCTATTGTTGAAGAGCTCTTAAACACAAGGCCTCAGGTTTGACGTCAGCTCGTATCTTGGTGAACTGACATTTGTATCATCTACACAGTGCCAAATGATAGGCTGGCTGGCCATTATCGAGGTCATTAATGCACGTTCAGTGACCGGGATTTACTTTCGCCAAACAACAAGGAACTTGTCACCTGGTTGGCACAGAGGTACAGCTTCCGCCTTCCACTCCGACTGCACGAGTTCAAGTCCGACTCTCAGCCACTTAGCCTTGATTGTGCCCCTTCCCTCTTCAGGGTTGTGGAAGGTAAAGCAGTGAGAGAGAGGAGATGGTTGCCTCCCTT
>JAPXFY010000019.1:22326464-22331464 GCA_030674185.1 Monoplex corrugatus
CAGTAGTAGTAGTAGCAGCAGTAGTAGTAATATTGTTGTTGGTGTTGTTGTTGTTGTTGTTATTATTATTATTGCCATGAATTTTCTTGGGAAAGCACGATGGTGGTTTCCCAGTGCCATCAATGGACGAACTTGCAGAGTGGCTGAGGACAGAGAGGGTGGAAGACACGCTTGCGGCAACAAGGGATAGATGCATATGGGAAGCCATGATCGCCAACGCCATGCGGCAGGGCACTTGATGATGATGATGCCGATTATTATTACTTTTATTGTTATTATTATTGTTATCATTACTATTTATACTATATCATCATCGTCGTCGTCGTCGTCTTTTTTCGAATTCATTATTCTCAGTTTCATTATTTTATTGTTATAATATTATCAGCATTGTCACTGTTCTTTTTGATATTATTTATCATCATTATCAGTATTATCAAAATCATACATGATGTTAATGCTTCTAAAACTTGGAGTTTGCTATGATATTATTTTGATGTGTTGCGTTATTTTGCTAAGTGGTGTGTGTGTGTGTGTGTGTGTGTGTGTGTGTGTTGGTGTGTGTGTGTGTGTGTGTGTGGCGAATTGTTGTTTGTATGTTTGTGTGTGCGTGTGTGTGTTGTGTGTGGTGTGTGTGGTTTGTAGGTTGTGTGTGTGTGTGTGTGATGTGTGTGTAGTGTGATGTGTGTGCTGTGTAGTGAGTGTATGTGTTGTGTGCGTGTGTGAGTGTGTTTTTGTGTGCGTGTGTGTGTGGTGGTGGTGTGCGGTGTGGTGTGGTGTGTGTTGTGTTGTGCGTGTGTGTGTGTGTGTGCGCGCATGTGTGTGCGTGTGTGTTAACATCAGGAAGAGAGTCTTCAATGTTACATAGAACCGATAATGTTATACGGTTGTGAGGCGTGGATAGTCAACACGCAAAGCCAGAACAAGAGATTGAGGTAGCTGAGATGTGGTTTCTAAGAAGAATGTTGAGAGTTCCATGGACAGCAAAGAAAACAAACGAGACAGTCTTGATGGAGGCAGACACAAGAATATCATCGATAAAGAAGATTAGGAAAAGACAGACAACATTTAAAGGCCATTTTATAAGGAAAGGGGATTGGAGCACCTGGTCACAACAGGAAAACTGGAGGGAAAGAGAGCACCAGAGAAAAAATATTGGACGGACTTGCAGAATGGCTGAAGACAGAGAGGGTGGAAGAGTGCTTGCGGCAACAAGGGATAGAAACAGATGGAAGGCCATGATCGCAAACGTCATGTGGCAAGGCACTTGATGATGATGATGACATAATTGAGAGATCATTATCCTCCCAACGCACAATTGTGTATTGCAGACTCTGGCAGGCAGAAAGATGATGAGACAGCAGAGCAAACAGACTGTAATAAAAGCCTGCCCTTTTACCACTGTCTTCGCCTACTACGCTTCGCGCAATATTCACTGTAAATACCACATACCGTCGATGAATTGTTATACCGTTAACAATGAACATCGTCATCGTCATTATCACCAACAGACTCATCCTCCTTATCCTCATCGTTGTTGTCGTCGTCGTCTTTGTCTATCAGTTTCTAATGGCATTAACCCTTTGACTCCCCCATCCTGTCCACCAACCAGCAAAAACATAACCCTTGACGACCGCACCCTGTCCACCAACTGCAAAAACTTAACCATTTGACTGCCCTACCTTATCCACTATCGTCTAAATGCACATATGTGAATAGACGTTAAAAAATAACGAATGAACACACGCACACACACACGACGCACGCACACACACACACACACACACACACACGCACAGCACACACACACACACACGCGCGCGCGCGCGCGCACACACATACACACATACACACAACATACACACACATCAACACATACACAACACACTTACACACACACCAAACAACACAACATAACACTACACGCACGCACACACCCCGCACGCACCACGCACTTACACACTGCATACACACACACACAATACACACAGACACTTACATACACACTTACATATACACACACATACACACACATACACATACACACACATACACATACGCACTTACACACACACTTACACACACACACACACACACACACACACACACACACACACACACACACACACACACACACACAAACACGTCTGTTCGAAGGAAATCATCAAAGTTGTAAAAGGGAGGTCTAATGAAAGAAGCCATGAAGGTTAACATATCGTCACTGTCCATCATGTCCGTCAGAAGAAAAAGAAAAGACCGCCTTAAGCCCACGGCCTTTCTGTTTCCATGGAAACCAGGCTATGACGAATTGCCCCGTGAGTCATTTGGCCACAGGGCTTATCGTTTATGGAAGGTATTTGGAGCAAGTTGTAGTCTCTGTGCTATTTGCAGATCTCTTTTGATATGATCCAGAGTGAGGCAAATACTGAAGGGGATTATGCTATGCATTTTCTGAACATTTATTGTAGATCGTTTTTGTATGCCGCTTTCGTCTAAACTCATTAAGACTTACTGTGCGTTATAATCAGAGTTATTTTAGCAGAACACGGAAAATCCCAGCTGTTAGGAGAGCTGACCACATTCCACTATGTCGTTGCACAGCCTGCACACCCTTCGACGCCCTTCTGGCAACTTCTGCGGCGCTGCTGGTTCCAAACCATATTCATCATCATCAATTGCCCTTCATATGTATCTATCCTTTGTTGCCTCAAGCACATCTTCCATCATCTCTGTCCTCAGCCACCCTGCAAGTCCGTCCAATATCTTTTCCCTGGGTCTACCTGGTGCTCTCTTTCCCTCCAGTTTTCCTGTTGTGACCAGGTGCCCTAATTCCCCTTTCCTCATAAAATGGCCTATAGATGTTGCCTGTCTTTTCCTAATCTTCTTTATCGATGATCTTCTTGTGTCTGCCTCCATCAAGATTGTCTTGATTGTTTTCTTTGCTGTCCACGGAACTCTCAACATTCTTCTTAGAAACCACATCTCAGCTACCTCCCTCAATCTTGTTCTGGCTTTGCTTGTTGACTGTCCACACCTCACAACTGTATAACATTATCGGTTCTATATAACATTCAAAAACTCTCTTCCTGGTGTTCATTGATAGGCATTTGTTGGTAAGAACGCTTTTCATCTTCTTGAATACTGTTTTGGCTTGGCCGATTCTGCTGGCTATTTCTGATTTGCATATTGGCCCATGCTATTCCTTTGGATCCGCCAAAAAGAAGGAGGAACCGGCTGTACAGACAACGGCTGGTTCTGCACATCACAATGCACAGTCTTGTGCCATTGATATCTCAATGGACGATGCCAAAGCAGCAGTGAATGTGACAACTGGGGCGCCTCTTCTGTGGTCACCCGGCCTAAGGAGGTATGTTGCTATGCCACTAGACTATACACGATTTGTATCCTGCAGCAATGAGACTGAATCTAAAAAAAATAAATGTGGGGATAAAATTAATACGGGACAGGAGGAGAAGAGGCCACACGCTGCTACACCATCACATCAGACAGACTGAATTTCCCATTGAACACTGATCCTAGATTTACACTGATCTGCTTGAGTGTATATCAGACAGACTGAGTTTCCCATTGAACACTGATCCTAGAATTACACTGATCTGCTTGAGTGTATATCAGACACACTGAATTTCCCATTGAACACTGATCCCAGAATTACACTGATCTGCTTGAGTGTATATCAGACACACTGAATTTCCCATTGATCACTGACCCCAGAATTACACTGATCTGCTTGAGTGTATATCAGACACACTGAATTTCCCATTGAACACTGAGCCCAGAGTTACACATCCCAAACACACACACACACACACACCATTCTCTCACGCACACACACATATACACATACATCTCTCACGTGGGCGCGCACACACACACGCGTGCACAAGCACACACACACACACATTCTCTCCACTCTCTCTCTCTCTCTCTCTCTCTCTCTCGCAAACACACACACACACACACACACACACATACACACATACTTTCTCTCTCTCTCTCTCTCTCTCTCTCTCTCTCTCTCTGTCTCTCTCTATCACGCACACACACATTCTCTCTCTCTCTTTCTCTCTCTCTTTCTCTCTCTCTCTCTCTTTCTCTCTCTGTCACACACCACACACACACTCTCTCTCTCTCTCTATCACGCACACACATATTCTCTCTGTCTCTCTCTCTCTAGTACACACACACACATTCTCTGTCTCTGTCTCTGTCTCTCTGTCTGTCTGTCTGTCTGTCTGTCTGTCTGTCTCTCTCTCTGTCTCTCTCTCTCTCTCTCTCTCTCTCTCTCTCTCTCTCCTGCCCCCCTCGTACAGTGTCCAACGACCAAAGGACCCAGTCGATCATGGCCCAGACCATTGGTCAAGAAACAGGAGTGGGGAAGATAAACTTGACCTTTACTATGTCAACAAACTGCTAGACAAGGGAATAGGAGGAGAAAAGACCACAGGCTGCTACACCATCACACCACACAGACTGAATTTCCCATTGAACACTGGTCCTAGAATTACATTGATCTGCTTGAGTGTATACCAGACTGAATTTCCCATTGAAAACTGACCCTAGATTTGCACTGATCTGCTTGAGTGTACATCAGTCAGACTGAATTTCCCATTGAAAACTGACCCTAGAATTACACTGATCTGCTTGAGTGTACATCAGACAGACCGAATTTCCCATTCAACACTGACCCTAGATTTGCACTGATCTGCTTGAGTGTATATCAGACTGAATTTCCCATTGTACACTGACCTACCGCGGTTTTAAGTTACAGCTCAATTAGCGAATTGGTGCTTCTGACCCGCACATACAATAATACAGAACGTGACACAGACCATTCTCTAATGTGTTGCAAGATCAGGCTCCAGCCTAAAAAGCTCCATTATACCAAGCAAGAGGGGAAGCCTTGTATTGACACCCCCAAGTTGTACTCAGTACCAAGAGAATGTTAAAGAATTGGCCAAGTCTCTCAGAGATGCTCTACC
>JAPXFY010000019.1:22338964-22348964 GCA_030674185.1 Monoplex corrugatus
TGTATGTATATCTATGTACCTATCTATGTATCTATCTATGTATCTATCTATGTATCTATCTATCTATCTGTCTATCTATCTGTCTATCCACCGATGTATCTATCTATGTATCTATCTATGTATCTATTTATCCTTCTATGTATGTATATATGTATGTATGTATGTATGTATCTATGTATGTATCTATCCATCTATCTATCTATCTGTCTATCTATCTATCTATCTATCTATCTATCTATATGTCTATCATCTATGTATCTATCTATGTATCTATCTATGTATGTATGTATCTATCTATCTGTCCCTCTACCCATCTATCTATGTATCTATGTATCTATCTATCTATCTATCTATCCATCTATATATGTATGTATATATGTATCTATGTACCTATCTATCTATGTACCTATCTATGTATCTATCTATCTATCTGTCTATCCACCTATGTATCTATCTATGTATCTATCTATGTATCTATCTATCCATCTATCTATCTATCTACTATCTATCTATCTATCTGTCTATCCATCCATCCATGTATGTATGTATGTATGTATGTAGTATGTATGTATCTATCTGTCTATCCATCTATGTATCTATCTATCCATCTATGTATGTATGTATCTATCTATCTATCTATGTATTTATCTATGTATCTATCTATCTGTCTATCTATCTATCTGTCTATCTATCTATCTATCTATCTATCTATCTATTTCTCTGTCCATCTATATCTCTTCTAATTGGCAAAAGTTAGCACAGATATGCATCGATCAAAAGCATTCATCATTGTTCTTGAACCCTACTTTTTATATTCATAGTAAACATGATGTTTGAACAAACACCAAATTAAAATCATTGACAAGAGAGGGATGAGTTCTTAAAGATCATGAACGATGACAGACACACTGACAGGCAGACAGACAGACAGACAGACAGAGACAGATGACACACGCACACAGACGAACAGCGCCCACTAACAACTAGAAACAGAGAAAGAAACACAGAGACAGTTAACACGCATATGATCAACATAGGAAAATTAATTTAACCCACAGGAAATTGAGTTAACAGCGCCAGAACAAGTGCCAGGCTGTCCAGCTCCCCTGCTTGACCTAGTTTTCTCGTAGAAGCAGACAAGGAGCAGTATTTCATCAGTCATTATTTAGCACAGTCGGTCAGTGTGTTCAGTCAGTCCATTATTTAGTACACTCAACCAAAGTGTTCCATCAATCCATTATTTAGCATAAAATAGTCAGTGTGTTCAGTCAGACCATTATTTAGCACAATCAGTCTGTGTGTTCAGTCAGTCCATTATTTAGCACAATCATTCAGCATGTTCAGTCAGTCCATTATTTAGCATAATCAGTCACATTCCATTGTTTAGCACAATCAGTCAGTGTGTTCAGTCAGACCATTATTTAGCACAGTCAGTCTGTGTGTTCAGTCAGTCCATTATTTAGTACACTCAACCAAAGTGTTCCATCAATCCATTATTTAGCATAAAATAGTCAGTGTGTTCAGTCAGACCATTATTTAGCACAATCAGTCAGTGTGTTCCATCAGTCCATTATTTAGCACAATCATTCAGCATGTTCAGTCAGTCCATTATTTAGCATAATCAGTCACATTCCATTGTTTAGCACAATCAGTCAGTGTGTTCAGTCAGTCCATTATTTAGCACAGTCAGTCAGTGTGTTCAGTCAGTCGATTATTTAGCACAATCAGTCACATTCCATTGTTTAGCACAATCAGTCAGTGTGTTCAGTCAGTCCATTATTTAGCACAATCAGTCAGTCCATTATTTAGCATAATCAATCAGTGTGTTCAGTCAGTCCATTATTTAGCACAATCAGTCAGTCCATTATTTAGCATAATCAATCAGTGTGTTCAGTCAGTCCATTATTTAGCACAATCAGTCAGTCCATTATTTAGCACAATCAGTATGTGTGTTCAGTCAGTCCATTATTTAGCACAATCAGTCAGTGTGTTCAGTCAGTCCATTATTTAGCACAAAACAGTCAGTGTGTTCAGTCAGTCCATTATTTAGCACAGTCAGTCAGTGTGTTCAGTCAGTCCATTATTTAGCACAATCAGTCTGTGTGTTCAGTCAGTCCATTGTTTAGCACAATCAGTCTGTGTGTTTCAGTCAGTCCCATCATTTATGCACAATCAGTCAGTCCATTATTTAGCATAATCAGTCAGTCCATTATTTAGCACAATCAGTCAGTCCATTATTTAGCACAATCAGTCCATTATTTAGCACAATCAGTCAGTCCATTATTTAGCACAATCAGTCTGTCCATTATTTAGCACAATCAGTCTGTCCATTATTTAGCACAATCAGTCTGTCCATTATTTAGCACAATCAGTCAGTCCATTATTAGCCACAATCAGTCTGTCCATTATATTAGCACAATCAGTCAGTCCATTATTTAGCACAATCAGTCAGTCCATTATTTAGCACAATCAGTCAGTCCATTATTTAGCACAATCAGTCTGTCCATTATTTAGCACAATCAGTCAGTCCATTATTTAGCACAATCAGTCAGTCCATTATTTAGCACAATCAGTCTGTCCATTATTTAGCACAATCAGTCTGTCCATTATTTAGCACAATCAGTCAGTCCAATATTTAGCACAATCAGTCAGTCCATTATTTAGCACAATCAGTCATGTCCATTATTTAGCACAATCAGTCTGTCCATTATTTAGCACAATCAGTCAGTTCCATTATTTAGCACAATCAGTCAGTCCATTATTTAGCAACATATCCATATCATGTGTGTTCCATCAGTCCATTATTTAGCACAATCAGTCAGTCCATTATTTAGCACAATCAGTCAGTCCATTATTTAGCACAATCAGTCTGTCCATTATTTAGCACAATCAGTCTGTCCATTATTTAGCATAATCAATCAGTGTGTTCCATCAGTCCATTGTTTAGCACAATCAGTCCTGTCCATTATTTAGCATAATCATCAGTGTGTTCCATCAGTCCATTATTTAGCACAATCAGTCTGTCCATTATTTAGCATAATCAATCAGTGTGTTCCATCAGTCCATTATTTAGCACAATCAGTCTGTCCATTATTTAGCACAATCAGTCTGTCCATTATTTAGCATAATCAATCAGTCCATTATTAGCACAATCAGTCTGTCCATTATTTAGCATAATCAATCAGTGTGTTCCATCAGTCCATTGTTTAGCACAATCAGTCAGTGTGTTCCATCAGTCCATTATTTAGCACAATCAGTCAGTGTGTTCAGTCAGTCCATTGTTTAGCACAATCAGTCAGTGTGTTCCATCGGTCCATTATTTAGCACAATCAGTCAGTGTGTTTCCAGTCAGTCCATTATTTAGCACAATCAGTCAGTGTGTTCACCAGTCCATTATTTAGCACAATCAGTCCGTGTGTTCCATCAGTCCATTATTTAGCACAATCAATCAGTGTGTTCCATCAGTCCATTATTTAGCACAATTCAGTGTGTTCCATCAGTCCATTATTTAGCACACACATCACACACACAGACACAGTACTCAGCACACACACACACACACACACCAACATACATACACACACACAACACCCACACACATACAACAACACAACACACACACACACAACACAAACACAAACAACACACACAACACACACACAAACACAACAACACAACACACAAACAACAATACACACACACACACACACACACACAACACACACACACACACACACACACACACACACACACACACACACACAACAACAACAAACACACACAACACAAACAAACACACACACACAAACACACACACACAAACAAACACACACACACACAAACCACACACACAAACACACACACACACACACACAAACACACACACAACACACCACACACACACACACACACACACACACACACACACACAACACACACACACACACACACACACACACACACACACACACAACACACACACAGTGTGTTCCATCAGTCCATTATTTAGCACAATCAATCAGTGTGTTCCATCAGTCCATTATTTAGCACAATCAGTCAGTGTGTTCAGTCAGTCCATTATTTAGCACAATCAGTCAGTGTGTTCAGTCAGTCCATTATTTAGCACAATCAGTCAGTGTGTTCAGTCAGTCCATTGTTTTGCACAATCAGTCAGTGTGTTCCATCGGTCCATTATTTAGCACAATCAGTCAGTGTGTTCAGTCAGTCCATTATTTAGCACAATCAGTCAGTGTGTTCCACCAGTCCATTATTTAGCACAATCAGTCCGTGTGTTCCATCAGTCCATTATTTAGCACAATCAGTCCGTGTGTTCCATCAGTCCATTATTTAGCACAATCAGTGTGTTCCATCAGTCCATTATTTAGCACAATCAGTGTGTTCCATCAGTCCATTATTTAGCACAATTCAGTGTGTTCCATCAGTCCATTATTTAGCAACAATCAGTGTGTTCCATCAGTCCATTATTTAGCACAATCAGTGTGTTCCATCAGTCCATTATTTAGCACAATCAGTCAGTGTGTTCATCAGTCCATTATTTAGCACAATCAGTCAGTGTGTTCCATCAGTCCATTATTTAGCACAATCAGTCAGTGTGTTCCATCAGTCCATTATTTAGCACAATCAGTCAGTGTGTTCATCAGTCCATTTTTAGCACAATCAGTCAGTGTGTTCCATCAGTCCATTATTTAGCACAATCAGTCAGTGTGTTCATCAGTCCATTATTTAGCACAATCAGTCAGTGTGTTCCATCAGTCCATTATTTAGCACAATCAGTCAGTGTGTTCCATCAGTCCATTGTTTAGCACAATCAATCAGTGTGTTCCATCAGTCCATTGTTTAGCACAATCAGTCAGTGTGTTCCATCAGTCCATTGTTTAGCACAATCAATCAGTGTGTTCCATCAGTCCATTGTTTAGCACAATCAGTCAGTGTGTTCCATCAGTCCATTGTTTAGCACAATCAGTCAGTGTGTTCCATCAGTCCATTGTTTAGCACAATCAGTCAGTAGACGAAGAGACCAGCGCCTTGTAAAAAAACAAACAAAAAACCCCCCACCACCACCACCACCAGCAACAACAACCCTTTGTGTTTGCTCTGTTCTTTGTGTAATGTCAATCACTCACGTAAAGAAAATGACAGAAAAAGACACTTCCTGCAAAAAATGATGTTTTTTTTCCTTTACACTTTTTGGCCCTCGCGACCTTGACCTTGGCACATTGACCTTCTACAAATTCTCAACGGTATATACCTTTGAGTAAAATTTGGTAAAAATCCTCCCATAAAGAGCCCAAGGAATCGTGTCCATACGGTTTTGTCACACACACACACACACACACAGACACAGACTCAGACACCACACACACACAACACACACACACACACACACACATACATACACATACACACACACACAAACACACCACACACAAATACACCACACAAGCAAACACAAACACACACACAAACAATCAAACACACACAATCACACAAACACACACAAACAAATACACACACAAACAAATACACACACACACACACACACACACACCACACACACACACACACACACACACACAACACACACACACACCACACACACACACACACACACACAACAACAAACACACACAACAACAAACACACACACAAACACACACACAAAACAAACACAACACACACACAAACACACACACACACAACACACACACACAAACACACACACACACACACACACAACACACACACACACACACACACACACACACACACACACACACACACACACACACACCACACACACACCACACACACACACACACCAAATACACACACACACACGGGCCATGCTGCAGACAACGCGATCATCAACTTCATGGCTGTCCGTCGTGTCCCTAACAACGGCAGACATTCATCTCACACCAGCCAGCAGTCAGCGTGGCGACCGTCAACTTGTATAAACCCTTTCTCTCTTATTGGTTTTGTTAATCCTTTAACTCCCGAACCTTGTCCACCAGCGTCCGGCATTGTCGGTCAGGGTTATAACCATTGCAAAACGTACGTAACATCTGATTGGGTAAAACTGGAAAAGAAAATTAGGTACACATATATCAATGCATGCACGCACGTAATCTAAGGATATATCTTGACGCTGGCCATCCATCTATATCTAGTTTATCACAAGAAAATTTTAAAAAAAATATTACAAATGTGAATATAATAAGGATACTAAAGAATACTTAAAGAAATGGCCTAAGGAATGTTCTGAGCTTACGGTTTTTGTGCTTTGTATCTGCTTCTGTGCTAGCTGAATGGGTAGCGCAAACTATGTCAGATTTGAGAAGTTCCACAACATGGGAGATAATTCCTACGTGACTCTCAAGAGTTATGTCCTTTGGTTGAAATGGCCTGAATTATCTAAAATTGCTACTGCACAGCACATTTCCTTAGAGCCAAACACACGGTCAATACATGTAACCAATTATCATTATGTACGGCTGTATAGAACACAACACATATGGGTGAATGGACCAGCAGGGCAGAAAATGAGACGAAAAAAATGACAGAAAGCAAAGGAGAAAGAAAGAAACAAAGAAATTGAGGGAAAAGAGGAAATTTCTAAGACAGAATTTCCAGAAGATGAGAACACTATTTATACTGAAAGAGCCCCAGGCATCCACACGTGAGGTGGGGGGTGAGATCGATCGACATATAGACGTAGTCAGTTAAATACACTAGATGGATAGATGCATAGACAGATAGATAGATAGATAGACAGACAGATAGATAGACAGACAGATAGGCAGACAGACAGATAGACAGGTAGACAGATAGATAGAAAGATAGACACATGCATACATGGATACATAGATAGATAGATAGATAGATAGATAGATAGATAGATAGATACGTAGATAGATAGATAGATAGATATATAGACAGATAGACGGATAGATAGGTAGGTAGGTAGGTAGGCAGCTAGATAGATAGATATATAGACAGACAAACAGACAGACAGACGGGCAGTGCAGTTGCCTGAGCTTTAAACAGTAAGAATAAGAATCTGTTGATCTACCTATCATCTGTTTGCCTAGGTGATCTATCTATCTACGTCTGTTCATCTGTCTATTATCTGTTTATTTAGGTGATCTATCTATCTATGTCTGTTCATCTGTCTATTATCTGTTTATCTAGGTGATGTATCTATCTATATGTCTATATCTGTCTTGGCCTAAATTCAGAACTATGCAGCCAGCCGACTGATATTTCGTTTCTGTCAAGTTTCCGACTGAAAAGGGCAGGCAAACTTTTTATATAGACACACAATTGCACCGATGAAATTGAACAACAACAGACAGTCAAGCAGACAGGAGAGTGACGGCATACGCACACCACCCACACCACCCACACACAGGGAAAAGAGCAAACCTACTGAATGGAACCCCTAGCTGCGTTTTTGAAGTGCCATCCCTGACACTAGTTTCCGGAGAGCAGTAGACCTGCAGTGCCCAACCAATCCATTACCTCTGCAAATCAATTTCAAGTCTGTCCTAAAGTCAAGTCAAGTCAAGTCAAGTCAAGTCAAGTCAAGTCAAGTCAAGTCAAGTCAAGTCGAGTCAAGTCAAGTCAAGCCAAGTCAAGACAAGTCAAGTCAAGTCAAGACAAGTCAAGTCAAGCCAAGTCAAATCAAGTCAAGCCAAATCAAGCCAAGTCAAACCAAGTCAAGTCATGTCATGTCATGTCAAGTCATGTCAGTCAAATCAAGCCAATCAATCAAGTCAAGTCAATGTCATGTCATGTCAAGTCAATCAAGTCAAGCCAAATCAAGCCAAGTCAAATCAAGTCAGATCAGTCAAGCCAGAGTCAAGTCAAGTCAGTCAGTCAATCAAGTCAAGTCCAAGTCAAGTCAAGTCAAGTCAAGTCAAGTCAAGTCTGAATGAGAAATACAGACCGATCATTGTTTAACAAGTGGAAAACATTGAATTAAAAATAAACGAACAAACAAGAAGCAACAATTTAAAAACAAAAAAGAAACGGAATTCATTAGCAAGATTTTTGACATTAATCATTAACAGCAATTCAATGTGTGATTAATATTCAAGGACGCATAATTATCATCGCAAAACAAGCCAACAACACAATCAACTCACAGCAACGCGCACAGCATACAACAACACACATACATCACAAAAACACACCAACCACACTGACAAAATCACAACACACAACACAACAACAACACACACACACAACACATTAAACAACACAACACACAACGAACTAGCACGCACGACATAACATAACACATCACATCAACAGGAGATCAATTATTCGAAGAAAACATCATTATATTGCACCATACACACACACACACACACAACACACACACACACACACACACACACACACACACAACACACACAAACACACCACACACACACACACACACACACACCACTTTACACACCCCCCCCCACACACACACACACACACACACACCACACACACACACACACACACCCCACCGCACGCACGCACGCATCTAGACACAAGCGTGAGATCATGTGCACATCAAAGTGCGCGAGAGTAAACACACACGCCTAAAGGCACACAGTTTCATCCCAAAGCCTGGTCGGCTTTCCATTTGCATTCAAGAATGGCATGCATCTGGGAATAAAGCTGGGTTTTCTGCGGACAGTTTTCAAAGAAAACGTTGCCCTGACGATAGCGGATAAGCCAAATTGGAACAGTAACCAAGAGATAGAGAGAGACACACATTCAGAGACACGAAAATAGATAGAGATGGAGAGAGAGAGAGAGAGAGAGAGAGAGAGAGAGAGAGAGAGAGAGAGAGAGAGAGAGAGAAAGAAAGAGAGAGAGAGAGAGATGGAGAGAGAGACAGAGACAGATTGATTGATTGATTGATTGATTTGGTTCAGTTTTTACGTCGACACCCACCTCAGGTGATATGGCCGACGGGGATAACCATCCCAGGAAAATGGGGGCAATGGGGGACTTATCTAATCCTATAATGACACCACCAGAACAACAATGATGTTAAGATGGAGCAGTGAAAAGGCCAGTTTTAATATAGCGCACCCCGGGATTCGAACCCACAACCATTAGCATGTGAATCCGACTCTCAAACCAACTGAGCTACAGGGGCTCGCAGACAGAGACAGAGAGAAAGAGAGAGACAGAGAGAGGAGAGAGAGAGAGAGACAGAGACAGAGACAGAGAGAGAATGAGAGAGAGAGAGAATGTATACATACATACATACATATATATACATACCTACATACCTACATACATACATACATACATACATACATACATACATACATACATACATACATACATACATACATTGAATTGATCTTTCTACGAGAGTTCTTAAGATGTATATGGCATTAACAGTTCTTTTCCCTTCAACAAATCTATATGGTTCTTCTCCTATTTCTATGTTGATTCTATTCCTTTTCCTCATCACGATTATTCTTAATTATGATTCTTCTTAAAAGATTCTACTAAGAATAATCATGACGATGAGAGTGAGGCATACAATACAAATAGAAACCTTACGTCATTATTGCCAATAACAAATTCAACATGAGATGAAACAAACAGTTATAACTGAATAATTTGCAATGAAGAAATCAATATTTGATGAATACAGCAATCAGAGACATCAATAATTAAAGAATACAACCAGAGAGATCAATAATTAATGAACACAACAACCAGATAGATCAATAATCGTTGAACACAACAACCAGAGAGATCAACAATCGATGAACACAACAACCAGAGAGATCAATAGTTGATGAACACAACAACCAGAGAGATCAATAATCGATGAACACAACAAACCCGAGAGATCAATAATTGATGAGCACAACAACCAGAGAGATCAATAATTGATGAACACAACAACCCGAGAGATCAATAATTGATGAACACAACAACCAGAGAGATCAATAAT